>JAMBLF010000143.1:0-384996 GCA_030578115.1 Leucoptera coffeella | reverse complement strand
GGTGTCGTAAATTACAGCATATTAAACATAGCAATTATGGTTTTCACTTAATGTGTTTTCAAAATATCTCCTCATTACTTCGATTACATTAATGAAGTCGTATAGCAGTGGAAACTTACAATCTACCTAAATGTGGATATTAAAGAGCCCAATGATTAACTGTTCATTTATAAAATGTAAAGTATTTATATGCAATAATTATTATAGTGCTAAATAATAATGACATTAAATGACTGCAGTGCGCTACAATTTTGTTTTAAATGTAAATTTTAATATTTAGATCCAAAAAAACATGAGAACTAAAAAAGTTTAGTCAAGTACTTCTTATAGATACATTTAGAAGCAATTTACCATGTAACAGTTTACATTCCTGGTTCGCTCTAAATAAGACATCAACGCACTGCATAGTACTTTATATTATGAACTTTAACCAATACCATATTATGTTACGAGGCGTAACGAGGAGGATGTAACTGCTACTAGTAAAGATCAAGAAATCATACTATTCATATTATTACATGATAATGAGCCTTAATACTTAAGAAAGTCACTGTAGTATTTAACTTGAGGTCAATCCGACGAAGGTTGAAAGAGATATCGACTCTTTAGATTGGTTCATAGTGGATATTCGATATGACTTTAATTTTATGTGAGGCGTGGATAATTATCCATTTACCTACTTGCCCTCTTATTTATCTGCCGCGCGTACTTGCCTCATTGGTTCTTTTTAATGAGAAACAACCTACGGGGCGTGCGTATGTAATTATTTTATTCCAACGCAAAACCAGTGGAACGGCTAGGGATACTAGAGATGTAGTTCAAGCTATTTTTGTGGAAATGAGGGTTCAATTTATACTGGTTGTATACTATTCGTTAAGTCTTTCGTCTTATTGGCGCGAGCTGGCTGTCATCTTGTTCTGGGCCACTTGTTGAATAAGTAGCTTTTACTGTGGTAGTCGGACTACTTATGATTTAGTATATTTTTTAAACGTTGTTGAATGGAATCTGTTAGGCGATAGATTGATAATTTCTTGCAAAAATTCTCTATTGATTACATTAAGACTCTGAGAGTTTAAACATACCAAGGAGATATTCAATAAATCCCGGAAGAATTTAGATGCTAACGTATATGTATGTATATGATGTGTGTGAAGTGCTGATATTTTCTTTAAATATTATTTGAAAATCGCTAACTTTTATTATTTGCTTTTACGACTACATTAAGTGACTACATTTAAAGAAAACTTTATCAAAATTATTATATTGTTTATTTTCGTTATATTTAAGTAAACTGGTAGCTTAGTTACGTATATTGTTTGTAATCAAAACCGATATACGATAAAATTTAAATACGTTTTCGATATATAGGGCTTGCCAATATTCAAAAATGATCTGAATAACCTGTGCTGTGAAAGTACCAATAGCACATTTGATTAAAATCGAAAGAATAGCGTTTGTATGCATTTATGCCGAGATATTTTCGTCTCCGGTTTTTTCAATGAACCTGTTATAGTAGGTTCCAGTTTTATCATACCAAAAGAAAATGTAGTTTAAACAAATACATTCAAATTTATTTTCAAAGACAATTAAATTGGATTCGAATTTTCAGTGATACATGCAATGGTTGGGTTAAATGTGTATTACGTTTTATTCATAAGTGCAATCAAAGTAAAATATTAGTATCCAAGTAATCACAATGAATATGTTCTTATAGACTTCTCAAAAAAAGAATAAATATTATAAGGAAATATGTGACGAAAGTAAAATAAAGTACAAAAACACTTAATCACCACTGCACCCAATCACTTAAGAAGTTGCCCGTACTGTAAATTGTGCCCATCAACTCAATTTTAATATCAGCAAAAAGCGTCATTACCAGTAAGTATAAGTATATGAAGCGATGAAATTATCAAAAAATATCAGTCTCAAAATGAAATATAAAGCGACTATATTTAAAGGACGCTCGTATGGAGTAATATTATCCAAGTGTACGTAGTACCTTGTGTTGTTTTGGAAGTAAATAAAAGGCTAACTAGTTACCGTTATTTTCGGAATATTGCAGCAGGCGACTAAGGGATAGGCGATAGGTTAGCAGCCTGATACTAATGCTATATAATTTATACGAGTAACATCTCAATCGCAAAACACATAACTATTCACGACGGAGTTGTCAAGTGTTTATCGCCAAAACTATGGAGTTAGAAATTATATTATACTTTGAACCCATCTTTCAACAAGATGACATGATGGCGCCAAAATAATGCTATATATTAAATAATATTTTGTATCCTAGGACTTATCCACTCTAAACCAGATTAAATTTCTTTAATGTATGTATCTTTACGAACTTGAAATTTAAAGTGACTATATTTAAAGGAGGTTACATTTCACCGAGGCGCAGCCTCCATCAATATCAGACGTGTGTAAGCAGATACATAAATCATTATGTTCCCGAATTCTGTCAAGTCTCGTTTGCGAACGCCGGTTCTCGTTTATGAGCATTATACGTTAATGATGTATTTGTGTTTATGTTTAAACACTATACAATAATAGATATTAAATACCGTTAGTTAAGGAATACATTATATATGTAGTTGGAGTTAGATGGAAAACAGTCTAGAGGAAAGTCTATGAAAAAGAATTGAAACTTATCACCAAATAAAAAAAAAATACGCTATTACCTCTTATGACATAGCAAGACGAAAAACAACAAGTACTTAAATTACAAACTTTGGTCACTATTAATATCCTAGAATATTCTTTTTTTAATGTGGTGTTTATTTTTCATGATTCAGTCGGTGGTTTGTAGGATAAAACTTATGGCTAGGGTATATAGTTTGCTATACAATGATTATTGATGGAATTAGTAGTATAAAGTATTGAATGAATTCGCTAAAGCCGTTACTAAGTTATTAGATTAGTAAACGTAGTAGTAGTACTTTTTTATATTAATATTCTATGTGTGATTTCCCTTTAAGGTATGTGATCTTGTTGTTATATTAATAAATAAATAATTTTCATACTTTTATTAAGCAAGAATTTTTAATGTTATACACATTTTCTTTATTCTCACATTCGACTCATACGAGTACTTATGTCTCTCTCTCTTATATCTCGAAATAGAATACGTTTACAAAATTAAAATAAAATAAACTAAGAAATTATTTTAATAGTGCCAAATAGTGAATTGGTTTCCGGAATTAGCTTTCAAGTATTCGAGACCTTCATATTAATTGACCCGAAGTCCAACCAGATACAAAAGGGACCAGTATTCAAATAAACATCTTGATGAATACTTGCCCAGTTTGGACATAGGGTAATTGCTATTCGATTGGCCAAATATACATATTGCTTTGTTTCCTTTGTATGTGTATACATTGTCCACAATTCACTTATTTTAAATCGAATGTTTTATTTGTGTTTTTGTTCAATTTACCGTATAAGTGTTTCAGTAGAGTTAACGGTGAATTTATGGTTGATTTAAATAATATCGTGGATAAAACTAAGATAATCTCCGGATAGAAGATAGGACGTATAAAACTTCAGATTCCCATCAGATCATACGATATATAAAAATCAAAACAACCTTAATCCGTTGCTAAAAAACTAACTAAAAATACTTTCATACTAATTATCTGATACTCCTATCATGCAAGTTACGATGTGCAACTTAATTTTTTTTTTTCAAAAAAGCTCTCTTACTATTAGCTTCTTTTTATTAAAAACAACAGTTAGTATCAGTACAAGTTTGTCACGGAATGGAGCGCCAAAGCCTTATCTCCGTAATATGCGACCGTGGCCACGCATAAACAGGGTCCATAAATCCTCTCTGAGAGGTCTGGAAGTCGGCTTGCGCGAACGCACTCATTAACTTTAATTTCTGAGGCGCGCCCTTAATTGAAATGTTAAGTCTGCGTGATAACGCTACGGTGTTGTGTCGAGGCGCCTTCACGTATCATTTGATTTTGTTTACTGTTATAGGGTTTCTATATGTGTGTTAGGTGTAAAGATTTTGAAATCAAGCATGCTAGTTTTAAAGGTCTACGTCAATTAATAAAATTTATAGTCGTCAGGAAATTATAGCAGTCATAACTAGACATGGCACCAATAATTATAATGGTATCGAAGATTTTGATACAATTGTCTATACTATACATATATAAAGACATAAAAATTAATGTTATGTTCTGATTTTAATTACTGCTTGTGTAAAACAATAATTTTATAAGTAGTGTACCACAACTAGATATCATAGAACGCAAAGTTCAAAGCTACATATTCAAACTATCTATTCAATACCTTAATATACACGTAAACGTTGCCTGTATCGTGAATAGGAGTAAAAATTAGCAAGTTTTATCTGCAGCGTCAAGTCACCTATAGTGAGGCGGAGTGTGTGATAAGCACGCGCTTAAAATGAAAGGGATTAATCGTGAAGTCAATTAGTGTTCGGTAAACTTTGCATACGCGCATAATCATCAGATAGCAACATAATGGACGGCAAATTTTAATGTTCGAACCCAATGGTCTTTTTCTTAATAAATGTATTTACATAATAAAAAAGCCGATTATAATATCATGTTCGCCTGGTCTCATATTTGAATATAATATATCAAGTAGTTTTACTTTAAGTGATGTGTAATATACGATAAAGAGAAACTTATTGCTTAAAGTACTGGTGCTTTAATGGTTTAATTGACACGCGTAACTTATAATAGTAACTTTAGATAGATGCATTTTGCAGAGTTTCAGTATTGATCGTCGATAGAATACTCAAAACAAGAAGTTCTAACTACGTGTCAAATTTAGTATAATATATTAAATGAAAAGTGGGCTTCAAGTGGCTAAAGATTGGTACAGCAAGTCACGGTTACATTGACTATCAAGAGACCCCTTTAGTTCCAAAATTCAAGCAGTTATTGAAAGGTTTCCTTTAAAGATACCGCGGTAGTTCAAAATAGATTTCATGCTGCACAACAAAGAAAAAACTCCACGCAGTAATTACCCGACTGACTTTGACAAAGATGTCACATTATTGAAAAAGAAGAAATATTTCTGTAGTAGGCGTTAAACGCATTTGTGGAGGTAAATCTGAGCACTGCCTGCCCACGCGCCGGCCCTTTCACAGAATTACTGGCTAAGGACGAGAGATATGAACAACTTCTCATTTCAATGATCGATGACTGTTCTTCAAAGTAAAAACTTTTGATAGTCATGTTAAGAAGGAGTTTGAATAATACCAGTATATTTTATATCTATCGCTTATATTCTGCTTTCCAGACTGGTTGTTGATTGATACTTTAAATGTATTTATCTATATATAATAAGTATATTTTTCTAATTATACGCTGGCTAGTCTTATATGAACTTACCAAGGGGCTGGTTCAATTGGTGTAATAGTGTGTTAAATATTATTATTATCTATTAGTACATTCAATTCATACCAGTCGAGTTTTAAACCAGTAAATAATAAGAGACTTTGATTGGCTTTACGTAGGATGCAACAAAAGTGTAATTAAATTAGTTATAAGCTTTTATCTAGCACGTACTCATACATTTAGTTTGTACCTATCAAGTATCAATTCAATTGTTCAAATTTGAAGCTAGTTTGTTGCTTAGAATGTACCCATCAATGTGTGATGCTATCATAACTAGAAATAATTCGAGTCTAATCCAATTTGCTGGTCTGTTTACCTTTGGCCAGTGTAGCGTTGCCAATTCTATTGTTTCGCTCTTAGGCCTAATTCAGTTGATTATTCAATAGATTGTAAAGTATGAGGTACAGTTAAAAGGCGTAAAAAGTGTTCCCAAATGATTTAATACTTGCCTTAATGATTGGTTTCCGCGTTTCTTATTTGAAACAAAGAGTTTTAATGGAATTGAATGTACCATTTTAAATATCGAATACATTAAGCTACAGTTACAGGTTGTCAAAAGTAGTTGTCTTTGAAGTATTTAATGCCAATACTGAATTTATATTTTCAGCAGATAGTTTCAATGCTAATGAAATGCGAAATGCTAATGCTTCAATGCTAGTCAATAACAGCGATTGTCCGCTCAATCAAGTGGGATATTTGAATCCCTATTGGATTTTATGTTTTTTTAAATGTCATTTTGGGTAAAAATGACAAACTATCGTAACAAATTTTCCTTAACCTTAATGATAGTTTCATTTTTCATAATAATATGACCGAACTTAGTACGAATTGACTGAAATTAAAATAAGAACTGTCCATTTTCGTAATTTTTCCTGCTCTACTATCTATTATTACCGAATTTTAAAACATGACAATAATATCATTTACAAGTATTCACATTATTTAAGTATAACGAGTATTTTAACGAAGTATGATATTATATATTAATTATATGGTTAAATTTCTTTGAAGTTAATGACGGCATTTTGTAAAGGCACCTCAGACTTTTATTCCCAGAGTTTGAAAACCAGCCAACTTTATGTTCACAATGATCAGTGCTTCATATAAAACTGGTCATATTCAAAATGACTGACATATTTAAACGAAGAGAATTGATAATTACTAATATAATAAAAAATAATTATAATTGAAAGAATTTTTGCTGGCAAAATAATACATTGCTTTGAATGGATCTTAGTTTCCAGTTTTTATGAATCCATAACATTCCTGAGAATGAGTCAGAGGATCCGAGGTCCATGGATATAATTCTGCGGTTTCGCCAAGGCTGTTCTTAAACCAAAACAAACCAGTGAAACTGCATGACAAACCACAGAAGCACTTTGGCGGTGAGCTGGAAAATATTATTTAAAATTGTGACTTGGACATTATACACTTCAGTTACCTAGTGCAATTAAAAACGCGCCTGATGATATAGATAATATAAACTCGTAAATTTACTACGTAATACTAATTACGTGGAAGTAAAAAAACTGCTAATGTTAAGATACATACACATCACGCCTGATTCTCTGTAGAGGTGTAGGCGGGATCATGGATTCATATCTGTCCCGATCCTGACAAAACACTTTCGTTTCATTGACACTCATAAACTTCCCTGACGTTTACCCTTGTTTATGTAACCAACCCATTAGACTTGTTACAGACAAGGGGTAAATAATAAAAAAAATATATTACAATTACGTAAGGATACATGATCAGTAAATACTCAATAAAGATTTACCAAAATACTTGTTACCCTTACCCTTAAGATATGATAGGCTTACATTGGTGTTTGCCTTTCTGGTGAAAATTGAACTTCATACAATCCCATGTAGAACGATTCCCAGTACACCACCTAATTGGTGTACGATGCCTTAACTTAATTAAGTAGAATAACGCAATTACGATTCGCAATTAACAGTTAATTGCAAGTCGCCGCTTGATTTAGCTGCGCCTTAAGGATATTTAGCTTCACAGTGAAGATTTATGGTATGAACAAACCATATTTATGTTCAGCATTTATGAGTAAAATAAATTGGTGTTCAAACCATGGATTCTTATTTTTATGGCTTTAAAATTGAAGTTATGACGCTCCTACAATATGGCGTTGTAATTGGTTACCAGAAAAGCTATAATTACCAAAAACTGAATTACTTTCTACTCAGTCACATTTGTAAATTTAGAACGTCTCACCTCGTTTTCTGTTCAATATATTCATGCGAAAATTGGTTAAGTAATAGACTATTTCAATTAAGCTCATAAACATAAATTTATATGCGCCACAACATGGTTACGAACTTGGATCATCAGTAAGAGAGACAAAATAGCAATTATTATATTTATGATTAGTATATAAATTGCTCAGGTTACGAATCCCACTCATAGATATTATAGTAGAAATGCCTCATTTAATGTCGTCCTAACATAAAGATGCCTAAAGTAGCGAACATTATTAAATTAATAATACTTTGTATGAAGACATAAAAGCATCAGTATCTACTGCTTCGCTTCTTTAGTAACATCACATGTAATAATGGTACTACGAAAATGGTATAGAAATAGTGCTTCGGCCACGATAATGGATGTAAATACATGAGTAGGGTGGTGCGTAATATCTTCAACAACATTTTCCCTTCAACGCTAATAAAGAGAATTACAAAGACCCGCTTTAGGCCGTTTTAATACGAGTGTTTAAAGACTTATAAAACTAACCAATAAAACCTGCAACCTTGGCAATAAGGCTTTCGTCACACCCGAAGCTCAACTGCCGTGGCCAATTCAATTGATACGACAGTGACACAATGCGAACGCGAATAAGTTGCAGGAAATATGATGCTATTGTTACAGTACCTTCACGGTTTATTATAACATTATAATATTAAATTACCTGAATGTCACATTAAATATTATATTCAAATGTTACAGTTGTAATCTCTTTCTAAGTGGTTTTGTGTTTGGATGAATTTCCTTTAAGTCCAGTACCACTGGTATAAATTTGAAAATGTTTTAACATAGGTTAAAAAGTACAAGTACATAGGTTAAATATCAACTTTTTACCTCGTAATGGTTGAGGTTATCTTTTAATCAACTTTGACTATTTAGTATATCTACAATACACAAGTAATTTAAGTTTGTCTATTCGCTATCATCTAATACTTTGCTAAATCTTCCCATATGTCGTCAGCCTTAAATGGTTTCGCAGAGCTTCTTGCAAACGGCCGTAATAAAGACGTCGTTTAAGCCCACTTTTATGGCGAAAGCTGAGAATGATGGATGCCAATGGCTATAAAAGCTATCGCCCGACGATAAACACGCGGCGGGAGCAACGCGTTGTACTTCGCTGAAACAACATTAGGTAAACCTAACTATGTTATAATCACGTATCTCCAGATATATAGGTACGTATATTTCGATATGAGTTTGTCTATATATTTAATCAGCATTCGTAGACATCCCCATTTCTATCCCTAACGATGTGTGTTGTTATCATTGATATAGAATATTGATGACAGGTTTTAAGACCGTCGCACAATACATGCCATTGGGACATAGTCCATTCGTTACTTCTTACGACATGCTGAAAGAAAGGTAGCTAGTTAGTATTAGTTTTATTTCGCTTTCTAACAAGGCACCAACAATGTAGCGAATTAAAAATCTTGTGATCTCAAAGCCGAGGCCATAAGTGTATATTTAAATATTTTCGGTGTGTAGAATAGCGTGTCCGTCGCCTCGGGACCACCACAGTCAATACGATCGTAACGAGACGTGCGAAATAAAGGTGACAATTCAATGTTCTTTGTGAGATTGTCAGATTACAGAACTAAACGTCGTCGAACGCTCGACTGGTTTGAATATCGTCTCATTAGAGCTTAATGCCTGGTGGTCGCTTTTGTTTATTTTTTTGGTTACCATTTCGATCTGTCAATGACTGGCATGACAGATGAAATGGCTTTGGGATTGTTTCTCGTTTATTCATGTGGCAGCGATGTTTGTGGAGCCTTTCATTATGTTTTCGATTGCATTTAATGAATGGCCAGTTCTTAAATTATTTTTAAGGTTTACTTTGTAAAATGAGAGGGCCAATATTAAAAATTGTCAAACATTGCCCTAAAACTTTTTTATGTAACTTAATATTGGCGTAGCATTTTTTTATCTTTATCGAGGTATTTTATATAATATTAATATATTTTAATAGAAAGATTAAAAACCGGAAAAAAATATTTAAATAGGATTGACTGAGCAATTCTTGTATTTTCTGCATAAGGCAATTTTGTATTTAACCTTTGCAAGGGTTAAACTCCTTAGATATTTTGTTGACAGGTTGTTAGCGCATTGCCCAATAGATGTTCTTTTGTCAACCAATATAATAGGACCATAAATTAACCCCTTTAAAAATAATTAATCGTTATAAATTTACAAAACAATTTTGGATACACCTGGCATTCTTGAACAACATTTTTATCCGCACTTTTCACTTAAAGGGATTTTAATACCAACTTGTTTTAAGGCGTGTGTAATTAAGCATCTCTGAGCTTTTGAGCCCTTAATAAGTCCGCTTTATGCCAGCGAGTTAATGTTGTACCTTGCTTTTGTTGCCTAAGAGTCGAAACAGTTATTAGTACACTATTCAAAAGAAAAATGTATGGGATATGTTTTATATGTGTAAGACGCGGATAATACAAGCTTAAAAACAAACGTTACAGTCCATATTATCTTGTACTTTGATTACGTATATCAATTTTTGATTTGCTTTGTGAATCTCATACACTTGGTATTTACCATAATTTAAAAGTGGATATTAATTGGCGTGCGTGTTTCGAGTTTATAACATGAAGTTTAGATTTTTAATACAATATTTATATATTATATTTGTGTAAAATTACACACAACTTTTTATACAAAAAACAAATTCTAATACATATTATACATACTCACCAATTTCAATTCAACATTTTCAAAGATGCGTCATAATTCAATTCAATTCGTTACTCAATATTAATTCCAAAAGCTCGCACACTACCTACTTATTCTGCAGATAATACTACCAATTGGTAGAGCCAGCGGGGATCCATTGTAAAAATCACCTACAGGCTAATTAGTATCCATTCAGACGCAAATGAATGGAGCTGAGTTCGTATGAACGATGGCTTCGTGGGTAACTTGATTATTCCGCCTAATGAGTTTCCAGCTCAGTTTTGTAGCTCGTCTAATTAATTTTAAGCACTGACGGTACATTTAATGTTATATGCATAAATATTTTAGGAGGAGTTAAAGGAAAGGATTCATAATGGATTAGCAAATGATTATATAGTAGATTTCAATGAGGAATAACTTTGCTCTTGTCAATTCTTTGGAAATTGAATCATGGTTTACCACCTATCACATTAGAGGCAGTCTATCCGATAAACATATTATGTAATCGAGGTTAATATCTGTTTAACATGTGGTTTTGTAGTGGGATAGTATCAGTAACTGTAATTTTGGAGATAGACACTTAAAGTTCTGCCTACCCCATAAGGGTAAATTGGTCGTGAATATCTAACTAAGTTACTTAATTATTCACTTTAAATGTTTATCTATGTAGGAATAACGAAACAACGTGTATCTATCAACTGAAAGTTAGGTGATATAAGAAGGAATTTTTATCATACTAAATCTTTATTTCAAAATGTCAGGAGACCTTAACCTGAAAATCAATACTTTTACGTCCTTCCAACATACCCATAATGAGTAACTAATAAATAGTATCTCATCTCGTTTGAATTTCTGTGAGCAAGATTAGCAGCGCTCGTGTTATCTTTAAGACTTTTAACTGCTAATTAAATGGGCCAAAACATGTCGTGTAATTGTTCTCAATCGGATACAGTACACTCGGGAACAAAATAGGACCTACTATACTGGAGTTATTTATTTTAATAATGTGGAATATTAAGACACAGAAAATAGTTATACACGAAGTAGTCGATATCGATATTTAGGTAGGATATTATTTCTTGTAAAGTCCTAAAATCAAGTTAACTAGCAAATTCTCAGTTAAATTTCTTAACTATAATGAAACTTTAAACTACGTTTCATTCCTATATATCAAAACGGTAACTTCTGCCATCGGAAGGGACTTACGCTGCGACTTGAAAATTGCTTTAGCGGGAGAACCAAGGATTAAACTTTTCATGCCTCTGTTTCCGTGTTAAACAACTATAGAGTTTTGTATCTTACTACGAAGTATACTTTTTGAAAGTCGGCAATCATTCAGGAATTAATAAATCCTATTTACGGTGGCATAATTATTTTTCTAGAATAATATTGAAATCGACACAGTTCAATCAGTATGCCCTTTCCAATATTATTCTTTAACAACTGACCATTAATACGCACCCGAGCTATGTGCAGTATGAAATTGTGAAACCTCTTGTACCTCCTCTGTGGGAATTCGTTGAGCGATGTAATCGGGGTTCCTACATTAATTAGCTTTCGTGTTGCACAAAAATCTGCGTTATCGCCATCGTGATCCGCTCGTATATGGAAGAATGTAGTCTTAAACTGATTACTTTTACATCATTAAGGACGGCACTAATACATAAAGGAGGTAGTATAACGTGAAATGTTGCTTTTAATAACCATAAAATATAGTATATTAAATCCTCCCTCAGAGAGAAATGAGTGTATCAGAGCTATTTATCCCATATTAATTCTGGAAACAAAATCTTTTAATTACGTGGATTTTCGATTTATACAAATTATGCTCAGTTTTTATCGCACAGGTAACATTATGTAGTAAAGTGATATATGTACAAATTTAATCACGATACATTTCATGTATGAGATTGAAATAAAGTAACACAAGACTACAGAGATCAGTAGACAGGTCTCTAGGTTTCTAATCAATGGATGTGTTACTGCGAGGTGAAAGGACTGTTCCTCGGTTGAAAAACAAGAGCCCGAGATAAGGTCCGCCCACACTCGTCATTCGAAGGTGAGAATCGGCATTTAATCAAATAATTTGGCTGATGCGATTTTAATGACCGCACCATTTCCGACGCACGAGTATTTTTTAAGCCACACTTTCAGTATTTTGTGGCCATTAAGCCGGGCTTTGCCTTTAATGGTTTACCGCGTTTTTTTCGGTTAGCCGAGAAGTTATGTCGACAATTTTACAACACGAATGACATGAATTATATGTAACAGCCAAAAGTCTTTAAAGTTTTACGCAGATATTTACGATGTTCTCACTCTACCACACGTGTTAACGTTCGCCAAATAGCTAGGTTGCAATCGGTGAAAAGTGTAATTGAAGCCTTAAAATTTTGGGTGTAAACTTATTTCCAGATTTTTAGTACCAATTTTTTTAAAATTTTTAACTGGATACTCATTTTTGGTTGCCAACATAAATGGATTAAACAAATCCTTATTCTATATCGGAGTTGTTTACATCGGTCGTTAGTAAACTTTGCTATGACTGCAATAACCAATATTGAATTTATTTTAGTTGTAGTAAGAGTCGTTAATAATAGATTATTTATTTGTAGGGCTTCAAATGTGTTTTTCACAATTTTAAACACGATTTCAAATGGCATACCTACCAGTACAGGATAAAATATTATTTCTTTACACAGGTAGGTAATGGTCTCTACATACTATGTATTTAAAAAGCAATGAGTTCTGTTATAATTGGATCAGTTATCTTGACAATCAGTTAACGATTCCGATACTCGCGATTCGATTATTGATTCCATAATTAAATCGAATGGTTGGGCGTATTCGATTAAATGAACATTCGAATGATATATTGTGCTTATGTGAGTCTGTTTGTCAATACTAGTATCTACCTACTTGTTTAATTTAGTGTAATTTTATTACTAAACGAATAATCATTATTATTTTCTATTATCTTAATCATACGTTTCAGATACGTTTTTCTCAGTTGAATTGGTGAAATAAAAACTAGTTTACGTATTTCTTCTAGCAATCTTGTTTTGCTGATTTCATTTGTCAAGTCGTAGAATAAGAGATATTGAGTGATGTTGAGTCTATGGAAAATCGATTAGTTTTGATCAAACTCTACTGACTGAAGTAGCTAAATCTGCCGTCTGCATTAACTCTTGAGAAATATGTATGTATAATAAATATCAAAGTTTGCACAGTTGATTTCTTGGCGAACTAAAGGTGTTTTAACACGGATTTGATATTAATCTGTATTTATCTTTCATACACAAAATAATTATAAAAAAGACAAAGCAATATTATTCATGCAAATAAAGAGCTTTTTAAAGTCCCACATGGATTATAACGAATGAAGCATCTTTAATATCAAAAAATAAAATAAAGAAAGCGCTCCACCGGGTGATAACAAATGTAAGGACATATTGGGATAACCATAAATAATGTAAATATATTTTACAGTCGTGGACAGCACAAGGGATCGAGCATAATGTAATTATTTAAGCCAACTGATTGCTTTATTATGGCGAACGCAAACATTTTACTCCGGACATCGCGTGTTCGCGAAGGGGTAAAAAGAAATAAAGGGCCCAAGTCCTCAATCATGTCTCCTTTAATCGATTTTTGAAAGCGTCCTCGAATCGCATTTTTCACCTCTAACCGGTCCTCTAAATAACCAGATGGTCATCGAAACCGAGCTCTATACGTCGCCCTTATCAAACGCAACATTCGATTCATGCACGTGCCAAAATCATAATTAATCGAGTCCCGCCTCGCGAGCCGTGCCGTACTTCCTTCGCTTTCGTTATGAATTTTAATCGGTGTTCATTTTTTACGGCTCAGGGTCCGGCGGCGGCGTCAGTGCGCTGTATTTGGACAACAAAGGGCCCTCGCGTAGGCGTCACCGATCCGTGAGATTCGTCACACCAAACGTGGAAGGCGTGGGCATAATGGATGCGAGAAGACAAAAGTAATTGGGACCCCCGGTCTTAGCACACGCTCATCAGTATGCGCGCCGTGGCCTTTCATCTGCGTCTCACAAGGCTATACAAATTGCCTTAACCAGACTGTCTTTGTCGACCTATTTAGGGCAGGAGCGCGGTCTTTTTGCCATCGCCCAGATTTCAATTTGAGTAATATCGAACGTGCTCTCTGCTCGCCGCCGTCCCGATGCTGTTTCGCGAGTGCTTAAAGCCATTTAAAAGTCAATCATTGTCACGAAAGTGGCTCGTTTGGAGGCGTATTTGCATTCCCTTATACGGTTAGATGAGCAATTTAAGCCACTTACGCTGTCCACGTTCATTGGTTGCAGAATTTGCGTTTCGCCGCAACGAATGACTATTGTCAACATTCTGTTACATATGCACTTATCGGGCGCTGCGGCATAAATCTCCATTTAATGACATCAGCATTGGAATCGTTATTGGATCGTCTGGTGCGCCGCGAGAGCTGGATAATGGTGGATGTCACAAATTGAATTACATTCTGCTTTGCATAAGCGCCGTGAGCTGACTGTGCGCATGACTTATGCGGCGCAGGGCCCTCCGACATCAATTTAATTTATTTTTTGTACATGATCGAATGACTCAACTAAAGTCGAGCGTCTGTTGATTACTTTATTGGCTGATGAAATCATAATATCCTTAGCCTCAAGTATAAGTATAGTAAAAGTGGCAATAATAAGAATATACATGAGCATCAGATATAATTTCGTAACAAAATTCGAGCGCTTGTTAGATAGGAATGCGAGAGTGGCCACAGCCTGAAGCCATGTGTCACCTTAAAATTTGAACGAAGGATGCCTCCTTGACTCCTACCATTATAACTTGTTTTCCCCACAAATTATTGGTTCTTTCCCTTTCCTTACTAATTCAGTAGCCAAGACTAAATTATTATCGACCTAAAAATATATGCATTACGAAAACCTTGTTAAGCAAGATTCGTGATTTGAATTTATCTTTCTTATTCCTCGTTTATTACTTCTCGAAGGATCCTATTATATTTCTCCTGATAAATATGAAATTTATTCCAAAAAATATGGGAACACATGGCGTTTTCACTTATTTTAAATAAAATATCGGTATTTAATGTGCATATTTCTCTTCCTGCATGCATTATACATCATGGGCCGCGGAGGCAAGCGAGATGCGTCGTGATCCTTGTTATAATGGATGAAGACATGCCAAACGTGCCTCGACTACTTACTCATACTTTATTCTTTACGTCAGCCCCCATCTTTATTGCCAGGACCAACAAACAGACAATAATAAATTCAGAAGTAAACATTTCGCAGAGAATACACCGGTGTGCCTCGCCAGGGATTTCTGCGGGGTGATGTATCGCTGAATTGAATTTTATAGAAAAGAGCGACCGTCGTAATCTGCGGCGGGGCCATTAATCATGCCGGAGTGCGCGAGAAGCGGCCGCAAAGCAAACTGATTACATCTTCCCTTGACGTGGAACGTGCGCCGAGCCTGTCTATTGAAGAGGCCGCGCCGCGCCTAAGCCTGCGAATAAAATGGCCAAACACGCACCGAACGGCTCAACATTATTCACGTTGACTTCTCTGTCGCTTCGTAAGCCCGGTTAGTGTAAGCTTCTAAGGAATTCAGCCATCGGTGAAGGGCCAATCTTGACTGCCTATTATGTATAATAGAGAAATATTTACGGACATCGCTATCACGAGTCCTGGGAAAAATTCTAAAGTGTTCTCGCACTGAGCAAAAGAAGTTTCGCTAGCTCACTCGCAATTACTTTTATCTGATCATTTGCGCAGCGAAGGTATTAAATAGCTGAAGATATTAAAATCGTTAACATTTTCATGTGATTTGCGTACATGTTTTATGGTTATATTTTAATCCTTTGATGTTTTTATTTAAGCATGTATTTTTGTCCTGTTTTAGTTCAACTAAACTGCAGAGATAAATTGAGATGATTATGTGCTAGTATAGTAGATTATGCTCAATAAAAAAGAAACCTGTTCTATATTTATCGCTTAATATATCCTTACATTAGTCATAATTCTTTCAAACACCTTCCTTTTTTGAGTTAGTCTATAGCAAGAAACAAAAGAGACAGGTATAGATTTTCACTTATTCAAGTTACAATTCAACAATTGTTATGAAAAGGCTTTATTTTACTTATATTTATTTAAAGGTTTATTTATTAAAATACTTAACGTTTTATACCTACGACATGTCAGCAGAAAGATTTTTTTTTCTTTCTTCTTAAACATTTTGCTCACTTGCAATTATTCAACATAAATATGATTCCAGCTAAAGTAATCTTTGTTCAAATTCTATCAGCGTCTTTTGCTGGTAACGTTCGTCGTTCGTAGCAAGCACTTTCCTCAGCACCTGTGTAATTTATAGGTCGTAATGGCCAGAGCGATTCAAATATAGAACCGCATGGATATCAAAGTATTATTTGACGTTTAGATACGACTAACTTATGATCAGTTAAGTATATTTTTATTATTATCAGCTGTACCTTATTGATATTAATAATTACTAATTCGTTGTTGTACTAAAACTTAAAGATACTCAACACAGTAGCACAGATATAAGAATACTATTAGACTATAGTAATAATAATTAAGAGACATTTAGAGAATGTTACAGTGTAAAGTTAGAATATAATAATATATTATATAATAATATATAGATATAAGGCAGATTATGTATTATAAAAATCCAATTATGACTTTGTGCTACATTATGCCTTTTTTGTCTTCGTAGTCTCTATAATTTTGCTGTTTGATAAAAGAGATTCGTAATAACAGCGTCTTTTTATTTACTTTAACATTTTACCATTCCTACTTAACAGTTGAGACGCTACAATTTTCACTATTCACACACTTAAATGAACAATTAAACCTCATTTCTCCCGACCCATCTGTTGAACCATACCATTGCGCATTCAGCAAGCAAAGATACGCAGTCGTCGTGCAAGCCGTGTACCCATTATCTGGTAATGTACACCAGCGCAGCCATGGGAACTCCGCGCTCCCATACGATAAGGGATGTCCACGTTTAAAATATAATAACACCGTGATTACACGGGAGAAATGAGCAAAAACTGAGCGTAATTTCGCAGAAATAGGCCTTAAGTTGTCGTGTTTTGTTTAATACGCCAAGGAAATATTTACTCGCTTTTTGTTAGCGGCCGTTAATAGTTTGGCCATTATGCTTAATTAGACTGGTTACTAGTTGGATTCTCGATGTACGTGTTCTTTGAATTTCTACGATATTAAAATGACTGTTAATGGCGTTAATTTAAATTTTCTGAAAAATGGCGGTCTATCTGGTAAACTGTTTTGTGCAAAATGAAAGTTACTAATTATAATTAGTACAAAAATCTAAAATTATATTTTTTCCCTACAATTGTGCGTGCGTTTACTCACTTTTGACGTAAAATCAATCACGCTGTGCAATTAACTAAATCTTAAAGTGTGGTTTGTTGGATGGAAATTTACTAATCTGTGGCAACAATTCCACAGATACATTAATAAGGCATGATTTACGTCAGAGATTTGTCAGGTAATAGCCGTGCATTAAGGGATGATTGATAGGCCACTAACTACATAGATAAGCTCGCGCCGATAGTTCTGCGTAACTTTTACTCGTAAATTTATAGATGGCAGACGCAGCTATTAAAGCTGGCATAGCTCGTTAAAACCTCGGCTGCTTTTATCCGTTATTGTGGCCTTATGACTCTTTAGGTTAAGAAAATAAATAAATGCACTCTCTGACATGTTTAAAAAAGGTAACATTTAGATTTCGTGCGTTTTGTAATAATTTTATTGTGTATGCGAATTTTATCTCTCTTTCTCTATATCTTTTTTGTAGTTATGTAATGCTATGATTAGTAATCACAAAATTTTGTTCAGTTTACAATACGTGTGGATCTATAGTTTAAACTGAATGTATTCAGCAAATTTACGACATATACGACTAAGGGACTAGTTAGTAGACTAGTAGTGAAATATGTAGTTACCATTGGCATACCATATCTACCGTAACTAATCGTGTAGCTACGAGTATAACTGTGTATATACACGTACAGATAACCGCCCAAGCGACTACCCAACTAATAACTAAGGCTCTTGCTTTCCCGTAAATCCATCGCAGTGAGATGCAGCCATTAGGTGCTATGGATCTTGATCGGCAAGAGTTAGCGCGTAAGGTCGGGGAGGCCGTGAGAACGCCGCGGAGAGTCGGCTCTCAGGCACGCGCGGCCACGCGCCGCTTAATGGACACGGTAGCTTAGGAAATCACGACGGAGGTGCTAAGAAAGGAGGTTGGGACATACAGACTTAGAAGGAGTATTTAGAAAAGAGGCGGTAATATAAATGGGGATAGAATTCACAACCAGACACCGTTTCATCTGTATCTGTACGAAGTTAATTCTAAGTACAAAACAATTGACGTTGTAGAAACTTATCAAGTAATATAAAAAGTGTGATGTTAAGGACATCATGTTACCGTATTGAATATCTGTTTGTTATTACGACCGTGAAATCTCGGTCCTTAAGACTTCAATAATTAAATAATTACCGATTACAATTTAAAGACGCACCCTCAAAATATTCATTTTTAAAAAACAATAACACAGATTCAATATTTGAAGGTTCAAGAACTTTATAATCTGCCTTTCCAACGTACATTCCAAATTCTTTATTCCTTAAACTTTCCCCTTTTTCATCCACCCTGCAGACTCACAACCTTCCCTCCTTCCATACCTTTACATTAAAACACGTATACATAAAGCAACATCATACGTACAATATACAACGTATGACATACGTATACTATATGTTTAAACTTACATACATATAAGTACAGTGGGAGGCACGAGTCGAGGTCGTGTCTGGGCTCACGTGCAAGGCTTATCGCTTATCCCAAGCGTGTCTCCAGCTTCACCTTTCGCCGCCCGATTACCGAAAGGCGGCTGTAATGTCAGCGAGCAGATACGGCCCTTCTACCGTACTTGAAATTAACATGGGCATATCTATATGACGTTTATTGGGAAGCGGATGATTTATATGTGTCCGATTCGTAAGTGACAGTTGTTTTATGCAAATATGACTTCTGTAGTATCTTATTTGCTGCTTCATAAAAGTATTTTTTCTACGTAAATTATAAATAAGTATTTATAACTAGATTTAAAGTAAATTAAAACTATTGTAAGACGAATGTACATACAACCCCATTTCTGGTTAACCACATTCGTCAACAACAGTATTAAGATAGTAATTGGCTTTATTGACCATGTGCAGTATTAAATCAGTGACCGTGTCCATTTAAAACCTTTTACAGTGTATAAATTTGATTAGCTCGTTGTTTTCAATAAAAACAGTTTCTTATTACCGCCATCTACGTCTACGATCAGATGTGCAATCATATAAAGAGATACGAGTGACTTCTTTATTTGGCTTCGTGACTGCAGCGTCCTTACTTGGCATCATGCGGTGATCTTTATGTGGTATCACCAGTGAAGGTTGACCCTCCGTTCTTTAGTAATCAGTAAGGATTGGGGTCCATGTGTCTGGTTTGGGTAAAGGGATCTAATTCCGAGACGATGCTGCGTGTCACGAGCGGTGTGATGCGGTAGGCACACTGTATGGAGCACGATCGCGCATAAATTAAAATTACTTCTCAATGACGCTAGGAGTGGTGGTCTTGAGCTCGCGTGCTTTGATATTTAAATATGGACGTATATCATGTTACTGGGTTGACGTGAAAACGTATTAAATTAATACGGGTAGAGCACTGTCGATTTGGAACGAATTGTGTCACTTTTACGGTGACTTCGCCGTAATTTTGCGATTCCTCTTTGTGATAAGCGAGATAGAATATCGTATAATGAGTATCAAGTGAAAAGTTGGTTCGAAGTGATCACTAAGTTTACAATTTAAAAATTGATCCGGTCACTTCTATCTTCTCAGCAAGTGATAACATTGTTATATAGTATGATATGTACAGCTTAGCAATGTAATTTTCAATCAAACATTATATACTGCCAATTCCTAAAAAACTAATAAACTCTTAACAAAATAATAGAAAGCTTAACGATATCTTTGTAAACATTAAAGAAACTCCAAGAAGTACGCCGACATACCTTTTGAAACGCGAATAAAGCATGTATGTACAACATTGTTAAACTTGTTTAATAACAATCAGATCCTTAAGGTGCTCTTAAATAGCAATCACTTCTCCCAGTAACAGCCGTAAGTTACGAGCGAGGCCCCCATTGTAGTTGCCGACGGACTAGGCCATCGGTCAGCCGCTGCGCCGCTTAATTAACCTGTAACCAGTTGCGATAAAATAGGCCACTTTTCGCTCTTGTTTATGACAAAACTTAGGTCGAAGCGATGGTCGATGGTTAAGCGCGGGCGAGACCAACTTAAACAATTTTCATACAAGTTCATATAATTGGGCACGCTCTTACACAAACGAAAATACTTATGCTACATTACATCTGATCGAACTGACCCTACTTGATATGAACACAGCTTGCATTACTTAATTAGCGAAAATTGAAATAGGTAAGGAAACAACGGCTTAGTAGAACTTAGTAGCGTAAGGAAGAATTTGTGCTAGACTAAATAATTATATCTACAGTCTGCTAAAAGTTTTAGTGGCATTATATTTAGCGGAGGTTTGATGATAAAGTGTTAAGTCCTTGATTACTTTATCCTACAAATAGTGTTGAAAATTAAATATGTCATGATATGGATAAATTTACGCGAAATTAATTTGAAGCGCAAGTGGTTTGTCAGGATTGGGTCAGATGGGTTATACGTGAACTCTACTTACCCCTTTACAAGGAATCAAGCATTATGTGTATGAACGTATGTAAATTTGAGATCATTAACAGGTTCCGAACTTTCTTTGCTATAAATTCAGCTTGAAAATCGTATCAAGGCAATATACTGAAGGCTCAAATCTACATAACAGCGCTTTAGTTATATCTTACAATATTCATATAGACATCGCATTGTAATCTAATCGCAGTCCATTCCACACGAGAGTAATTCTCTTCGCTTCATTTGTATGCAATCGCGATTCAATTGTAGCTTAATTCCAGTAGCGAACCGCATTGTAATACAGAAGGCTATCTGGCCAAATTGCTTTTTACCTTTGTGCGATGCTATATTTTTATTACTACCATTTCTGTAGTTTGGTTGGTGTTGCATGCTGTGTTGTGAATGGGGCTTTTGGAGATTTTACTGCAATTTTATAAATATACGTCTAAGCTGTTTTAGAATAGTTCGATCGTCAGATTATAATAGACCGTTCTAAGTTCTAGCAATAATGTAAGTAAACATGAAAATAGAAATGGTTGGTACGAAGTTTCATGAGACTATGATTCCTATATGACATTACATGTACACATATGTTTAAAATCCCAGAATTAGTATATGTAATAATACTTTCAAATTTGCTCTTCTTATATATAAAATTAAATAAGTTATTTTATGCAATAAGTGATAAAATTATTCAATAAAAACTAAATCAATCCTCTCTATTTGCGTACTGCATTGAAATATATGTAGTCTTAATCTGCTAAGTGCTAGACCAGAAATACACAACTATAGCCTGATAAAATAATAGTCGAAATGTATGCTCCATTTCAAAATCTTCTGTCAGTTTGTGCAATGCCCCGATTCACAAGTCCTCCGCAACACATTATCGGCACAAAGCTACATATTCATTTGAAATAATCTTGGAAGCTTCCAATACGTTCGTAGCGGTATGCAACATCATTAGGTAGAAGCGCAGTTGTGAACTTGTTATTTCTGATGACTTTCCTTTAGTATTATTTTCCATTGAGAACTGACTGTAATTGTGGTACATTAATGTTTCTATACTTTGAAAAGGCAATACCTACATAAAAGTCACGTCCGTTTCTCTATGGAAGGTAGAGATTATAAATCCCCGTTTTTCCGAACCCGGAAAATAAATAAACTCTAACTTCATCCATATACATTTGCATACATATCTTGAGATACCATTATTAATTGCACATATAAATTCATTCATGTCGCTTAGTCTCTTTCGGGTTCGACAGAACCTCGGAGGTACGATAATGTCTCTAAATCGCATTGTAGCATAAATATTAGGTTTCTGTTATCAATGTTCTATACATTGATGACAGGTTCTTAACCCATCGCTCAATAGTATTTGATAGGTGGTATGGTATTTATCAAATTAAGGTAACTTCACATATATTGATATTAAAGTAATATTCGCAACGACAAAGTGTATGGTACTCAAATGTAAGCTCAGGTTTTGCTTCACTTATCTATGAATAAATTAAACATTAATCCGTACACAAAATACTTTATCATTTCACGCATTCATAACTATGATTATTCTTTATATAAATATTCCGTTATTCAGGCATTGTTGCTGTTCTGGAATTTAGTTGGAAGTCGTCGGAGCGTTTCTTCCAAACGCACAGGAAGGTCAGAAGTCTCGACCACGCGCCGTGACCGCTCCCTGACATGACAGCCGGTAGATTCTGCTAACCCAAATAATTTTAATTAATAGGTCTAGCAAATATTATAATATAAAGAAATAACTTCTTGAGTGATTGAACACTGTTTGTATTAGGAAATTAAATTGAAGGCACTGCTCTCGTCATCGCTCTTAAATTCTATTTTGCTGATAAACATAATGGTTATTTAAATCGTGTTTGTAATCAATTAACATAACGGTAGTTGTTTAGAAATTATTGAAAAGTTTTGTAAGGTTATTTATATACGTGTACCCCTTTGAATGTATTAAACTTACCAGAACAGTCACAAGTAATACCAGTAAGAATTTATAGTCAGTTCAAAATTAGACGGGAAATATTTCAGAACTTCTTACTTATTGCTAAAATTACATAATATCCTTATTTTATATTTTGACATAAAACAGCCCATCGCAGAATTAGCGCGGTAAAAGTGCGTTCTGTCAGATGCTGCGCCTGTCAGTGTCCGTTCACTGAGCACAGACAAAGTGCGAGACGTGCCGGGTCTCGGAAAACGCTTATTCGGCTTTGTGGAGCGAAGAGTTGCCATGCAAGCGAACCTCCTTTCATACTAATGATTTCTTTGTTTGATAAAATTAGGCCAATTTGAACGTAATTTTTGAGTTATCACATGATCTAGCGGGTTTATAACTACTATTTACTATGATAATTTGACTAGTAGATGATTCTAAATGGCGTGTATGGAAGAGTAACGACTCATGTGATTGTCTGTCATTTATAATATTTGACAGCTGACTCAACACTTTATTATATGGATTTCGTTTTGGAAACTTTAAGTTTTAGCTACAGTAGCTAAATACAGATACAGAATAATGCAGATAAGTAATGAAACAGTTTTATTGCCAATTCCAGTACCTAAGACAAAGCCTGATTCAATATCAGCCGTTTTATCGCCAGTTTATCAAAGTTCTTATCTCGAAAATGTATGAGCAAGTAAATTCATCAGGCTAAGTGTAATTTTTAATTCCGCTGATAACAGTTTTGATAACTTACAAGAATTCGCAATTAACTGACTTGTTATTCTCGCAGCCTTATCGCCTTCACAAGAAAGAGGCCAAAATCACACAACAGAGCACAAAGCACCCGATTCAGGATTGTGTAACTGCGCTTAAATTCCGCGTTGTCTTTGATGATACCAAGTACACCGAGTCGATGATAACTTGATGTATGTTGTATCTGTTTTTAGTTTCATAAAATTTAGCTACAGTCTCAAATCAATACTTTGGCTTGCTTGTCATAACTTGAGAACCAATGATGAAATACAGGTAATTTTATTTGTAATGTCTTTTAACTATGTCTTTTAACCATATAAAGAACAACGGAAAAGGGATTATCAAACTTTTTACACATTATAGAAGTGTAGTGGCAAAACAGCCCGATGCTTTTTTAAATACAATATAAAATGTTCGGCCAAAATGCCCCTAAAGGCTCAATAAATAGAAACTGATAATAATTCTAATAAGAAGGTGCGATTGCATAGGCCTACGCGTTCGTAAGTGAAACGAAACCCGTTCTATATTTCACAGAACAGGCGTCGAGTTTTTAAACGCAATCATTTCGTTTCCTAAAGGCAAATGATAATAACAGTAATAATGACAGTGCAGCTACATCAATAAGTCACATGAGCTTACGCCAAATTGATGTTATTACCCAGTGAACGTAGATTGGCAATCGAAAGAGGTTGGAACCTTTTTGCAGGAAACTTTTTTGTTTTGTATAAACGCGTAAACTTTTCCCGCCCTGTCATTTGGTAGGTTGAACCATAAATATGTGTCGCGATTGCGAAATGTGATCGAAATTACGATTGCTATGGTAATGTAACGAAAATTCATGTGTTCTTAAGGAGATGCCATCAGTTATTTTGTATCTTAAAAAGTATTTTACGCTTATTATGAAGATTTATCGTCCAGTTCTGATATAGGACATGTATAAAAAGTCGATTGGTTTTTAGTGTGTCAGGAAATAAGAGGATTGAGTATGTAGTTAGTTTAAAGATTTAGGTGTCCAAATAGCAAACATTCAATGAAATTAAAATAGTACCAAATATACATACATACGCATGAATATGATTAATTTTTGACTAACTGAATTTAACTTATCAGCAGATATAGACATGGATCATATTTAGATTAACAGTGATATCTAAAAAGCATAATTTATTTATTGATATAATCTTATTAATTAAGATTCATGTTATCATAGGAAATGTTTGATATTGCTCTAAGCAAAATTATATTTTCAAATATGTGTGTCAGATTCTTAATCAATGAAGATTTTTATCTAGATATAATTAATGTATCACCTTTGTAAATCGAACTCGATAGTTCGAAGGTCAAATCAATATTATTTAATTACCAAGACATATATTAATATTTCATTAAATACGAATTCATATATTCAAAGATAAAAAGTCAAAGGAAAAAAAGATATAATATATTTTTATATATATTTAAATATTGGAGAAAAAAAAAATAATCTTGCAACATAATGCCTATGCTATAAGTAATCTTAACATGACGGGAAAAAAAAACCAAAATAAATTTTTTTACGAATATCCAAGCTATGACATCGCTTTATATATCAGTTAACACACATTTATATTCACAAACAAACGTCCGGACAACCAATATTAATCCCAATTAGCTCCGACTCTTCGCTAATTATTTTCATTAAACACAATGTGGATACACACGACTGTTGGCGACGTTTCGACGCTCACCCACTGCGATAGTCACGAACTTATACTTCACTTAATTAAGTAAATAATACAGTTACGTGAAAAAGCAGTGCGGCGTCGACCGGCTTTAAGGATGTGTTAGTGCCTTTCGAAAGTGTAGGATGGATGGAAATATGAAGTGTGTATGAAGAAGCATGAGTGAAATATATGAAACAAAACTCCTCTGACAAAATGGGAAAAACAGCGCTATGTCTAAAAACAGCGCGTTTTACATTTGTTGGACTATTTGTGTTAAATGTTCATCTAGAAGAAACGGTCCATAATTAGATTACTAGATTTTGCACTCTATTAAAACACTAAGCTTTGGTCGAGTTACTAAAAGATGCAACTTAGTCGTCAATATATTTATCCATTTTGCATAGGGATTTATACGAAATAAAGGAAACCATTGGGCTAGTATTTCGTTGGTATTCAGTGACGCCAGATGTTAAATAAGTTACTCGCATTCATAATGTTTACAAACAGGCGTTGTTTGTGTATAAGCAAGTACATCGCAAAGAGCCAATAGACATACGTAAAAAGTTAAAAGACATTGATACATTGAATCAGGTTGTGCGATTTGTTCAAGGCTGAAATGTGAAATCCTTTCAACGTGGCTTTTCGTTCCGCCGCCTCACTCCTTACTGGCTGTCGTATTTTTATTTATTTTCGCAACCAATGACATTTCTTTATCGCACCGCTAATAAACATAATTAATGATCGATTCGGTTCACAGTTGTTGTTACAATTAAAATTTCTCGGACAAGAGGCGATTCGATTCGGAGCGTGGATAATGCCAAATGAAAAGTTCGTACGTTGGATCGCGAATGATAATGTGTATTTAAAGTCTGAAGTGAATTTCGGTATTGTACGCACACATTTACGATTCAAATGAGAACAGAAATATGAAAGCTTTTGTATCCGTAAAAAATAATCTGGTGATAGGTTTATTTCTAAAAATGGTATAGATATAAGTCATCACTTATAATACAGAATAAAGTAAATATTTTACATCATACCTAAAAACACGATTTCCTATTTTAGAAGTAAATAAATGGCGAAGCTTGAAATACCAAATATAGCGGCTATGTTAATTGTAGTTATAATAATCCCCGGTCCCATGCCATTCTACGACGTAGAAGAATTCAAACTTACTGTCGTTCTACCCGGCATGTCACAGAAGGCAACTGAGGGAATAGGGGCCAATGGTATCTGTTGAGCTATCGGCTACCAACCTGTCACCAAAGTTCCATATAACCTCACAACTCCAATATTCATGCTAAATAGTGACCTTGGACATATTATCGTCTCCATAGTTCTGTCCAACCAGAATGGGATTAGTTATTATGGGTGAATATGTATATAATCTTCAGAACATATATATCATTCGACATAAGAGAATGAGTGGTATCTGTAGCCAGAGGCTTTAAAGGTTTGTGCACCCCTTCATGAATTATAGACCTGCGGCATATTAATAATTAGGAAATAAAAATTAAATAGCATTCAAAAATATGCCTCATGAACCGTCGATAATGTTAATACATGAACATTAAAAGTTGGATACGGTAGGTTTCTCTCTGAACACACACAATTAACGTGGATTGTGGACTTCAGACAGGATTAGCTTCAGGCACAATACCGGGAGGCGCAATCAAGATATTTGGTTACAAAATGTCATTGATGACGGAAACACAGAAACACAGGCCAATTATCCATCCGCATGCAGAATAAATATTTTCTTTATGCCGATAATAATAGCAATCTTTCAAATTATATTAATAAGCAACGCAAAGGTGTTAAATAAATAGTACACCGTGCAAATGTCACGTGTAATTGAAGCGACTCAAACGCACGCCGCGAAGTTACGAAAACGTTTTGCAAAAATTACAACCTGTCATTTTCGACGAAATAATAAGATTGCCAGTTTTAATTTTTCGTTCGCACTTCCAGGAATTTAATCAATATAGCAGGCCACGGCTCAGATGTAATTAAAAAGTTGAGGTTTTATCAGACTTTGTTGGTTCATAATTTGAAACTTTGGACTGTCTTAAATTTGCACCACGTTTTGCAAACTTGAATTAAACGAATCATGACGTGCACTAAGGAACAATACTTAGTTTGTCTTCATAATGTATTTCACTAGATAAGTTTTTATTTAGTTTTGACTTGTACAAAATGGGTCTGAAAGGGAGGGAAAGCAAGTAAAAGGCATTAGAACCGCTGTAAACACAACGTTTTAATTATTTCCAAATGTAATTTAATTAATTAAGTATAATTAGTTATTAATTTTATTGTATGTTAAATTTTGTATCTATGTAATTGATGTGGCTGTCTCAATAAAAATAATATTATTATTTTATGTTCCAAATTTATATCCATCCTGTACTTATGTATTCAGCTTATTGTTTAGAAAAATTTATAACACTATCTCGGGTACCATGCTGATACACAGTCATAAAATATAGTCACGTTTCATTGTCCCACTAGAATATCCGAGCACTAACGAATGCTACCGTAAACATTTTTAACTCATTGTTACGACATTAATAACAATATCAATTTAGTTTGTATACCATGTTCTTCTATTCCTCACTCTACACGCTTTCTTTCGCATATTCTTCTATTTAATTTGACCTGTATAAGTTCGTATCTTACCTATTGGCCCACCTTCATTCATTGAATGCCTTAATATAATTTGACTAAACATTCCATATCAACACTTTCCACATCATAGCTTTCTACATACAATAAATTCCATACATTCTATAAACATAACTATTCAACCTTCAACTAAAAACCACACATAACAACCGTAAGGTCCGAATCCCTCGTACCTAAAGGCTAATTAGGCCCTAGGCTCCGTGCCGCACGCATCGTACCCAATCTGACCCCGTGTCTAGTGGCTTATTGTGGGACCGGTCGAGGCACCTGCCGCGGCACACGCCATTACAGCCTGCGGTGGACTATAGTGATCTAAATGATAGATGGACTAAGAATGGGATTTGAGAAGGTTGTTTCTGGATTGTTAACGATAACGGTGAGGGAAAAGATCGTGAGGAAACTTAGCAAACCCTTGGGATAGGTAATAGCTAGTGTCTTTATACGGCGATACGGTTCATTAGCTATCACGTTGGGTGCTGTCAGTCTATTGAAAAGCGGGCTACGAGCGACTCATACCTAATATGTTTTCGAATTTTCGGAGGTGGGCTCTCAAGCCTCTGACTACCCTAACGCAGTAAAAGGGGAGGTGTATACACAAGTCGTAAAGCCATATATATACATATGCATAAGCCATATGTATATACATATGTTGTATCAGGATTGGCTTTAGTTCTACCTGTCTTGTTGGGTGGTTATCTCGTGAATAGTAGGTTTGTTGTGGAGTTAAACTATTTAACTCCATTTTGAAGATGGATACGCAAAGCTCTTAGTATTTATCATGCAATGAATGTTTGCCTGAAGACATAGGCTCTTATAATTTTCACAGATTATTAATTGGAATTATGTTTATCGTCATTTTTGGCATGTGATACTGGCGTTAAGTCATTGGGTTATATGAGCTATCACCTCATGAAAAATACAGACAGCGAAAACCGACATTTAACTTTATTTAATACACCGACCATCACTTATTTAATTATTACCCTTAATTTGATGCATCTATAAATTTAGTCCAATCAAATCCAACGCGCGTACAGTCAAGCGTAAAAATGAAACAAGTGAGGCGATAGGGAAATATGATATTTCTGCCATTACAACATGAAACTGAATTTTATGCTCTCATTTTTTAACAAGATATGCTTTCATTGTATGTAGATGACTTCAAAGAGCCTTCGTTATTTTAACCGGTCCCTATAATTTCTTTGAGTCAAATGCGGAATTCTGCTTTAGTACAGTATGCATACAATAACTAGATACCTATAATTTAGCAAAATAATATTATATGTAGATGATCTATACGCCTTATAAAAAATTAATATGCTATAAACTAAAAAAATCATATGCTATTTTCTGTATAAAAATTAATAACTAGATGATACAGATAAATTTTAAAAAATGTTCGAAATTTGAAAACAGTTCTTTCACTGCACTCTTTTATCATATTATGTAACCCAATAGCATGACGTTATTTTATTTATTGTTATGCTTGTCCTACTATTTCGGTAATTAAAATTATTTACTGAATACTTGGTTTAAAGAAGACTATTTTACCATCTACTTTTCACACCCATGTTCTTATATCTATCCAAATACTAATCGTCTATCTAGAAAGGCAAACTACGGGAATGTTCCTCTATAAATATGGCCAAGCCCTTACGCCGGTAATAAGGAGCCCGGCCCAAGATAAGCCCATCGCGATGTCCTGTAGCCATTTTATTTATTTTATGATCATTTTTAAGACGGCTGACCGAAGTGTGGGCGTTTATTTCTTATTTACTCGGCTCACTCCTGTCTCGGTACTTTAATTACGTACATATACGTTTATTTTTCTTGATTCTTTAAACCTCCGTAGTGGTGTTGTGATGCCATTCATATGATATATCGGTGAGAAATTGCGAAAAATAAGGATGATCTTATTTTCTGAATTGTGAAACACATTATTTATTAGGTGCCTTCTTCATTTACAGGTAATTGGCCTCCAAATCTCGATTAGCTGTCAACAAATGTTAATGTTGTCAGGGCTTACGCGCTTTTGTTTATTAAGTAAAAAATAAAAAAATATCACGTGTAGCCCACACCTAAGTTCCTAGATAAGTTCAAGCATTTGAATCGACAGTGGGAACGAAATAAACTTTCCTCCAGGACTGAAGTGTGAAATCAATCAAAGGATATATGTACTTTACATAAGTTTGATAACCGGTGGATGCTAAGGACTTAATCTTTATAAATATATTACATCTTCCTAGCACATGTGTAATATATAACTATTCCTTGTCCATTTCATTTGGTATAACTGAAACTTCAACTACAAAGAATTCTTTTTGTATTTTTTAGCGTTAATCTATATAGATATAGAAACGAGTAATACATATTCTAAAACCATATCTAAAATATAGCTATTCCTTGTCCATAACATTTGGCATATTAGAATCTCGATCATTAAAGGAAAAAAATATATTTTTTATTTAAGACGACTCGATAGGAAGCGTCCCTTTAGAGGCGGCATTTTTCCGACAGTGCCGGTAAGTCACGACGCGGCCGCTACCTTGAGGGCTAAATAGCACCTTGGCTCCGCTCGCACGGTTGCGGCGCGTGTCCTTTACGCTCCCTTATCTGCCTATGTAAATATTCTCGTAGGCATGTAAAATAATTCCTCCGGCCTGCAGCTTAGAAGAGGCTCTTTTTGTCATATTTATGCCGCGGACACAGATTTTAAACGAAGATTTACTATGTTTGTTTATTAGATTCTATAGGATTATGTGCAGTATGGCATATTTGTGTAATACGCCGAATAGGTACTACGGTTAGGGAAAAATCGTAAGGAAACCTACCAATTCTCCGAACAGGTAATTAATAGTGTTTATAAAGGCGACATGACTTACCTCTTGTAATATATCATACAGATTATCTGGTCAACATGTGGGTTTGAGGTGGGTATAGAATGACTATCTCCGCAAATGCTGTGACGGATACGCAAGCCTCTAAATACCCCGTAAGTGTTAATGGGCCTGAAAAGGATTTTTTTCCTCTAATAGGCCATCCTATCTCTATGCTTCGAAATAGGCAATAGTCAATTCAAGGTAAAAGAAAATAGCATCTGTTTCATTGGTTGCGTTATACTGGTTTAACAGTTAGTTCGAAATGGCCGTAAGTTACTTACGTTATCTTAAATTACTTATATTGTTCTCCTGTGAATTGTTGAAAAGGACACGCGAACCGTATTTCTCTCTAACTGCACGCAACGGTCGTGATGTACTTACTGTGTATATCGATGGTTTACACACTTGTGGTATGTGCATTTTTCTGTGAAATTGGCTTTAGTACCTACAAAAAACCACTTGTGTATGACAAATCTTTAATATTTAGTTCACTTAGCACATTTTTAGTTAGTCTGAATTGATTTGCAGATTTTTGTGTAGCAAAATATTTAGGTTCTAACAAATGATTTATGTACTAAAGCCAATTTCACAGAAAAATGTTCATACCGCAAGTGTGCACTAAACCATAGATATACACTTCGTTGCTGTATATCGTTTTGATGGACATCTCCGCAATTTTGAAGTTAGTGATTCTATGTAAAAATTGTCTGCAGTTTCTTAGCATTTATTCTCGGCTGGTTTTTCTTTACGAAATACCAATACTTATAATTAGTCTTTTTTATTAATTTTACATTTCAGTTAGTGCTAATTGCAGAATTATAATTACATAAAGAAAATATTTATTTTTTATTTTATGATCCTTATATTGCATAAGATTTTTGTTTCATACGCTTAGCCGTTGTATGCACATTAGTGTGACTGGTGATTAACTGTGTCATCATTTACAAGCACTGACTTATTACCTTCTTAAGAATATCAATTGTATGTAAGACAATGAGTTACAAAGCCTCTTTACTCTTTTTAGGTTTACACCTCATCTTTTTCGTAATGTTCCACGCTCAAGCCACTTGATTGCTTAAGTGCCTACCTACTTTTCACAGGCAGATGTTCAGGACAGTATTTCGCACGGTTTTCTTAAAAAGAACTTGTTCACAGGCCACCGCGAAATGGTAAGTCACGACTACGCACTTTCAGCCCGATGCTTAATTGCACTTTATGATAAGACCAGTAACGGCTTTAGGGAAACAATCTGTTAGGCATGCGGTAGACTTACATATATATAGTTCGTAAACGTACAATCTCTTTTAATTGGTTACCTATATAAATACATATCCACATTCACATCCTTCAATCCATGAATTTCGGAGATTTTGTGGCTAATAGGTGATTTTTTGTGTAAATATTGGAGTTCTGATGTCTTATGAAAAATTGGTGACATGTTGTTAGCCCATCGCCAAATTGATCCCATTTGTCCCTAGTCCCTTAGTCGCCTCCTAAGGCATGTTGGGAAAAGCAACAGCTAGTTAGCATTATTTTTAAGTCCCAGACTAGCACGAGACATGCCTATGTATGTACTTAAGCGTAGAATAAGTAAATTAATTTCATTAGTTTTGAGGTTGTAACATAATATATTCACGCCTGTACATCCCAAACGGCATACGTAGGGACTATCGATCGCCAACCGGAACGATCCCGAGAAATCTCACTCACACCCATTAACTCCAAAGATCTATATTTGTACTTATAATATAATTTATTTAATGTGGCACTGTAGATATTTTTACTGCAAATATGAAATATATTATCGATGCTTTATCCACTTAATTTTTTTATCTTATATGAATTAATCTCCTAACTTTCAGAATATTTAATGAGTTATGGGCATTTGGCGGACGTTGAATTAAAACTTTCAATTTAATATATAGATGATGGTCCTCATTATTTCCTAATCCTATCTGTACATATCACTTACCTCAGTATACGTTTACCGGATATCGGTAATTATTTCTGAAACATTGACATATTTTTACCAGTTCTACTTTAAACTTGGTAATTATTTCAACTCCGCGTCCTAGTGATTAAATTTAAAGGAGGTCTTAAACCTCCTTTTTAACTTACCTTAATTTAAAGTACGGCCTACACAGACCCCACAAGGTAGTTCATTGTGGGTAATGTTTATCACTCCATCACTGCGATCTTTGGAATATATTAATGAACTGCTTTTAGGCTTAAAGCTGATTAATACTCCCGTCGTTTCGAAAATAATGACTTAATCAGTGTTTGCTGTAGACGATTATCTTAATTAATGGAACTGGAAGAGGGAATGGGTGAATAAAGAAGTCGTAGGATGTAACCAAGCGTTTAAGGTATTTGGGTTACCATATTTAAATATTTTTCGACACCGACAAAGCTCCTGTGATGCTATGATATCAGTGTATGGATGTTTTTAGTTCCTTTTGCCTCCGTTAGGGCGATGTGTGATTATTTAAATAGCACTATTTTTTATCCTTTTTACATAAGTATTGCATAAATTAACAAGGTAAATGTAAAGATCATTGATGATGTAAAAAAGGTGAGGTTGCGGTGACCAAAATTCGAAAACATTTCCATTTAACATAATCAGGAAAACTATAAAAATTTGCAAGCCTCGCAATCATGTACACTTGAATCGCGTATTAGGTGTGCAAAATACCTACCTAATTTCGCTTAAATGCCCGTAATAAACGGAATGCAAGCAAATATTCCGCAGAATCACTTAAGATGCTTATCTAAATTGCAACATTCTCGCGAAACTCTGTCTCGACCGAGACAGGTGTCCGTCGAGTGCTGATTTAAATAATTTTAAAACATTTAACATTATAATGACATTGTAAATTTGCAGGTTAAAGACTATCAGTTTCGTTTCTTTTAAGTGTTTTCGAAATTAATATGTATTCGCGATAAGAACTTAATTGGTCTTGCAAATATTATGTCGAAGCCACCGAAATAGACTGACTACGGATATTCTAGACTTCGAAATTAGCTTATATTAGCGTAGATATCGCTTAAGTTACTTATATATTTCCATAAACAGTTATTTTAGGATATAAAAATTAGGAGGTTCAGCTAGACTGGTTATAGAAAATAAGTTAATCTCTGGATTTCTTCTGCATGTATAAAAGTGTTAATGAGTGAGACGATTTTGTTACATGTTAGTATTAATTGTAATTAAAATTACGTTGCGCAGTGAAAGCTAGTTATACTCGTACATACAGGCGTAATGATCGTTTTCCAGTAGAGGGGTAGGCAGAGCTCACGGATGCCTATTTGTCTCAATACAGCCAAATCACTTTCGCTTTATTGACACTCATACACCTCCTCATGCATACTCGGCGGTTACAGATACTTCTAACGACACCCTTTTTCAACATATTATATTTTCATTCGCCCTTTTTTTATATCTCTATCAGTTATTTAAATAAAATTTCATTTAAGTAATTTCTGTTGCTATATAATGTGATCATGTCATAAAAATAATCAGGAAAATGTGGATACGGTACTTACACTAAATACTACGCTCTGAAATGACTTTTTAACACCCGATTAAGCCATTCTCGTAGTGCACCTAAGGGGCTCATTAAAATTACATTGTACCTCAAACTGCGTAAATATTGCCGATATAAGTACAGCCTCCTAAAACAAAACTGTAAAAATGATATTTTTAATGGTATTTCGCGTGTATGGCACAAAGAACCAACAAATGTGATAAAAATCTTACAACAATGTATAATTTATGGGTCGCATAAACTCCGCGGGGTATGAAACGCGTTATCTTTGTGAGTTTAGTATATTATGTGTATGAAACATTACACTGTTTGATATTGAAAGTTCCGCCTCTGCAATCTTTATTATCTAGACAACTTACAAACCACGGCCTCACTGACTTTTATTAATACTCTTTACAATTATGATATTTGAATTAGTAACGTGAAACATATAGAAACAAAAGTATCATAATTGTAGTATCCTTTCGGGATTGTCAAAGGTTGAATAAGAGACAAGACTTAGCTGAGCACTGATGTTTTTTACTTCTGGAAACTAACCCATTACCTAATACAACGTTATCTAATTTGTGGGATAAAGGTGTGATATTCTTATCAATTTTGAGGAAAAGGCTGGATTTAGGAAAATGAAAAATTGGATTGTTCCAGAAATCGTAGTAGTAAAAGTAATATTTATCCCGAAGGTTAGCGGTGACCTGCTAACGTTATAATCTTTTCTAATATATGATAAATAGAATAGGAAAGATGTTTATTTTTAGCTTTTCAGTAAGTCTATTTGTATTGCTTATGATATATCCATAACTTACATATTTAAACAGTACGTTGAAAAGATAATGTGCTTTGAAATATCCCAAAATATTTTTTCATGGGCATAAGCTAACACAACTTAAGTATTTGGAAGATAATGCTTCACATTTCCGATATAACGTCCTTGTAAACTAGTATATACAAAGCCTTGTACTCGTTTTATTTTAAAAATAGTCGCTTTAAGACTGAGTCTGAGTAATTAAGCATCGAAATGTCCTCTCGACTTGTAAGTGTTTACAAAGGAATGCAGTGCTAAAATAAACTACAGGCTTATAAACGAATTTAATGGGGTAATTTATAAAAATACTACCAAGAAAGGTTATTCTCGGGTTGAATAGAATGAAACTAAGTGCCGTTCTGCGGATAATCACAATTACTGATTTATTATAAGACTACACAATATTATAGCGTATCATAGGAAAATACATTGGAATACTTTAATTGTGTATTTTGAACTAAATTCATGTATGTATTATGTCATTATTCAGGCTGTTCGTGGTTTTATTAAGCTACATAGCCTTTTCATACTCGTTCAATCTAAACGTAGTATAGCCTAACTTTAATATACATATATTATCGAGATCCTTTTTAGCGTATACAGATATTTGCATCTTAACCACAAACTTTTCCTTTTAAACTATTAGTTAAAGTTAGTAAGCCCATTCAATTTAATGGCTAAGTTATTCCACGCTCAGGAATCAAGTGGCCGTCGCCTTGGAGACGACAAAAAATCAATTGCACTAAATCCAATTGATTAATCAATTCAGTTTTAATTTGAGGATACGGCCTCAACTCGCCGGCCATTCGACGAACGTTGTAATTGGGATGTGAACTGAAAGGACTCACGATTTTGGAACTGTAAACTAATATTATAGTGAAAATTATGGAAAAAAATTACGGATTTGTGGTATATTTAAATGAATTACATATTTCAGTTCTCAGTGAGAGATAACACAATTGTATTTTCATTTATTTTTTTAAAAGGCTAATAATTTACAAAGTTAATGGATAATTTTTATATATAATTCCTTGAAGTAAATAAAAAATACAAGTATTAAATTGTATATTACATATTATAATGAGTAATACCAATTTAATACACAGGGCCATATTTCAAGAGTCCCTTAGGTCCAACACTCTAATTGGTACGATTAATGCTCGGTGCCGACGTGAAATTGCAAAGAAATCTTACGAACCGAAGTATGCGGAGAATGAGTCGACACCCTAACATGGTATTGTCATTCGATTGTTTTCTTAACTGCAATCGATATTTATTTTTTCACATCTCTATCTTTCTTTATTTGTTTACACGAGAAAACCATTTGACGAATTACTCGCTTCATTAAAGTTTTTATTCTCTGCTGTACTAAGCCGCCATGTTATTGTAAATTTGTTTTCCTCTTCACATTACAAAATAAAATACATGGCACAATCTTAAAATACACTATATAAAGATAATAATTTTGTATAAGCAAAATAGGTTAACGCAATGTCTTAAATTCATAATGTACTATAATAAATTATAGATTCATTAATTCAAGGAAACGACAGTGTCGTCACTCAGTCGCTGTCAATACCATTTGGAGAGACGCTCTAATCACTACCCTTTTCAATCCGAAATCAACAAAAAATACGGAAACATGCATGGGTCAAGTTCCTTCCCACATTGGTAGCCATTCATCATCTCATAGAAAAAAAACTAAGGCCAATTTGCTTTCAATTTGTTGTTTAGACGCACGTGCGGCCGATAGCAATGTGGGTGGCTGTAGTTTTTGAAGTTTTTTTTATTGGCACCCCGCCACTCCTCTTTGGCAGACCACCAAAGATTTGCACATCGCAGTTGAAATAACATTGTTCGTGGAAAACATACCACGGCGCGGCAGTGAACGAACCAATGGCCCCGAATAGAGCGAGGATAATCGAATTGGACTGTGGGTAAAGGTTTGGCTGTATTAGGTCATTCATTAGGCATAATTATACAATTTAATCACTATCACTTTTACCTTAGCAATGTAAATTTATTTCGATAATTTTATTCCATATGCGTTCGTTCGTGTATATAGAAATATTTTCATGTTAATAAAACGTTAAAGAATGGTCTTACTTACTATTGAATATTATATTTTTATGCAGATTTAATTATATCAAATTTTAGGCTTGTTTCAGATGCTTCTGTTGTTATCAACCATATTATGTAGGTTCATAAAAATTTACTAAGTGAACATTACATAATGCATGGCAAGAAAATGACAACCTTGTGCCAATGCTGATAAATTTTCAATATGAAATTATAGAGTGACTTGTACCGGAGGCAGTTCGCATCCAAAAACAACTTAATGTCACCCGACCACCCAAGATTTCTGGCTCTTACTTTCAAAATCAACACACCAGCAAATTGGATTAAATTACTTGACTTATAATGAATATTCAATCTCCTTCCAGACTTCTTTTAGACATACACACGTCCTCGGTTTCATTAGTAAGTGAATTCACGTGAGTAATCTCATTTATATGGTGGAAGTAACTGCAATTTATATGAAAATATAGTCGATGCAATACCTGATAAATGTGATAATATCGTAACCCTATATTTATATTGGATACTTACATTAATTTAATAACTATCAGTTTTATTTTCTTGCATCTTAAGATATGCACAACTAGCTTGAACAGTAGGGTGAGTAAGTTCCCTTATTTTAAAAAGCGAAAATGTATGTGTTCTAACAAACTTTGTCTTATTATGTTTCCCAAATTATACGTATAGATCGTCAATGGTGGTCCCCTAAGGACAGTTTTCGTCAAGCACAGGAATTAGGCAGAAGCTTGTGGCTAATTTAAGGTCATGCTCGAAACAGGCACAAAAACCAAGGACTCCCTTTCGAAGACCACCTTGATCACTTGTGCTTTTCAAAAGTTGTTTATCTACAATATCTGTTCCCTATATATAAACACTATACAAATTTAAATTTCTTGACTATTTACTTCCCCGTCCATTTCGCAAAGAATGTGAAGTTTCGTAGAAAACAAATTATTTTTGCGACTCCAGTTTAGCGTCAATCAAGAGCGGGCGGGTCGTTCCAAAGTTGTAATTTCAATTAACGGCGCATGGAAATTCATAAGTATAATAACTGTCTCGTTGCAATTTGCATGCGCGAGGCGTCATTACAACATGTCACGCGTCACAACTCTGATTAATTGGTTTCCACAGGGTTGACGGCAGAAAAAGGACGACACACGACCTTTCGTAACGAGGGCTTCAGTCCCGACGGCTGTCGAGACCCTTGACAACTCCAATTTATGCCCTGCCTGCCTTCCCCGCTGAAGGATGGCTAATAAATAATCTCTTTGCGTACCGCGCAAAGGTTCTCATGCCCCGGCGCAGCGATTCACGCAGATTTATCACGCAATTATATCGCTGCGTAAGGGTAAGACACTTGGTGTCAGCGTCGGCGTAATTAATACCCAGCGACGGCGATTAGCTGCTTAGGACGGAAGTGCAAGTAAAGACCCGATTGCAGAAGCTTATTCTCATTTCTTGTTCGAGGTTAGACTCTCGAATAAGCGCACTATCATACTTTATATCTCAGATTCACAGGTAGGTACTAGTAACCAGTAAGTAGACGAGGGACTACTTTTATATTATGTCTAATTGAGATGTACAGAGAAGAATTACGATCTTAATGTATAAACATCTTTTTATTACGCCTTATTTAATTTTATTTCGTCCAATTGTATTTAAGATGTGCATCATGGCATGGTCACCCTAATTTTTATTTTGACTGAATTATGCAATGTCTGCACCAAATTAAGAAAAGAGGTCTGCACGCTAAATACGGAATCCTTTTTAGGGGCATAATTAACATGCAATTATGGCTGTGCTTACAAACTCTCGTGCTTGCTAAACAGGGACGACCAAATTTCGAGTCTTTACAATTAGCAGTAATAACATAATCGAGTCCATACAAGATCTGCCTTTGAAATGCATTTAAATGCGGAAATAATGTCATTAAGTCCAAATTATATGTTCTTTTTCCCAACTAGAAATGGGACAAATAATGAAGCTTGATTGCCCGGCTATTGATTATGGCAAATTGCTGTTATTGACGCAATAATTGCTGCCAAAGCCCACCATTACGTACGAGACAGTTAAATAAACACTCAGGCACATGAGGTCCAGACTTCATTCACCAACCTAAGTATAGATGCCATACATTGGCGTTTCGTAAAGAAGTCAACTTTTGCTAAGCTTATACTTTGTTCAGGGTATGTAATCTTCCTCGGAGTTTACAACGAACTTGCAAATAATTATGTTTAAGACCACCCGTGGACTAGCGACCAACAATTAGCCAATAATTTCTCTTGATGTCTTTATGACATAATAATGTTATTTTCTCAGATTTTGAGGAGGCAAATTATACAGAATTATGTTTAAAAGGCGCGTGGGCAATTAACTGACTTATGTCTGGTTGGGCAGGCAAAGGTATTGTGAAATTAAGACCGGTATCAGAAAATATTATTTACTTGCCAACGTACCTATAATCAAGCTAAGATTTTTGCAGCTTATACATACATACAACGGAGGAGAATTCATTATTTTAAGAACTAGGGCCTAGGTTCGAAACCAAGCTAAGTCATCTGTTAATGAAACAGGTGCATGTTTTTGGCGTTGTGTTGTATATTAGTGAAAATACGATAAGAAAACTTACTATTGGTATGAAAAGGTTGATATATAAACCTTACTTTTCTTAAAGTGGTCAATGAACACACTACTAAACACATTGGTTGGAGACTATCCGTTAATCGAAAGGATTATAAACCGTTACTTACACTATTATTTACGTAGAGGCCGGCTCAATAAGACATTATGACAATCAGATAGATGCTATATTGAAAAAGGGTGACGCTAGGAGTAGCTATAACTGCCGAGTGTGTATTAGAAGATGTATGAGTGAATGTGATCAGTTAGGATCGGGACAAATGGGGATCCGTGATTTTTGCCTACCCCTCCCCTACAGGGAATCAGGCGAAATGTGTATGTGTGTATGTATGGTATGCTTATGGTAAGAAAGAAATTCAAAACCAAAATACTTTTCAAAACTTCTTTATGTGTTACATTAAGTTTACAATTATTTCCTCATACGGGCTTTACACAATCACTCTTAAATATTAGTATCACGATTTCTATACACATTTGTTACTTAATATTTGTACATCATACAGGATCCATCATGTTATGAACTTAATATTTACGAAGACAACGTGAGAACAATAATGAATTTTCATACATACATCTATGTACTAATTATATGTTAATGGGAAAATAAGGTTAATAAGTAGCTTTAATATTATTATACATGTATGTCATTACTTTTCTATATCAGTTTGGACGATTCATTGTACATGATTTTTATATCGTACTTAGCAAGGTAATGAAATAGTTATTTTCCTAGCAGTTAATATTATAAATATGTACTTATTCTTAATAATATTTCTTATATAGTAAATATATATAAATGGAGTTTTACTAATAAACTCTGTATTACTTCTGGAGTAAGATCTGTTGCAGATTGCTTGAATTGACATTTCCTTAAGTCATAGAGAAAATTTTCTTCTAACCATAAAGTAAAACAAAATTTAATAGTAAGCCTTGCGTGGTAACTGCATATAGATTAAAGCTCTATGTTAGGGAAGACTATAAAGAGGTATGAAATCTGTTTAGTACTTAAATGGAAGCCCATACAATCTTTACTGGGCCCTTAGACAAGTGGCAAAACGGTAAGAGAATTGAATGAATCAAAATGTGTCGAAACAGTTTTGAAACACAATCTTTACTGGGCCCTTACAGAAGTCCCAAAAACTATGAGAATTGTATCAAAATGTATGGGAACAGTTTGTAAAGATCACGTGATTCAACTTATGTGTAGCTCAAACTCATACATTTAGTTTTCTATTCTCTTAGAGTTTTGGTTTTTGTTTAGGAGCCCTATTATGTTTGTTAGTATATGAACATAAAGCTAACTATTGGAGTAAACCTAACCATATAAACATAAACCTAAGATGGTGAAAACTAAAACTAATGGAAGACAACTGATTCTGTTGCATAAAGTACTCGATAAAATAATAATATTCCTTTCGGTTTTGACACTTCAGTATTACTTCACTTCGTATTTAAATTCTGTAATCATGAGTTTTTATAGAACGTGTTGTTTTTTGTTACCCGTGAAAAAGAATACACAATCAAAAATAAAGATTAATTTAGAAACGAGATGTTGATTCATTAACAGTAATTTAAGCTCATTATTATTTTGCATAAGTCTTGTGTGTTTATATATTTATGATGACTTAATTTATAGTTAGATATGAAATACAATGTTATATTTATTAAAAATATCTCTTTATTACGGTTAAAATTTTTACGTGAAATAATATGAACAAACATAGATTCTTTATAGCAATGGCACTAAATGTACATAAAAATATTGACATAAATCATTATATTTTACTTAGATAACTACAATGCCACATGCCATATGTACAACATTTATTAAAACTGAAATACTGCCACAGATGTCATTAAAATGTACATTTATTAATTCTAAAAAACAAAGTTGACTAAATAATTGTCGACACGTTTAATATTACATCAAACGACTATGGTAAATACTTCTATGCCGTCAAAGTCAACCAATTAAACTGCATACATTAAAAATAATCTAATACCTAATAAAGACATTGTAATTTTCATCATTATCTATGTACAAATGTCACTCAACACTGGCCACGTTATAGAGGAAAATATAAACTTCAATATTTACTCGATATTATCTTAGGAACTTCAAACACATTCTTCCAAACACACACAGATACTGGCCAAAATATCACAGATAATTAATGGAATGAAAGTACCGCTTTACCACGGCCTCCAAGGTTTATCTTCAATTGTTTCTCGCCTCGTCACTAGGGCTAAAGGTACTTCTTCACTCTGCGGTGGTGGACTGCCCCAGCCTGAACTCTCTGGGGAATAGCTTCTAGGTTCCGAAGACAGTGATGACGACTGAGGTGACATGGGGACCATAGTGGGTATCCCCGCAAGGGCGTTAGTAGAGCCAGCCGGTAGAACTAAAGCTATGTCGCCATTGGCCAGTCTTGTTGGCACCAATCGAACGCCTGATCCAGGGCCGGCTAAAACAAAAGATAAACTTTAAGTATGTGCTACTGTGTGCTAGTAATCTGTGAGTAAATAAACTAGATGTACTAAAATTATCTAATCAGCTGATGCAATAGGATGTAAATATCATCAAGATTCATTGTGGCTGGGAAACCCAAATACTGAATAACTATTTGCGAACTTATAGGCTTAGTGTAGGAGTATGTTTTCGACAATTGTAAGTGCTTTGTCTTTATGGCGCTAATGATAACAAAATCTTATTTATAGCGTGTTTATAATAAAGATTAAGGTTTCCTTTAAGAGTGACCTGTTATGAGAAAAATCATTTAACTCATATGTCTATAGTGAATAAGTTATATTTGGTTAATCACCTGCTATGAATATAGCCGACTGCGACTGTTGATTGAGAACATCTTCGGAATCAGACGGTGGTGTTAGTGTCCCGTTAGGTATTACTCCACTGGTAGAACACATTTCTAGGTGTCTCACTAGTCTTTTCTTTAAGCTAGCATCTAGGCCTGGATATTTTGCAACTTCACTCATACAGTGACTGTAACCAGCTCTGAATTTGTCGTTTGAACTAGCTCCTTCTGCTCGAAGACTTTCCAGGTGTTTGACTGTCATTTCTAGAATATCTGCTTTCTCTAATTTCGAATGGCGGGCTGGCTGTAGAGAAAAATAGGGTTTCATTAATATAAAATTTGTATATATCAATAAACTAAAAGTAACTTCTTGTTTATTAAATATTTAACTATATAGGGATTGATAATCTAAAGGCAATTTATTGTTGAGGTACCCATTAATATAGATAAGTATGTAACTGAGTTTTTAGTTTAAAACAAGTATGTAATAATTAGTTTTAGTATGCGAAACATTAAATCAGGTCGATTATCATATTATCAATTCAATGGAATATACGAGTATTTTCAAAATACGATTCTAAAGATTTTAGGAAAACGCTTGGTAATAAGTGTTGAACTGTTTGTCATTTGTGTTTATGATATAAAGTCGTGGGATTTTCGGTATTTCACATCTCCGTGCTACACGTGATGTGGGTTTTTTGGCGGCAGGCGCTAGGTATTAGCACTCTTGACACAAAGAGTATTGACACTAGATATCCGAGCGCGTGTTGCGGCGCACTCAATGCCTTACGTGTGTTGACAATTGAGGTTGTTACGAAATCATCCACTGTGTATCGCATTCACTTAGGATTGACGTCAACGCTGTTTTCCTCCACGTGCAATCTAATACTCGTTGATGTGGCAATGTGTCTACGGTCCTAGGTGCACTGAATCAACACGTGGGGGCGCCATATGATGTGACAGTTACGAGTATAAAAAGAATAAGGTTTTAAATATGGATACAGACATACAAGTATAAGCCGTCATTCTTCCCAGCATGTCGTAGAAGGCGACTAATGTACTACGGGTAGATGGGATCAATTGGGCGATGGGTTAGCAACCTGTCACCAATATTCCATCACAAGCCTAACATTTATGCTAAACGGTGACCTAGAAGATACTAAATCTACAAGGTTCTGTCCACCCCGAGAGGGATTCAATGATGTGAATGTATACGTATACCTAGATATAAGTAACAGGTTAAAAAATAAAATATATTTAAGAGTAATCATGCTCTATGCTTAGCTATTAATACAACTTATAGATAAGACAGTACAGCCCATTCCTCGCAGCAAGGTATGCAGAGGCCTTTGTATTAGTGCGGCATGTCGGCGCACTGGTGCTAATGAATTGCATTATAATGACAACACTTACGTCCTTCTTCATGGCATCCAGAATGAGCGCTTTCAACTCGTTAAGGCAGTTGTTGATGCGCGCGCGCCTCCTTTTCTCCATTATCGGTTTGTTGCTCTGCGACAAAGAGAACCTGATGTTATTAAAGGCACATTAAAAAATAATAACCCGACGAGGCGCTGGTAAAAAGCGGGAGATTAACGTAAATCAAAGGACGGTCTTTCAAGTTTTGTTCGCTTGAACGCTACACTTTGTTACGTGGATGAGAGCAATAACACACGTTATTGATTAAGTACCTCTTATCAAGGAACATGATAACAGACAATGCATTTTTAAGAGTTTAATATAACTCTCGTTGCATTTTAATTTAACAATTTTAATTTAAAATTGTCTTCTGAGTCTCTGGGATTGAAATAGAAAGAGATGTCGTAAAGTCGAAAGAGATCTAAATCTTCATCAACAAATAGGCAGGTGTAATAAAAACTTTTAAGCAACTTGCAATCATTTTTCTTTGGGAATTATTGATAGTTAAACGGTGTAAATAAAAAGAAGACAATAGTATAAATTGTAAATAACTAACTGTCGCAATTAATTCTTTAAAATTTACTGATAGTAGCGATCCAACTCTCAACAGAACCCTACTTAATATTACCTTAATAAATACGTCAAAAAATTAGCTACAAAGACCGTGCCTATAGGTCATGTTAAATTACGTTTCAAAGACACCTCGTGATGCGTGACAACTAAACAAAACAAAGAGTAAAAAACGTTGGCCTCAAAGCCAGTGAGGCATGGAGAATAAATTAGCATGCCACCGGCAAAACAGAGACAAACACAATACAAGAGTTTCCTCTGAAGAATAAGTTTGTAACACACGCAACCTCCATGCTCGGTGATATTCAGCACGTGAAAATGTGCATCCTCTGTTCTATTGCAACGTGTGATAGCAGATAGTTTAATATTCTTGGAATTGTAAAAATGCGCATTATCTTCTATTGGTACATTTATAGGTATTGTATCAAAATGTTCATGGTCAGGACATTATTAACAAATAGTTTTAAAATAACAGAATCTTACTGTTATAAATACTGATTGAAATAGATATTGAAATACAAACAAATATAATAGAATGGCACCAAAACAAGGGCTTAGTACTTCATATTGTCATAGACACGTGACATCTACTGCTCTAAGACGCCACCTACACAAAAAAACGTGCTGGTTCGGCTAGACAAATTTTCTTTGACGGGAGCCGCGTTCGGTCGGCGCGTGCGCACATTTCCAAGGTGAAGGTCATGCGACTATGAGTCCGCACTCTCGCCGGTAATGACGCCGAACGGTGCACGTGATTCATTTACTACGTTATCTCAAACACGTTTACTAAATTACTATTCTTGTACTTAAAAAAAGGCTTTTTTTAAATAGAATAGTCATTCTAGTAAAAACTAAGGGATCTTATTTTGATTACTTAATTATACGAGTAATTTGCAAATGACATGATTGAGTTTATTAAGAAAAAAAGGTTGCTGTTTGTAATCTGATTATAAGTGGGTATCAATGACCAAATGATTTTACGGACACCAATGTCATTCTTGCCCGAAAAAAAACACTGGTTACATTTATAAAACTGAATGAATATCTTAACTGACTGAAAGTGAGAGAAGAAAAGTGAGACCCGTGTATCGATGTGTCTATAAAATAGACTAGAGAAATAATATGTAATATGTCGACCTTGAAATATAGTTCATTCACTCGTTCAAATTGCAGACAATTCTTATATTTTAACACGACCTTGTGATAAAAATGGATTGCTAACCATTGGTAAACAGCTGTGGCGGACGACCATTGTACCTCACGATCTTAGAGGATTTAAACGTGTTAATTAGAACTACATCCATTTATATAAAGTACTTGTACCGAACAACGACAGATTATAAGTATTGTCAATGTCAAAGAGGAACAATTGTAGGTCTCTGCTATTCCGTTAAACTAAGAGAAACAATTATTATTTTTATATTTATTATACGCACTGTGAAATTGGAAAACAAAACTAAATGAAACCTTTACGTATTTTACTATAACCTTATGTACTTAGTCTTTGTTGTTAAATTTAATTATAAATGGCTTATCTATTGTATATGTAAACGTGTTGAATTGGAAAAGTTGACACGAGGCACCGATTCGCCTGTTTCCTGCCAGGCCAAACTTGCATGGATAACCGCGAGGAAAGGTTGGCCCCAAGCCAATATTTAAAGCGCAATATTTAAATACTCTATGCAAAATATTAATCTTTTGGTCACTTATATTAATGCTAAATAACCTAAATAGTTTCTAAATGTTTCATAAATTGACAATTGGAACTCACAAGATTAATTATAACAGCTTTATCGGTCAATCCGCGTGCAATAATACTAACCAAAAAGCAAGCGATTTATGAAATAGTATGATCAAAAAATCTCTTATTGTAGAAAAACTATGACTTTCCGACAAACATCTCCAAGTAACAATGTTTTATCATTCTTAAGGCCTGAATTTATCGTCACAAGAGCCCATTGTTGGAATTTTTTTTCCGCATCGCGGTTTAAGTACTTGAAAGGAACCCGTCACCGACGTTTATGCTATAGCGGAGTTCTATGAAAATTCATAAGGCGGCACTTTAGCTGCTAATTTTATGCAATGCAGATGCACATTTTACGACCCCGTGACTAATTTTAGCTTGGGCTTGCGTAACCCAGATAGTGAATGGCATTCGCTCACTCGAGGCTTGCGAACTAAAATTAGAGTTGAATCGACAGACATTATATGGATAGGTTTTAAAACTATTGCACTTAACTTTGGTAACTATAGCAACGCTGTACTTAAACAGTTATTATTCAGCGACAGCTTCTTATGCCCTAAAACGGTTATGAAACATTTGGTAATATTTTACACACATAAATTAACTGTGAAATAATATGATATGTAAATTTTTGGTACCATAGACATAACAAAAGAGTGTCTGTATCTTTGTTTTGTAATCATATACACATATTTTTTATAACATTTTCTTAGAAGCCCTCTCGTGACCAAAAAAGATATCTCTTCCTTCAAAGCTCTTTTTAATAGACCGCCTGAAGCTTGTTTTAATTCGGAGCGGACGTGGGCTCATCTCGTTGCCAACTGGCACGGGACAGCTTCGACCACGTGCCAAGGCGTGGGTACCGAGTACCAATGGCGACGGGCGTACGCTTCCGTGAACTATCTTGGGTCTCGACTCACAGGATGCTCATTCATGGTGCATACATACATATATTCACGCCTCTACTTCCTTAACTAATCTTTCTATTGGTCGAAACAGGTTGCTTGTAAATTGCGATATAGAACCATACTAGTGACGTTGAGGGCTGATTATCTGGTTAAACCTTGAGTATATGTGGATAAACCTTCGGAGACGATAGTCATTGAAGCTTCTGACTATAACGAAAGGGATAATTATCCTGGAGGCTTCTGACTATTACGAAAGGGTTAATGGCCATATACACATATATAACCAATGTATGCCTATTTGAAGGCAGAAGAATAGTTGAATTATGTTCGAAATAATGAATTCACTGGTGGCTTTGCCGACGAACTGATAGCTTATCTTATCATTCGCTCACATGCACTTGTTCTCGGCACGTGCTACTTTAAACACTGATTACATACTGTACAACGACTGAGTTTACCTAAGCATTGTCGGATTAAATAAAGGAGAACTTATCAGGTAAAACAGGTTAAAGTTAGTTCTAGTTAATGGCGGCATGGTTTACCTCCTGTCACGTTAGGAACTGACTATGTGATGATATATGGATTTGAGGTGGCCAAAGAGCTGGCTACGGCACAAGAGTATATTGTTGCGAATAGCTATGCCATATGTTTTAGGAGATGGACAAGAATCTAGGAACGTATGACCACTTTTACCCAAGAACGTTGTTTAAAGAAGAGAAGAGCGTGCATGCGAAGGTAAATGGATATACGTGAGTTGGGATAAATTCATAATGATCGTTCAAGATACCGATCAATTCTATCTATTCTGTAGGGAAGTAGAGGCGTGAAATTAAGTATGTGAAACTACGAGTTAACAAGAATTTACCGTCTTTTGTGCTGAAATTTCACTTTCTCGGTCATGTTTCTTTGAAATAGCTGAATTATCTCTATTATTATGGATGTGCGCAGCTTAACATTGGAAGTATTTTTTACATTTGAGTTTTCCAAGAATGGTCTGCAATTATTTACGGTTGCTACCTTTCTGTATTGCTGCAAAACTCTTCCGTGAAACTTTTATAAACATATTTGAATAACCTACTGGATTTTACTACTTGGTGATCTACAACAGGTAGATATTATTTAAGCTATGGTTTTTTATTCTTAAAAGTCCCTATTAATATAACTTGGGGATGGGTTAGCAATCTGGCTTAAATATTGCCGAAAGATATACATAGAAGTATGTGAACATATCTAAATCAAGCAATGCCTACATCATTCATTTTCAGTAATAAACAGGTGTTATTATATTTATACTAGATAGGCAATACCCGATATCTAACGATAAGAAATACATGACAGATTGTTCACACTGATGAGTAGGTAGGGCTTTAAACCTTCAGATAACGAAATAGCGATATTAATCTTTTAGTAAAAACAACCTAGCGTTCATCGTACGGCTTTTAAAGAACCCCAACATTTTACTAAAATATACACATTTCGTAAATGTCATGTCATTCATTCGCTTAACATCTTTTAATCATCGGCTTAAGCCCATTTCAATAACCAGTGACGTTCCTATTATACTATTTTTGATTATATTATCCAATGATACTTCTACCATATTTCTCAATAACCGTAATTCACCGTCTTGTTACCATACTCTCAAGCTTCTTTTGCCATGCCATTCATTCATTTTTTACAACTATCGCAACCATTCATACATTTCAACTGTATTGTTATCCGTTCCAATCTATCATTATAGTACATATAGTTACAGACTTATGTATGATAGTCAGTAGCACGTTAGCGAGTCATCGGCGCCGCGCTAATGGCTAAGTGGGCGACACTATTTCAGTGTCACATTCAACCTGAGTACCTACCTACATCTCACACGCGGAGGTTTTGCGTGGGCGCATTCGGCACGCGTCTCGACAAAGTCTGTGACTAATCTTTGTACGCGGATAAGAAAAAATACTAGGAATAGGCTCATTGTTAGGTTTTTTTTGAAGTTGCCGGTCTTTCAGTCATTAGTAAAATACTAGATTATGGCTACGTTTAATTAGTTAGGTTTCTTATAATATGAATACAAGTATGTTAAGTTTATTTGTAGATTTATATGTCAAAAAATTATTCTATTATAAAGTTAACTAACTTTCACTGTTATTATATTGGGTATAAATTAAGTTCTGTGACAGGATTTAATAGTATTTAACAAAGAACCATCTATTAGCACATTTCAGGAAACGAATGATTGTGACAATGTTAATCTTTAAGCTAACTGAGCCACTCAGTAACTAGTTAAATAACTGAAACAAATAGATAAGAAGTTGCTCGCTAAATAAATATTTTCTAAAACACTTATTATGGATCATGTTATTTCAAGTACTTACTAACAATCCATCGAATCACGATGTTGCACACGTGACGTTATTCATACATTGGAGAAATCCTTTTATTGTTGCGTTGTATTAAAATGTACGAATCATATTTTATGTAGAATGTTAGTTATATTCGTCGCGGGCTAAACCAAATAAATGTGTGCTCTTTCTCAGTTTTTAAAATATGTCTTCGCAGAATAGCCCTTCAAAATACAACAGTATGCCAAATAAAACGTTATATTTAGACCGAAATGTTTATCATAATAAATGTGAGTTTGTTAATGCTTAGTTTTATAACATGTTAAGAGTTAAATTTGTAGAATAAGTACTTTACACAAATTACTTTTCAGAGCATTTGCAGAAAATAAATAAGGCTTTAGTAGCTTATCACTTTGTGGAGTATGTTGTTGTATGCCCAGTCGATAGTAATCTGGGATAGTGTGCCTGTTTCCATTTAGCAACACCGACTTAAGAAAAAAGGACTTCTACTAAACTTGCATTACTAGCTACATACCTAGAAATCTATATCTAAGATAACTGAATGGCAATGGAGTAAAAATACTTTATGAAAATCGTAATTCCCCAGTTTTAGATATGATTATTGGTATGATTTTAGGTAACTAAAGCATGCACATGTTTCTATTACTTTTTTAAACATAACTTGGCAAGTGGTTTTAATTTGACTTAATCACATTACTAAACTACTAATACTTTAAAATTTTAGCAGGTTGTAAATGGATTATAAACTAAGACGTACGAAGTTTGTCTGTGATATATATGCTTCACTATACATAACGGTGATCCAATAGCACATCATTACTCATTTGGAAACAATACTTTATACATACAAGTAAGAAGGCCGAAACCATTTATCTAACAGTAAATATCGTCTCCTGCGGCAAGGAACAAAAAATCGCACTCTCACGGGACCCCATTCATTCAATCCTTTGATCTCGAAATTGTGGGGCATAAAAAGGTACACCATTGTTGTTCGGTGACCGAAATACACCGAGCAGGTAGCAGAGGATCTGATACCTATAAAAACTCTGAAGCAAAACGAAAAAGAACTAGGGATTGATTCACCAAAGATCGGTTAATCTGTTTTCATACTTCGCTCTAATTTTCTTAGTTATTCCTGTTCGGTTTAGGAATCCTGTATCTACATGTACAATTACGTCCTCTAATCTCATTCGGGGCGGACAGAACCTTGCAGACGATAATATCTCCAAGGTCCCTTTTTAGAATGGGTTGTGATGTTATATGGATATTTGGTGTCTGGTTGGTAGCCTATCGTCCTTAGTCCAGTATTTAAGTTTTGGATAAAGATGATCTTCTGTTAAGAAGTGTTATATCTGATTTTGGAACTTAACAAAATATCAGAGAAAGCTGTAATTGTCATCTCTAGATAATAGTTATATTTCCAAGTCGTTGCAATGAAGTTTCATTGGTGCGTGAATCGAGTGGGATTGAATATAAGCTTGAGAAAAAACGACCAGAGTTCAGACTCAAAGGTCGGCGCGGTCGAGGTGTTAGATTACGTTCCCACGGCAATTATTTTCTTGTAACTTCAGCCATACATTACACGTACTCATACGGCGAAGCCACACAAAATTGGGACTTTAAATACTTATAATAATGAACACTTTTCTAAGGGATGGAAAGGGAATACATCTGCTTTACATATGTATGTGTATACGGTTGTTGTAACATAAGATATTTAGTGCTAATCAGGTACTAAGTAAGAATATAAATATGTAACGTATAAACCAGCTATAGTGCTTTGTACGTCGCAATAAGCAATTTAATAAGTCGTAACAATCATTTCGATTATTTTGGTAAATATTTGAAATTCGCTACCGTGACACAAAACGTATGTACTGAAGATATCTTAGTATGACAATCGTTATTTAAGGGTATATGTAACTAAATACTTTCCAACTGTCCAGTTATTATAAATATGATGTGTATACATGTAATTAACACTTATTTCTTTTGATTAAGGAAAATAACAACAGTCGGTCTCCGATGCATTAGTTTCTGAATTTACATTAGAGATTAGGTATGCTCATGTTCGTCATATGGGTGTGTGCGACTAAGCAAACAATGTTCGATGACGACAATTTTAAGGAAAAAGAACTGAAAGTATCTACCTACTTGATTGAGGAAAACAAATAGAATATTTTTAAAACCATTCAACGCAATAAAATCATTATTAGCTTATTGTTACGTAAATTATTCTTGAACATTGGAATCTATTGTTATGGTCGTCTCGACGGATAATAGACACCGTAAAAGTCAATTGCTGAGAGACAGAACTTCTTATGAATTCTATATTTAATTTATAGTCAAGGTAAAATTGTCGATAAAATAAAATTGAGATTACTTATTCTTATAACAAATTCATATAGTGTATTACTTTACATTGTTTATATTAAATTAAATATTACAATCAATAAATATGTATTATAGTAAAAAAGATTTATCGCATGTCTAAGAACATTTCGGCCGAATATCCATAAACACAAATAACCCCAGACACTTAGTGCAAATAATTGGTCTTAGGAATCTATAATTAAATCATCTCTCAAAATTATCAATAAATGCATTACAATTATTTGTCAATTATACTGTAATACGATTTAATAAAATGGTCAAAATTAGAAAACGCTACGAATACCGCTCGCTACAAACTACATTCGTAGCGCACCTCATTTTGATAAAACTTTTCTACGAGACCCCGAGTGTTGAAACACATACAGTATGATAACAATTTTGTTTCTAAACGAATTATATTCACATACTAGTAGTTTACATAACTTTTTTAATAGTAACCAAGTAACTTACATTACCATAAACTAAATATAAATATTAAGAAATTATTATTAATAATTACCCTTCTATTATCTCCAGATTTCTTCTGCTCCGCATGAGCCGGTGCCTGAATGGAGACCATGGCTCCAGAAGCCGGTTGCTGGACACTTCCACCACCAGTAACCATTGTTAAGTTTTACACCTGACTATTAGATGAAGTTCCTATGGCAACTTCATAACACTACTCGTTTGTTTGTATGTTTAGGCACGTGGCACGTCTGTGCTGGATGCTGTCTGTCGCGCGACTGGCCCATTGCCACCGTGTGCTTGGCGTCATGCCAGGTGGGCGTGCCTTTACAGCGCTAGATTGTATGGCTACAGGGCTGAGATTATAGCGGCTCTGAATATGAGTTGGTGTTTTAAAAGGAAGATTCAATGTGTAAATATTGAAAGGTTTTTAGTACTTAAATGTTTAAATTTTTTTTTCATAATAAAGTAAGTAAGATAGAAAGACATTTTATTGAATTATTTCTGTTTTATAAATTACATTGAAATATTATATAATACTTATATCCTTTTCTTCTTCATCGACAACATTTGCTCGATCACTTTTTAACTATCAGGGTAGTGATAGTAGGATAAAGAATAGACAGGGTGTTATCCCATAGAACATTTTATTATTATATAGATAGCTTCCATACACCCCTAGGTCATTAGTCACCATGTACAACATTCAAGTAAAGATACTTATCAGTTGTATATGAAATACACATTCGACTGACCATAATTTTGAGGCTGCATCTAGCATATCCAGCGCTAAGACACTCTCGGTCGGCTGCCTTGAAGTGGCACGCGTCTAGCGTGAGAGCGAAGCGCGGATGCACACCGCTTCGCGTGCTCCCACGCTGAAAGCGGCTACGGACAGGCGCTGAGCGGGTTGAACTGAAAAGTTCTAAGTATCTGATAGATCTTTATAATGTGATATATTATTTCATTGATGCTATACATTACGGAGAGGTCATATTTTCATGACGTCTTTATCACATATAATATGTATAATAATTTGGGTATTCTTTTTACGTGTTTATATCCGATTTTGCGGAGTGCCTCTGTCAGTTGGTTTGCCCGCACCGAACTGAACGGGTGGTGCACAATGTACAGTCGTTAATTTTATTAGCAATGGCTAGGCCAAACAAATACCGTGACAAGATGTAAGACGTCTTCTCTCACCGTGGAATGGAGATCTTATTATCTCGTTCCCTGGGGACCTGTCTATCTATAGTGTACAGATAACATGCATACAAGTCTATAACACCCGTATTCGCTAATTCCATACAACTATTTACCACTAGAACCACAGTCTTATAATACGCGGGTGGCAGACGCTGACATCATTCAGCCGCCTGGCGTCTAATGGCCATCGGAGGCGCGCTTCGCTTTATTGGCCATGATGACGGATAATCTGCGTGGACATTCTCTAAATGCGCGATATTGGCATAATTGTCGCGATTAGGACAGTCATTGCACAGATGCGCGGCATATAGAGTACCCGCCACATAAGGTGGCAGTAGCCAAACTTGGAACTAAATTTGACGTTTCCGCCATTGCGTGTTATTTTGTATGAAAGGTAAATTTAGTATTACCAGCGTTGTGTTTTTTGCCCACTCTTTGTAATTTTTATGTTTGTTAAGGGTGATTATAATAAATTGATTTCTGGAGTTTCTTGTTAGTTCTTCTCCAAGGGTCTCCGCTGAACTTCTTCTTCTCAATCGTTACGCTCTTATCAGAGCGGTCGTGGTCTTCATGACGTGGCATCTTGAGCAGCCGAAATGGTTGGTGAACTAACCTCGGTAAAAATATGTAAAGACAATGCTCAGTGCCATGTTTGAAATAGTTTTTTTACATACATACATACACATCACGCCTGATTCCCTGTAGAGGGGTAGGCAGAGATCACGGATCCCCATTTGTCCCGATCCTGACAGACCACTTTCGCTTCATTGACATTCATACATTCTCTAATACACTCTCGGCGGTTATAGGTACTCCTAACGTCACCTTTTTTCAATATAGCGTCTATCTGACTGTTACATATATGTCTTATTAGGCCGGCCCCTACGTAACCGCCCTTCCACTTCACTCATATATATTCCTTTTGTCAATATATAGTTTTTTTTAATTTGTACTTAGATCATAAAATAACTTTCAAAGAGAGCTTATGATAGGGCCTATTTTGAATAAAAATATTTTGACTTTTGACTTTGGTATATTAATTTGTTTTATTTGAGTTTATAGCTCTGCAACCAAAGATCGTTACAAATGAAACCTCAATATAATGTATCGAGCCGTATGGCACAGTGAGTGCTAGTTTTGGCGTGTTTACTGGCAACACTGGATTACGCGACTGTGGCGACGCCTCCAACTGCCACCTTATGTGGCGGGTACTCTAGATGAAATCACGATGAAATTACTTTATTTAAATATAGATAATGAAGTTACAAAAAGAAATAATATTAATAGCATAGACATTATGGTACGCAAAAAAAGGTTTGCAAAAGGTAACCGAGCAGATAATATTACCTATTTCTCTGAGGTTTTGCTCCCCCGAAAGGATATAATTAATATACGCATACACATAATTATTTTATATAGGTTGATAAAAAATGCCTTCTTGTGAAAGCTATCGTCTAGTTAATTATTATATTACCTGTTCTTTGTACTTACACATTTAATTTAACTTTTGAGTTCGTAAATAAATAACAAGCGCGATAAACTCAGAACAACTCTAAATTAAACATATATATTTCGATATTATACTTCGAGATTGCGGAAATGGAGATGCGTCCCTCTGTACAACTCGAAAAGGACAATGATCATGAATGTATGAGTATGTTTTAATCCTTAAGCTTATTTATTTAAAAATTGCGTTGTAATTACGGATTACTACTACATTAATAATTGTATTGAACATCGATATCATTTATGTTTAGTATTATTAATAACTTATAAATAAATATATACTTACCATGCACCTACATATATATTACACTCCTCATTACCCACAAACATAAAAATCTATTACTCTATTGACTAATACCACTTTCTGATAAGGATTCAAAAGTCTTTCTAAGTAGTAACTAAGTACTCATCTATAAAGTTATTGTTATCTTGAATTTACTAAATCAAAACTAGGTATGTGCATACACCTTTAACGGATTAATGAAGTTATTATTGGATTTGCTATTAACTTCGTATTATTCTAATCTCTTTGTGTCTCGTGACAAAGATTGCGCCATTGAATTATTATGACGTTTGTTTGTCGAACATCCAAATATTTAGGGAAGGGCAAACTGTCATCGATTCCCAGAAACACGATTACGACAAAAACTCATATTGTTATAATTAACGGTAAATATGCCCACGGCCTTTTTATGTTTTTTAATAGTAAAAAACGGAATTGGTCCAAAAAATGTTGAGGACAATGAAAACGTCAACCGTAAATGGAGCATCGAGTCCTTTGGAACGACCTTTCGTGCTTTCTCGGACCGTTATGCTTTTGTTTATTTTTCTAAGGCAATAAATGCCCTAATAATATAGTAATGTGTTTTTGCTTTCTTTGGATCGTAAAGTTTAGCCATTGACTTTCTTTTCTTGTAAACCGATGTGGTAGACAATTGGAACCAACATGTCTCGTCACGCTAATAGAACTAATTTTGTGGCAAGAAATTGGAGAAATGTATTGATATTTCCCGACATTCAAAATTCTAGAAAAAGTAAATGGAAGCCTGCTAAATACACATTGAACATTAGGCTAGCAATCTGTCACGAATTTGCCTTACCAGTGTCATCGCAACCCTGATAGTGAACAAGAACGCAACGCAAAAAGTGAACAAGGAGAAATTTTGTTTCCGAGAACGATCACATTTACTGCTAAAGTTTTGTATTTGCTATAAAATTGTTGTATTCGCCGCCAACTACACTCAGGGCTTTTCTTTTACAAGAAATAACCTAAGGGTGACAAATAACGAGCCATGGAATTTGTGTTTCTTAGCAATGTCTTATCCAGATAGTCAGCGCCGAATGTGACGGGTGGTAAATCGTGTCGTCATTTACAAGGATTGATTATAACGTAAAATTATACCTGTTCCGAGGAATAGATTCTCCCTCACCGTTTAAGCGATGCATATACTTATTTATCTGTGTTTCAGGGTATATCGCGATAACGAATATGTATTATTATTAATTATATACGCTGTAATTAATATGATGATCTACTCACTGATTGAGATTTGAATGATAAGTGCATATATTTTATATAGAGCAGAGGTATGCACATATTTTGCGGAATTATGGATGTATTCTTTAAGAAAATTATGTTTGAGGGGTTTAAATTCGATATTTAAATAGTAGAAACCGCGTTTTCGGGATACAGAATGAGTTCCTATTTATTACTCATTAACATTGACTTAAAACACAATAATTAAGCTTATGTTTCATGTGACTCATACCAACCTTATGTTAAGTATTATAATGCATAGTGTGAGTCATGACTCAACCTTGAAATTCCCAATTATACACGGATTGCTAAATCCTGAAGAAAGGCTTGCATCGGTTATACAACTTGCATTCAAAAATGGCTTCACTAACAACCCTTACCCTTGGTTTTGTTACGTCTTTATTACTACCGTATATTGTTTGCTTTCTCACAACTTGTGGTTAATTGTTACCGAGTTTTCTTGGTGCTTCAAAGAATCATGCTGTGAGTCTAATCGATTAGTATAGGCAGTGGTATTCCTGAAATATCGGCTGGGTCTTTGTAAAGTATGCCATACTAGATGAATTGGATACTCTCATAAATTAACTATAAATTGTATAACTACATGACAACAACGGTTGAAACCATGTCCTCGAAATGATAAATCAATTATATCAGTTGAAGTCATTGCTATTACTGTGGTAATTTCTATTAAACATTATGGTATTAAACCATTATGAAGCTGTTTAAGAAAAAAAACCTTTTTAGTGAGGTCCCTAATGGTTTTGTCCTTCAGAATATCGTTAGTGAAACGAAGGACATGGCGGCCGCCTGCCGAGGGATACGTTTTATGATGCCACGTCCTCACCGCATCACGGCTTGTGCTGCCCTAAGGCAGGGTAATAAACACGGTATTGTTATTTTCGCAGATCTCAACGCACCCTTCCATCATAAAACAGTAAACATCGGTTTTTTCTTACAGCCAAATATTGGCGTCCATTGTCGGACAGCCAAATTGACGGGCTGAAACATTTAAAACATTAAACACCGCCAAAGGAACAATGGAGATCTGTCAGCACAAGGGTTAAAACATAAATACAATGTAAATAACGGTCTTTCGAGTATTTTTCTTTGAATTTTATGACGCGCAGAAAGCTCGTTGCATCGGACCCTTTCGTTCCGCAAAGGGTTTGATTGATATTGGGTAAGACATGGCCCAAGCGCGCCACAAAACAATAATTATCAACATTCGTTACGCAACACGCAATTATCACCTCTGGTCGTTTATCGATAGCCTTGATGGACCCTAAGATATTTCGCACCTGTATTAAAAATCAGTAGTCAACCCTGATCACACCTTTAATTCGGCAGTGCAAATACCATGTAGGGGTATAATAACAGTGATAGCTCGGGCTTGTTACGCCGAAATCGCGTCCTGCATACGAGCAACACTTGAGGCGAAAACAAATATTGGCTTTCACGCGACAACCGCTGATTACAGTGCATTTAATGGCCGGAATAGTGTAAAGATTGGAGCCCAAACCTCGGACGATTCGCCGCCAGTTATAATTATAAAGACTCAAAGCGAGAAAAAAATCCAGATAATAACACTGCGTGGGTCACAGGCGCGTCATTTTCGGCAGAATTTTTTCACCTGTCGCACTTAAAATGCGAATGAGTGATGAAAAACGTGATTTTGGTTTAACTGCATTTGCCACTTTAAACCAAAAGATGCGGGAGCTGCGCACTGATCAGAAGCGAAAATATTTTGTCATTTTAATAGAACTATAATATAAACAGTAAAACCTTTTAAAATTATTGAATGGCAATATAATTATAATTCCGTACAATTTGTAGTTCAGTTATTGTGTAGTATTAGGCTGCTAGCAAATTCAGTTAATACAATTAGAATGTCGTCATCGACGAGAACATTGTTCCTAAAGCATCTCTTCAAGTACCTGAAGTAAAAATAATGTAGCTACTTTAAGCTGTTGATAAAATACCATTTATTTGATTTTCTATGTATATATTTGCAAAATGTACCGACCACTACGGTTAGGGCTGGGGTTAGGGAAACCTTCGTGAGGAATCCTGTTATGCTAGAAATAGATTATAGGCAGTATGTACTTGTTTGATGGCAACAGGGCTAGACACTTGTCACATTGAGACTATCTTGTCAATACGTGGGTTCGAGGTGCCATAGAATCGAACATCTGACTACCTCGCAAGGTTTATGACTGTTTACACGTTTAGCATCAAAAACTTGTTGTCGACTAGGGTTACACATAATTATTTCCAGGCCGTGATTCAGAGGAGCATATATGGTCGAGTCATATGTCATCAACAATAATAGTAAAGGATTTATGACAATAGAAAGATCCATACTTCTAAAACTTTTTATAAATAGTGTTTCTAACTTTCTTTTGAGCTCGGTTATGAAATACACTATATAATGGGTCATGGGTTTAAGAAAGGGTTGTTTTTTTTAATAAAGGAACAAAGTATTTTTTGCTGAATGCCCAGCTAATACCATATTTTTTACGACGTGTCGTTTCAGAAAATTATCATAAGCAACATAAAGTTTTTGCCTCTTTTTTTCAGACCTCATTTTTAACTTAGCACTTGGATATCGGTATTTATTTGTTCATGGCTTCGGGAGAAAGTCACAAGACAAGTAGATAATTTGTATATAATTATGTTCAACATTTTGCTAAATAGGTACGTAGTCACGGGATGTTTTAAGAAAAAAAGCAATAAAATTTTTGGCAAAAATATTCATTTCATCCGATTAAATTACAAAAATATATTGTATTAAACATAACATATTTGCTAAACATATACGCGTATACTTAGATTTAACATACAGAATTAATTGTCATTTACGTGGATACAATCACTTTAAAGACACAGCACTTTATCAGTAGTGTTATATTAATATACTTGGAAAATAATAAATGATTATACATATTTTATTTCTCCTAATTGACAAAATTAAAATTCACACGGAATTATGAAGATAATCAAGCATGTAAACACACAAAAGCATGTAATACTTTATGAAGTACATAACTAAATAAATGGATAAAAATATAAGTTTGCTAATAATATATTTTCGAGTATAATATATTCTAATACTGCGTTTTTAAACATACATCAGATCATGGTATAATAATAAACTAACCACAAATTAATGTAAATATTATTATAAACAGAAATTAAACTCGAGCCAAATATTTTTTATTGCGATTTGGTTTAAGGAAAACAAGTACTTACGTCTTATGTGCGTTATTTATTTATTAGATTAAAAATAGCAACAATTAAAAGGAATGTCGAAGACTGCATTTAAGGCACATGTAGATTTTAAGGCAAATAACAAAAGTGTGACGAAATAATATTTAAAATAACAAGCTTAGAAAGTAAATTAATTATAATGTACGAAAGTAGGAAATAAAATACTCGCGTTATAAATATACATATCAACACAATTGTTGTTTTTTATTTCGAACTTTTTATTAAATTTACTATAAGTTTGCTTTGAAAGCGGATACCATATATTTTTTGGTTTCAACATTTAAAGCAAAAAGTGTTGTATCAATATTAATAAGCATAACATGCAATATCATACTGGATTTATCACAATTCACGTTATATGATTTTTTCTATAGGTTTATCACTTGGGTATACAAAACTTTACATACTCGTAACATGGTTTTTAATAGTTACGTTCCAAACTATACTTGAAATTAAGTTTTTTCTATTACAATTTATTTCTAATATCCTAATAAGGAACTAAATAGGAATAGGTGTCGAATTTAAGACAAATTTAAATAATATTATACCAAATAACCAGTATTATTGAGCTATTTTAAAACTGAAATTATACTAATAGTAATGATAAAACTTGGTTCAAAGCCTCATTTCATGTAGGAAATTAATTTCTACGGCCTAAGTGTTATTGTTCATCATAGTTACACTCATTAATATCACCACAGTAAATGTACGTACGCGGACATAATATAGAACTTTTTTGTTCTAGCTTCCTTACGTGATTAAGGTAGCCATTATCTACAATATTAACTAAAGTACTTTAATGAGGGCGAAATTAACATCGCCTTTGTATTTTCATTAACTAAACAAGTGCATTTCATTTATATCATAATTTATTTCATTTAGCAGAGAGCAAATCTAAAATAACTACAACACACAGAAATGTAAACATATATTACTATCACTACTGCAGAAAACTATGTTTAATGTACGGAATTATTTACGTAATTAAGCGAAATATTACCTAATGAAGCACACAAACATTCAGTAAGGCACTGGTATTGATAAATACTTATATATTTTCTAATTTTGACCTACCTATATTGAGCTTTGTGATCAGATCACAATTTTAACAAACTATCGCAGTACGTTATCCATACAAAACCTAAAGACAGCATCACTACTGTTACTTTTATTGTTTCCTGTTTAAAAATATTACGACTGAAAGGCGTATTAAATTAAGTAGTTACTATTTTAATTACTGGGAAGCAAAGTTGCACTGTATGAATAGCCCTTTCTATCATTTTTTTTCAAATAGAGACTTAATGAACATGTAACTATGTCATTGTTTTGCAAGTTATAAGAAAGAATTCATAAACTACTTACTAAAAAACGTCATAACAAATCTCAATCGCATCATTATGCGATCAAGATTAGCAACTACCGTTTGTTCAGTTGATGTGTAAACAAAACAGGGATTACAAAATCTACTTTACCTAAGATTTTTGGCTGTTAGGTAATAGCTTATATTAGATATACCTACACATCATAACTATCTCCCTACTAAGGGACAAGCAGATAACACTGATCCCTTTTTGTATATTTTATTTTTATAGTAGTGTCTATACAATCATTTTATTAAAGACCGGAACTTATCACGCACACATTTATAATAAAAACATAACTCAAACGTAACACTTTGCTTATAAAAATATACGGAATAACACCCGGTTTTTAAAATGAATCCTATACAATTGTTCTAAAAGCACCTTAGACTACGATTCAGCGACCAGCAAACTTTCTACAGGGGCCGAAGCCGTCATATCATCCTCGGGGTCCACCCGCGACCAATCCTCCTCTTGCGTACTAGCGAAGAACAAGTAGAACAGGTTCGCGCCCAAGTCTATGGCCGCGCCCAGGTAGAACACTTCGCGCCACTGGCCTAGGGTTTGCTGTGGGTAGTAAAAAGCATGCACTTTAACGTTCTTGGTTCCCTTTTGGGGGTAGTTAAAAAGCTTAATTAAGTGTCCATATTCGGAACTTATACGGCTTTATAGATTTTATGGCGAGGTGTACGTATAGTATTATTATACCTGTTCAGATGGTAAACAGTGTCGAAATTTGTAAAAACTGAATATTAACTTAACAATTAGATAACTCTAGATAAAAAAAAACTTCCATGCTATCTGAGACGTATAAAATATTTTGAACAAGCTTCATATCATTGTGCACGGCGTCTTATAGACGACGACTACGGTACAGTAGTTATACATGGTTTTGAACCATTGGTCGAAGCAACCTATCATGTTCTATACGAATTCCATTGAAATTCTGACGGCAATAATAATATAAAGACTCAGATGTTGTATCTCAACCTAAAAGTGTTTAAATTACATCACACCATAAGTTCTCCTACTATGATTAATGACTTTATATGATAGCTAATGCATACCTGATCAGAACTAATTATCCTGCCAATGACGTAGGGTGCTAAGAAGCCACACACGTTGCTAGCAGCATTCGTGATCCCATACATGGTACCCGCAAACTGCGGCGACAGGTCTATGTGGTTCATTTGGTTACCTGAAAGAAGATTGCTTATACTGTATACAACATGCTTTTTCTGTATAAAATGGAAATTAATGTACATTCATCGCTAAAAGTGCAGTCCCAGAAATTTTTTATAAGCTTTACGTTTATAAGAACGAAAGACAATATTTTTCATTTCAAAGTACGCAAACCTATAGTGGCCCTGACAATGCATAGTGGCGCCAGTTTTAAAATCTAAAATATTGTCTTTTGCTCTTATAAACTTAAACCTTATAAAAAGTTACTCAAGTGCATTTTTAGCGCTGACTAAATTATTTAATTAAAATTGTCTAAGCTATATGTGAGTCTAGCTATAAATGCATAGTTATTTACTGAAAACAGTATTAGCTTGCCCAGTTTTAGAAAACCCAGCGCCATGAAACAACATTGGACTAATACGTAAGTTCGAGGCGACCATAGAATCATTAGCTCTGAACATGTGGAGATTGAATCATAAATCTCTGACTACTTCGCAAGTCAAGGGTCCTGAATCTGTATGTCCTAATTCACATACACAAACTCACATCATGCCCATTTACTTAGAGAGGGATAAACAGATAACAGATCACGAATCTGTATCAATCTTGACCAACCACTAGCGTTTCATTGACATCCATTATCATTATTCCTCATTGCTTTATCTACAACTAGTGACCCACTCCGGCTTTGCACGGGTATAAAATATATAGCCTAATCCACTATTTAATGGATGTTATTATACATATAAACCTTCCTCTTGAATCACTCTATCTATTAAAAAACCGCATCAAAATCCGTTGCGTAGTTTCAAAGATTTAAACATACAAAGGGACATATGGACATAGAAAGCGACTTTGTTTTATACTATGTAGTGATTACGTATTTTATAATTCTTACCAGCATAGACAGCGCCTCCGAATGCCGACGTTATGGATAGCAGGAGCGTTACAGCTGTTCTATTACAACCGGCCCACGCTATGCCTAGCAAGCCGAAAGCTGGTACAAAAGCAGCTGAAAACATTATATCAACACGTTATTGAAACTGTTCATTATACTGCGCGTAAAGTGATACTTAAAACTGTTTTTTTACTTCGCCATTCAATCATTATGCCTTGGTGTTTGCACTTCTTGATATTCCAAAACTTGTATTGCAAAATCACAAGACATATATTATATTGATATTTAGTCAATTCTAGTCTATTCTTTTATTAATTGTGGCACTAATACGAATAAAAAAAGATGTCATAGGAGGCGACTAAAGGACCTTGGGATCAATATAATCTGTTAGGCGTTAGGCTAGCAACCTGTCACCAATGTTCCTTATTAAATTTGTTCCATGTAACATTACAATCTTAGTATTCATGCTAAAAACTGACCCTAGGTCATTAGGTTTCTCTATATCCCTAGGTATTATCATTTTAACCACCTCGAAAGAGACTCTTTTAGTGAATGTGTATGCATCACGGAGTAATTAATAAGAGGAGTGGGCCTTATGCCATTGTATGGAAACTAGCGTGGCATTACGCGGGGTGAAACGAGGTACGCGAGATGGAGGGTAGATATTACAACCAATCAAAACACGGCATCGGCCTATCAAATCAGGTATTTTCTTTCTACTACACCTTTTTAGACTCAGCACCAATTAAAACACGCTATTTGGCCTCCGCACCGCGTAACGGGGACCGCTCCTTACGCCGGGTCCTCTTTATATTTGGTTCGTGGTATGCATGTACGCAATGTAAATAAAAAAAATACTTACACACTGTGTTCCACAGTTTCATACTGTTCAATCTTGTAATATAGCCTTTAGCTAGCAACCAGTCAGCGAAAATACTGATCAGAATACCACCTATCCACGATGTTAAGTATGGTAACGCCGACAACTTTGCATTCTGAAATAATAAATAAGAATAACAATGAAGACAATATACTTTTACGACCATTAATAAGGGTTGTCAGAAGTTCGCGGTTATCTCTGGAACTGCGGAGGTACTAATTCTATGAACGCAGCCATAAAGTTTTACTTACATTAAAGAGTTTCGTATTATTTGAACTTAGGAACTATTTTTAATATCAGTTAGTAAAGTAATAAAAATATAGGTTGTAGTAGTCTAAACATAATATACAAATGTACAAATTAATCTTGGCATGACATTACGTTTGTTACAGTTAACAATTATTCACAGCAGAACCAATGAAAAATCTATACAATTATACTAACAATACTAGTCATTAGTTAGTGTCTAATAAGACATTAATAATTATAATGTAAAAAATCATGTTTTTGTAGTATTTTCTGGTGATATGTTACATGCACATAATATTATAAATTCTCAACAACTGTATCATGAATGAAATCCTATCTAAATATAAGTATGTAAGCTTATATCTAATTATTTATGTAGTAATAGTCATAAAGTCAGCTTACCGATACAATATCAAAATGTAATATATTGTTCATATAGGTAGGTAGTTCTGTTAACTGCGTATAAAACAGCCAGGATTGGCCGCACTGCGCGATCAAGATGGCCCATAAAGGAACACAGGTTAAGAATTTCAGCCACGGTATTCTCTGTGTCGCTTTGTCTTCCTGTAATAAATAAAATAACTTTAATTTATATAAACAATAAAAATACATTTAAGAAAAGATCAGCAAAATCATATGCAGTTCATGACCATGAAATTATTGATGATTATTAAAGTTCTATATAATATAAAGTTCTATACATTTATTATTATTAAAGTTCTATTTCATAAGATGGTGTTCCAAAAAATAATGTAACAGAACTGACATAATGTTTATAGCATTCCAACAAAAGACTATACCAAAAAATGGTACATATTATATGAACTATAATAATTTAAACATTTTACTAACCTGTGGTCCTATTGAAGCTGTTATATACTCTATCTCTTTGGGACAAATCCTCGGATGAGTCTGTGGCGAGTCATAGACTAAGAACATCCACAATATAAACCAAACCACACCCAATCCACCAAAGAGGTAGAAGCAAAGAGGCCAACCGCCTCCATAGTCTAGGGTACAGAGCCAGCCTGATATTGGTAAAGAAATCACTGTTCCTATGTTGGAACCTGAAAATAATAACAAAATATTGCTTTAAACTACTATTTATTGAAGAATTTTGAAAGTTAATCTATATTTTATTTACTAAATTGTATGCCCAAGTCAAAGAAAGTTTTCTATAACTTTTTTAGTTTATGTTATTATTTAGATTTCAATGGTGATAAATCTAAGCTTTTACTGCTAAAAGAATTACAGTTTTACTCCTGCATTAGAGCTGTTTAGTAAGAATAGTTTGGTCAATAATTACCATAGTTATATGCGCTTAACTATGCCATTCATCAAAATCAATACTTCATTGCTATCAGTTACAAAAGATCAGAAATCACTTACCAGCATACACATATGCTGCAAACTTAGATCTTTCCATGGGAGGGATCCATCTAGCCAGCATCGCATGCATAGCAGGGTAAGTTACACCCTCTCCCAACCCTTCCAATGCTCTCACTGCTATGAAGAACTTGAAATCAGTGTATGCTGCTATAGGACTCAATATAGTGAACAGTGCCGTTAATAATACACCAATTCCATACACTAGTTTACCACCAAAAAGCTCGGCTATACGACCTCCAGGCACCTAAAAACGATAAGAATGTTTTTATTATTGTGTCTTGTAAATAAAAATATAACTAAGCAAAACTGTATGTAATTAATTCACTGTGATACCAGCAATAAAAAAGTGAGAGTTCATATTTTTAAGTTAGCAACAAATGAAGGGCATTTTCGCAGAAATAGAAATAAATATCAGAAGATAAATAATGATAATAAGATAAATGATATCAAAATTTATTTATACTGTATAAAATTATAGATTACTTACCTGTGTCAACACATATCCATAGAAGAAAGAACCTAATATTAAACTCTGCTGTTCAGCTGTCCAATTGAATTCACCCGGTTTCTAAAATAAAATAAACATTTTAAGCTATATTTATAAGATTGTAATATTACAAAATACATCTCGTTTACAGTGAAAGAAAAGAACAGGCAGTACTTGTCATTTGTACTTGGGAACAGGGGATTCCACTGGCGTGTTTGGGTACTGATTATATGGATAAAAGTGGGCTTGATGAGGAAGACATAAAGTACTCCATTACCACCCATTACTTTAAATATGAACACACAAACATCTGACTTATCCGCAAGGAATAATGATGGTGAAGTTTATGTATGAATTCAAATTCAAAAATAAAATTAGAACTAATGTTGTTAACAAATAATTTTAAATAAAAACTCAGCAAATGTAATTAATTCTCTTAAAAATATTTTATTATTTTAGACTAACATAAAATAACACTTACCGGAGGCACTGTATTGTTTGTAGGAACAGTAGCAGGACAAACATCCAATGTTGAATCATTTGAGGGCAGGGGTACAGTGGAATTTATCATGGCAACAATAGCCACTGATAAGTTCACTCTCATCGCATACACATTGGCAAAACCTAGGAACCCCATTATACCAAGGACTGTTCGACATTTTATCCATCCTGTTGTCTCCTCTAAAGAGAAAAAAATATATAGTTTTAAAAAACATAATAAACAATGCAAAAATAAGGTGTGTTAGTGACAATACAGCACTTGAATTGGTATCAGGAACAATAGTTAGAAGTAGGAAGTAAACAATACTTTTAGATACTTCTTACTGTAATGAATTGAGAGCAAAATTGCTGACAGGCGAAAACTGCTTCTTTACATATTGTATCGTTAGTGTAATATGTAACATGCCTTTGTTTATGCAATACGAGCTCAGAGTGTGATTCATCATAATCGATCTACCTACTTTAACCAGTAACTCAAACTCTATAGTGATATTGTCATATGCTTCCAACAATAGACTTTCTAAATACCTCTGTCTGGTTCCACTAGGTTTCTGCTGCTGCTTGTCACATCATTTTCAATATCAGCATTTATTATGGGACTTTCTTCTATCTCTGACGAAGCCATCACGAATCTTGTTTACAAAATCAAAACCATTCGAATGCAAAGAGTTACATCACTAATGGAGCACACGGTATTCTGAATTGATTTGCTAGTTCGAAATTAATATCACTTTCAAACAAATATACGATTTATTATAATATCAACAAAGGAAATAAAAACGAACTATCGAAACAAACAGTAACATAGTTTAATGCGTCAGTCAGTCAGCACTCAGCCTCGGTCCTTGATTACGTCAGTTATTGAGTTCATATTAGACAATAGCACGTAAATGTCTTTTCTCATTGTATTCTCGATCATTGTTATATCACAAAACAAAACTTGAACTAATAATTTGCGAATTATGAAAACCATTTTTACGCTAAAAATATCTCTATGCAGTAAAATATGAGATCATTAAAAATCTTCTGAGTGTAAAACCCTGTTCTTAGGCGTGCCCACCAACCAAATATAAAAAGAATCCGGCGAAACGAGCGGTCCTCGTTATCGGTACGTAGTCTAAATGGCGTGTTTTCATTGCTACGGAGTCTAAAAATGTGTAGAAGAAAAGAAGATATTACCTATGTTTTATCTCACAAAATGCCGTGTTTTGATTGGTTGTAATATTTCCCTTCCATCCCGCGTACCTCATTTCACCCCGCATTATGCCACGCCAGTTTCCATACAAATATTGCATAAAGTCCGTTCCTCTTATTAATTATACTATGGGCGTGCCCATCCAGATATGGGGAAGAATCTACAGATTGATACTGTTGTAAGGTATATTTTATTTCATCACCACCAAATGAAGTAATATGCAAATAGGTTTCCAAGGATATTCAGTCTAACCGTTTATGTAGTATTTGAATAATATTGTATTTATCAGGATCTCGGTGATAACGTTATATAGAATATGCACTTCAGTGTTACTTTTAATAAGGTAAAGGACTATGACTGTCCACCCAAAGTTGTGTAAGTGTAATTTTCGAGAGAAATAAAAAAGAAGTATTTTTAATTTGATTTAATTATAAAAATAATAGTCATACAAAAATAGACAGTAAATATCAGAACACAATGTAAAACATTAGTATTGTACCTATAACATTGTAGAAGATTGTAACATGCAGAAATAAAAATAAATGTAATGCTTTTTTTGTGATATTTCTATTGTAATTTTACAAATTATCATACAATAATATATGACATTTTGCTTAATTTATATTAAAAACTAAAGAGGTATGATTGATATCCCCCTTTTTCTATATTTTAATTTAAATGTTAATTTTGTGCCAATATATACAAAGAAACATTGTGATGTTTATAACAAAAATAGTAAATAACTAACCATTTCTAATTAACATAAAAATATGACTATTTTTCGTTAAGTACAATTATAATTTAACAAAACTAACATCACAATCCATGTGTAAACAAATAAATTACAAAGTAAATGCATTTAGTCCGAAACTTATACTAATCAATAGTTTTGTTAATAATATTGGCAGAGTATTTCTTAGCCTGATAATTATAATAATTTAAATACGTGTTTCATTCGCATTGGAAATACGTGTTTCATAGCATTAGGAAAAAACAACTAAAAAAATACTACATTTAAATATGTAAATTAAACAATGTTCAACAATAATGACAAAAATATTAGTACAGTATAAACTTGGTTTTAAAAAATTACACCCTAGTAACTGAAGATACAATATAAACCATAATGTTCATGCAATATATGAAATATAATTATCTTTAAATAAAAAAACATACAACAAAAAACGATTTAAGTTCAGTTTACTATGTGTGTTATTTTTGAATTTTTTTATGTAAACAATAAAAACCCTTCTTAACACTATTCGAGCACAATTTATTCAACCCATAGAAGAAAAATCAACATATTGATTGGATTCAGTCTCATTACTTGATTACCATTGAAAGAAATCATTTTATAGAGAATAAAAAATAATTTTAGGACAAAATAATAGGAAACAACATTTTTCAACTATAGACTTATCACAACACTTTTTTTAAACATGTCACAGATAGATTTAATTAACTTTACAAACGTTTAAATGGACGGGTATAAAAACTGATGAAATATCAAAATAAAGACCACATTGTCTTAGCTATAGTGGGCATTAGAAGCCCTATGACAACAGTACATATTAGATTCACACTGTGATTATCCAGTATACTCATACCACTGATGTGTTTGATATTTGGACCTGAATGGGACACTATTTTTCCATCCTTGTCTACTCCTGAAAAAAAATTAACACTATTATTAATTATATTATACATATATTAATGTGACTAGTTTACGGGAATCATGATGTTATGATAGTTTGTCACATAATAAGGACTCATATAGATAGGAAGATTCAACGTTTTCAAATGTCCTTAAAGGTAATTCTGTATATAATAACATTGGCAGAATATCAAAATTCATGAATCACTCTATTATTACATAGACAAGATAGCTCAAACAGTTAAAAATACAAGGCCTGTGCAAGAGTTAGATGTAAAAAGAATGCTAACTAGGGCTAGTGATCTGTTACCATTGTTTCATATGAAATCACTACCTACATATTAATGAGACCAAGCAGATATTATTTTCTTGTTTCTCTGGTTCTGCCACCTTAATAGGGATTATTGGACGTAAATATATGTATGTAATAATACAAAAGTTACCTGAGTACTGTAGAGTAGCCCCCATAAGAGAGTCAACCAAACTGCCCAGAAATCCAGACAATGCCCCGAACAGTATCACTGGCCACTGCGGAGGTGCTAGCTCATACAATGTCCAATCACAAAAATAATACAAGCCCATATAGTACCCAATACCCACTACCATACCGCCCAAGGTACTACAAATAGTACCAATGATACTAATGCCTCCGTTAGTTCCTTTTGGCACTTTCTGCCAGTTTGTGACTAGATAAGGGTCAGAATTGCTCAATACTGTGCCCAGTTCGGATGCCCAAGTGTCACCATTACAACAAGATAGGACACCTGCAATAGATAATAAACTTATTTAAATATTTTATTAAAAAACAGGAATCCTCGGTTTAATACTAATAAACAAACATATCGCCTGAAAAAATACTTATATTAATATTTCCAATTTGCAGTCTTTGATACACTAATAAACTTTTTACTTATTCTACATGTAAATACCTACATACACATATAATAAGCAAGATAGTAAGTGAGGCATGAGTTGAGTTGTTTAAGGTTTGTTGATTCTTACTTATTTCTTATGTTATAAGAAAGCTGTAAAAACCCAAGGGGCATGAATTTGTATTGCAAGGATATTAATAATATGACATTAAATAATATACTGTACCTAAGATTCCAAGTGACAACCATGATGCTCGATAATCTTTAGCAAAGTCTATTGGCCTTTCCGATGCTCCAACATCTAGCAAATATAGTAATCCTAATTGGGTTGCCATGCCACCATTGCATAGGACTTGAATCCAATTCCTTTGACCACCTGGAATTGAATATAAATAACATGTATTTATTAAGCACTTACTTATAATTTAACAGTCTTATATTTGAAAAGAGATATTGTACGTCAAAAGTCATAGTACCAAATGAAATCAAATTCTATCAATTAAATGTTACAATGTATATCAATGTATTAGAATAGTTGTTATTGTTAAGATAAACAAAAATTAATTAATTTACATAGGGCATGACAATTACTCTTATAGATACTACTAACTAGAGTAAGGGACTTTAATATACTGCCTACTTTAGTGAAAAAAATCAGAAAGAAACAAATTAAATATTATATTACAATTTACATATATATGGCAAAATAGAAAGCTGTATTGTATCTAGTTTGTAACACCTATATGTGATGTAATAAATAAATAACTCAATTACCATCTTTAAAATCCTCCTCAAACTTCCTTTTAATATGAGATCTGTATTTGGTGGCCTTGGACGAAGTAAGAAAGAACACCAGTAAGGATAAGAGGAAGCAGTAATTGCTCAATGTCAAAACGAAAGCCACTACAAATCCTAGAATGGCACCGCTGACATCTATACTCTTCTTTCTGTACCCATACAAGGCAAAAAGTATAGGTATTAGGCATGATGCTAACCACCTTGTTGGGGGAATAACTGTAGGTTCTGAAATAAAAGTTGACATTAATTTGTTGAATCTTTCTGTTCAGTGCTTGCAAATATATTTCTTTTTATAAATATTAAGAAAGTATTATTCAGTTTTACTAGATATTAGCCTTTTTTAAATAAATACTGACTATTAGATAGTATTGCAACTTGGAAAAACTGATAATTTAAATAGTGTTTGGAGTGAAAATACAACAACAGTGCATACATACATACACATCACACCTGATTCCCTGTAGAGGGGTAAGCAGAGATCACAAATCCCCATCTGTCCCAATCCTTACATATCACTTTTGCTTCATTGAAACTCATACACGTTCAGTGTAAAATTAAAACAGCAGTAATTAAATTAAAAGTAAACATACCATCAAATCCATTGGATCCTATGACAAACTTTGAATATAATATATTTACTATCCATAAGGACATAGAAAGTGGTATTGCAATAGCACACACCAAAACTCCTACAATGTGATTTTGTTTAATTGGAGCTGTTGTAGATTGAGCCTTAGTATCCTCCATTGTTTTCAAAATATTGTCTACTCAAATTATGCTGAAAGAAAATACAATTATTGTTATTTGCAAGAAATGTATTCCCTAAATGATTTTGTAATCTTGAGCAGACAATGGCACAGATTAATACTCTATAATAAAGAGCTTAACAGAAATAAAATCGAATTTGTAAAGGAAATACAACGAAAATATTCAACTACTACGTGCTTATTCTTTTGAGTCTACCATATGATCAGGAACACTTCTAGATGAATACGTATTGAATATTGATTGATACTGATAAAGGTACCAACAGTAGGTACAAATAAATTATCGAACTTATTTAGGTACGGTAATAAATGTAAGATAAGAATAATTTGTGACTGTTGGGTGATTACCTCAAACTGCTACATAAATACTTTAGGTAGAGAAATCGAATATTCAGTTTGCAAAGACAATATTTTGAAATAACTAGTAATTATTATACATTTTTATTGATATAAAATTATTATTTGATGCATGGTGTAACTGTAAACAACACGTAAATAATCAAAATCAACACGATAAACACAGTAACAATTATCAATGGAAAATTCTACTTAACTAATACAGTAACTATACTAATGGCGGGTTGAAAAAAATTATTATCCATTTGACAAATAAAACATGAAGCATAAATGATTTAAAATTAGTTTCTTGGAATTAACCTATTTTGGTATAAAACTTTCATATTTATGTGAGTATTTATTACTAATAAAATATAAGATGCGTGAATGGTGCACTTTTAAGTGAAAGTACATAGTGTAGTAGACCTCTCTCATTTGAAGGAAATATAGTAAAAAAACGCAGCTGTCAGCTGTTTGTCAAACATATTGAACATTGTATTGTAGTTGCATTGTAGTGTTTGTATGTATTTAGATATTTCTATTTAATCAATTACAAACAAATAAGTAATTTTTGTATAAATATTTCCAAATTATTAGTCTTACTTATGTGTACTAAGTTTGCTGGGTGTTTAATGTACGTATGAAGACGTTATTACGTGGAAAATGAAGCCATTAATTGATTTCGATGAGTGTTTGAGGGACTCGCCTAAATTCAGGTACGACCAAAAACTAGACAATCAACGAAAGTTATTTGCATTGTTACGTAGAAAGTGAAACAGTTATGCGTGCTTTGTATGAATAACCAATATTTCTATTCAATGTTTGATTTATGTAGTTACCAATACCCATTTAGTATTTTACCACACAGGAAGTAATGATTGTTATTATTGTTATGGTTAGTTGTGCATAATTCTGGCACTTTTTTATGACACAAATGATTCTGACGGAATGAAGACTTAATGTAATGTAGAAATTACCAAACTTTTCATCCAACATCATTATTGTCTGTAACTTTAGGTATTTCTTACAAATATATCAATCCTGCTTCTGTAAAGCAAAGAAAGTAACCATGCCATTTTATTCCTATATACTATTATTTTGTGTGACCATTATTTTAACGTCCCTCTTTACATAATGTTATGTCACTCTGTGTATATTGATTTATAATGAAGTTGCTGTATACCTTGAATAGGATTTAATGATGTTAAATGTAATGTGAAATTGTAGTTAATTTAAGTTTCTAGAGTTGATTACTAATGAATTTAATTGGCTTATTTTTATACCTTATACCAATAATACTTTATATTTTTATAACTGTTCTTAATAGGAGGTTTAACTTTCATAAACAATGTTTTAAACTTCAGTACATTACCACAAAGTTCTCTGAGTAGTTAAAGTTAATTACAAACAGAGTAGAGATCCCGCCACATAAGGTGGCAGTTGGAGGCGTCGCCACAGTCGCGTAATTCAGTGTTACCAGTAAACACGCCAAAACTAGCACTCACTGTGCCATACGGCTCGATACATTATAGGTTTCATTTGTAACGGTCTTTGGTTGCAGAGCTATAAACTCAAATAAAACAAATTAATATATCAAAGTCAAAATATGTTTATTAAACTATTTCAAACCTGATTAATAATTAACGGGACTTATCCTTCTTATTATATATTACATATATTATGTGTTCCTTCACTCTGTCCGCAATAGACCGTTTAGTGTGTTCGAGGTAGGATTTCTCACAGCTGCAATCAATCTTATGCACACCCTTATATCTTATATCATGAGTATAAATCGCGAATCTCTTAAAACTATTATTTCAAACATGGCACTGAGCATTGTCTTTACATATTTTTTACCGAGGTTAGATCAGCGGAGACCCTAGCTTGGAGAAGAACTAACAAGAAACTCCGGAAATCAATTTATTATAAACACCCTTAACAAACATAAAAATTACAAAGAGTAGGCAAAAAACACAACGCTGGTAATACTAAATTTACCTTTCATACAAAATAACACGCAATGGCGGTAACGTCAAATTTAGTTCCAAGTTTGGCTACTGCCACCTTATGTGGCGGGATCTCTAACTACTAGGAGCTGTTCTCTTTAAAAAGTTTAATATTTAAATGGTATGCAAATATATTATCATATAAACCTTTACCACCCAGTCAAAACAGTTACATACACTGTTCTAGGATTAATTTGAATAAGTAATAACCTGTGGGAAATATTTCAGGGAGCAATTGGAGACTGAGGAAGCGAGTATAGATATATTGGAACAGAAATTAGATAAGATATTAAAAGCATGCTCCTTAATGGTTGAGTCAGGAAAAGTCTACATGACAAATAGAGGGTAAGTTATTAATCTTCAATTAAAAAATAATTACTCATTTTGAGATGAAACGTTACTAAGCAAAATCTATACATTGTTGGAGTTTCATGTTTGTTCCTATCTGAGTCTGGGCTGCCATACCAATGGTAGAATTTTATTACTAACAGATAATCAAATGTCAGACAAATGTTTTGACTTTTAATGAATGTACTTATGTTGAACAAAAACATTTATGTTTGAATAAACGAAGGTGTGTGTTTAGATTTTTTGGCTTTGCATTGTGTAACAATGTCGTTCTTGGTTATAGACAATATGTTTCCAGCTATAAGTTATAAGACTGTAGGTTGTGTCAGCATTAGTAATATGAGTGGGCAGAACCAACCAATCTATCAACAATAGTAACCACTCAAAGTTCACTTAATTTGGGCAGATAATCTCCAACTAATAAATAACCTTACATTATTAAAAAAAATAGTTACTACTACTTACATAATAAGAAATTGGAGACATTAGTCTTAAGGCAAGTGTGTGCAATGTAAAGCACAAAAGCATGTAAGAGAAGGTTAATGTGTGTTTTATCAGGATCGTCCCAGGTGTTGATCAAAGGTCTTTGCCTATCACTTTGGCGACTTAGAGGTGCCAATATAATTATGTATGTATATACAAAATAATATGATATATTAGTTATTCAGAATGATTTTTTTTTCCTAGAACCTTCACAAATGCACTATGGGACCTAGCCAGTTACTTTTCAGAAGACCCAGCGTTAATGGCTCCACTAAACAGGATGATCCACTCTCTGCAAGAGATGACTAAATTCCACACAATACTCTTGGACCAAGCGTCCCGAACTGTACTGAAGAATCTCAATGCTTTTATTAAAGTGTAAGTATATGCAAACTCTTAATAATATAGCTGTTTCAGGGCATTAAGAACTAAAGTGACCACTGTCTAAAATGTGGATCATTAGTTGTTTGTAATAAATAAAGACTTTTCATTTATGTTCAGTGGATGGTAAACACCCAACATATGTGACTCACAATATTTTGTTGAGGTTTGTTCAAATCATCAGTTCTAAGATGACTTACTGGTTAAATTTGAGATTGTAATTCACTTTCCTATCCTATGAAAAAGGTACTTTTCCGTAATGATTTTTGTCATCACAGATATTAATAGATCACTATTACAATCATAGAAGTTAATAATATCATTTATAAGAACTAAAATGAAAGCCAGTTATAAAAACTCGCTCATTATTAATTGTATAAACTTTGTTTGGAGTGACTAATATAATATTAATAACTCTAGTGATAAAACATGTATTTTTTATCAGAGAAAGTACAATAAGTGTTGAATCAGAACTCGGCTGCTACAGAAATATTATAATATAGCCATGATAGTGCACTTGTTTAAATTCTTTTTTATCTAACCATGGTTTAAAGCAATGTTCATACATAATGTTTTCCTAATTAAATGTAACTATATTACTTAATAAAATAATATCATATTCTAGTTGTCATTTTTGATATACGATTTTTTTCAATAACAAACTACACCACCATTTTTATACAGGGATAGGCACATAACAAATGTTCAAAATCAATATTTCAGAGAGAATTAAATTATTAGAGAGAGAATTTCGGAATAAAAATATATTTACGAAATGCGTTAAATACGGTCAGGGGTAACATCATGAGGAATACAGTACTAGTTAGTACTTGTAAATGGCGACATGGCTTGCCACCTATCACATTGAGTACTATCTGATCAACACGTGGGTTCGAGGTAGCCATAGAATCACTACTTTCGCGATTGGGGAGATGAATACCTGAACCTCTGACTAGCCCGCATGGGTTAATGCCAGAGAGAAATGTTTACATATGTGCTGGGTTGTGTGACATAAGAAGCTGTAAACATTGTTTATTACTAAGTAATCTGTAGTTGTTTATTGTGTATCAAGATAATATATTTTAATATTTTTTACAGAGATATCAAGGGTGTCAAGGAAAGTAAACACCATTTCGATAAAATCTCAAATGATCTGGATCTAGCCTTAAATCGTAATTCTCAGGTAAATATTACATGATTACTTTATGAAGATACATAGCATATTAAAACTGAATCGTACGTGGCTAAGGTAGAATTTACGAACTAGGAATTCATGTATTTTTGGTTTGCTAAAATAGATAATAAAACCGATTAGTTGATTTTAAATCTGTGCTCTGTAATACAAATCTTTATGTAAAGCACATTATTAACTATCAAATCTTGGCTTGTTGTACATATTATTATTTCCTTTTTTATAATTACACAAATCAAATCTAAAAATGCCCGTTTTGTTAAAGGGGTTGGTAGCTATTAACCTCCCTTTATTTTTCCGTATATGCCATTTAATTTCGCCAGTAAAAGCTACTTCTAAACTATGTTAAAGTCAATTTATTTCCTCCTAGGTTTCCCGTCATAAATCGACCGATGTTGAAGAGGTAGTAAATTTATTACTGGCAACCCGCTCGTGCTTCCGGCACACAGCCCTCGATCATGTACAGAAGATAACTATGCTACAAGCCAGGAAGAGGCATGAAATACTGGCCACTGTAAGTACAACACGTCGCTACTAATAGAATATGTTAATGTGATCTATAGAGCGGTGTGTTAGCAACCTAAGCTCGAGTGTTCCGTATGATATCAAAACCCTAATATGACTGAGTGAATAAGAAATTATTGTCTCCATACACTTATACACGTCTCTACATCTAATGGACTAAGTGTGAATGAAATACATTGAGCGGTAGGATTACAACCTGTGACCAATGTTCCATGTGACATCTTAACCCGCAATGACATGCTAAGAAGTGACCTAGGAGATAATTGTGTGTCCGATGTGCTGCCTACCCCGGAAGGCATTAATAATCGTTAATGTACATAATATATGTATTTTGGTATACCTAACGGTAGAGGCAGTTTATCGAGCGCCACCTTGAATGCTACTTATAAATATCTCGTTTAGTTCTGTAATCATTTCAAAATTACTGTAATAAAACTGAATAAGTTCGTATAAATGCAGAGTTCATATGAGGTGTAAATATGTATGTAATTGAAGCGAAAGTGATTGGTCAGGATCGACTTGTATACGCAGAGCTTTAATAAACAAAACATTACTTAAGGTGAACTCGTAAAAGTATATCACCACTAATCTAATCAGCGTGACTAATCGCCAATAAATAGTGCAAATATTTCATTGAATAGAATTTTATCACGAAAACCTACATTCGTTGACTCAGGAATTCTTAACCTAAGCTTGAGGTGTAAAAGACGTTTTTGCATTGACTAGTCTTGAGTCACAAGGTCGTTTGTTCAGTAGATTACGCGTTTTACGTTTTGGTTTTTTACTTGAGTTTTGACCCGGGTACTGTGTTGACGACTTGTGTTTTTCTTGTTTGCTGTCAATATATTATTATGGGGTAAAATTGTAAATGAAATTCCATAAAGAGTGTTTAAATTGTGTGGTGATATTGTGATCAAGTTCGTTAACTTAATTGGTGTGAATAAACGGAATCCTCTATTTTATATTTGGTATGTATAAAATTACAGGTATTCATGTTTGTTTGTGTACCTATTTTTTGACAATATATTTTAATTATTAATGCTTTCCTAAAGTGAATTATTAATAAATGTTATATCCAACACTTATTACACACCTATTTCCCAAAGCGTTGAGCGCAGATCTTAAGTCCCATATATCCAATCATTTTTGCACTTGCTATTTTATAGATATTTCCTCACTATATTTGAGTACGAATAATAAATATTTAATAAGTTTAAAAAACCTCTTTTTACGATAGGAAAGTATGTTAATATTTACATATTGCTCGTACAGTGTTAACTAAAATAAACGCAGCCATACATACGGTAAATCCTGATATTACAAGCTAGGTAATCGAATCAAGTGATTAGTAACAGTGTGTGATTCACAAAGCGATTAATACTTGTTTGCCTCTTCAGGCAATGTACGTCGTTCGAGCATGTATTTGTATACAAGATACTAGTTTTGCGTATGATTTTTTATATGGTAAACGTAAATGACTGGGTACCTTACCACGACTTCTTTCGTTACATTGTTAGATAAAAACATGTTTGTAGTAATGTATAAATTAAATCTTTTTTGCGTATATTTTAATGTTTGTATTTGACGTTTTAACTATATGTAACATCGATAATAATTTAATGATATGTCTTTTTATATAATAAGTTTGTTACGGTACTAATAATTTAAAAGATCAGTCAGCTAATCTGGGATGTAAACTGTATGCTTTTTTTACCAAATCCTCAACAAAAGAGCTATCAACCTATCACAAATATTCCATTAATCCTGGAATTTATGCTAAGGGGGAAAATAAAATATGCATATTTTTGAAAAAGGGTGACGTTAGAAGTATCCATAACTGCCGAGTGTGTATGTGTGTCAATGAAGCGAAAGTTGTCTGTAAGGATCGGGAAAAATGGGATTCCGTGATCTCTGTCTACCCCTCTACAGGGAATTAGGCGTGATGTGTATTTATGTATATGTTTATTTAGTTCTGTCACGAAAAGGGTTAAAAAGACATGTTAGTATAGTTGAGCGTATATTTTACATTTTTGATTGTGAATGTATTTCGCAGCTACTCTCTTACGTGCAAGCATGCTGCACTTACTACCACCAAGGGGCTGATCTCTCCGAAGATCTGGAGCCGTTCCTCAAGACTACAGCCGATGAGGTAATCTCCTGAGCATTTTTAAATCAACCTTTTTTACAAGGAAAAATAAACTACATATTTCACTTCAGGTTGACAATGGACAGTGTCTACAAATGTTGCAAAATAGATTTTTGGGTAGTCACTTTGGATGTTAGTTACTTGGTGAAATAAAAAACTTCAATAAATAAAGACCGTTTTTTATAATAAAAATATTTAAATTATTATCTTACTCGGTATAAGCCGTGTTTATCCATCTGAATTGGAGTCACGATATTAGAGCCTGTCACGCAATGTTACAGACAAATATAGTAAACATCATTTCCATTAGCTAATTTGTTTATAGTACATTTATATTGTCAATATATCACGAATAGCGATTAGCTTCTTGATTGCTATTAGCAAAAAGTAAGTATCTAATAGTAATCTATGTTAAATTAGGTATTTACTGTCTAAACATTATCTAGATATAGTAGAATTGAATTGGCTTAATAAATACCAATATATAGATAAAACAATGTCAATTTACACAAACAAAACTTTCGTAATTGTTCCGAGATATCTAGCATTCAACAAAACTTCGACGTTAAAAGTAATCCTTTTTCTTCACTTAATACAACAGAAAGACATGTGTGCATAAATGTTGATTATTCCATGAATCGCTAACTAACCACAATTCAACGTGCGCACAACAGTACGAAAGCGTTGACCAATTAGTAACATATTTCAGATAGCAACCATGCGGAGCGAGACCAAATCGTTGGATAAAGAGATGGAGAATCGCCATACGATTGTGAACAGCAAAGACTCGGTGCTGCCTAGTTGCAAAGAGGAAGAGGTTTCATGCAAGGATGGTACTCTAAGTACGCCGTGCTTGAAAAACCTGCCAAGAATGCAGGGGTACCTGTTCAAAAGGACCTCAAACGCGTTCAAAACGTGGAATCGCCGATGGTTCTACTTGTACGATAATAGACTTGTGTACAGGTGAGTGTTGTTATGATAATAGAATACGATTAGTTTTTGTTTCAAATTAAGTAGGTCAAAGTAAATGTCTTTTGTTTTGTAAAGATGTGTAAGCTTTGAATTCTGAATGAGTTTCTTTGTCTATGAGAATTATGCGCAAGTTACATATTAAGGTTTTTGGTACAAAAACATATTTTGTTAATCGCTATCTTATTAGTCACACTATTATACTGAAATCCGGTCCTTATTAAAACTACTCATTGTATAACAACTATTTTAGTAATATAACTTTCAACCGTATTTATCTTTTGTATATATATAGGATATTTTTGCTGCGACAATCATGCACAAGCTATACCCCCTAGTTTGTAAGTTTGATTAGTAAACTTTTTGTTTTGTGTATATTTTTGTGGACATACGCTTCATTATTATTTATAGCAATATCCGCCCTGATTTTAACCATTGTAAATACATAAACAATCACAGAAGCCATACAAAAGTAATAACTGTAACTTGGTCCTTTTTTTTCCTTATTTATTATATACTAGTGACCCGCTCCGGCTTCGCACGGGTATAAAATATATAGCCTACTCCACTATTTAATGGATGATATTATACATATAAACCTTCCTCTTGAATCACTCTATCTATTAAAAAAAACCGCTTCAAAATCCGTTGCGTAGTTTCAAAGATTTAAGCATACAAAGGGACATAGGGACAAAGAAAGCGACTTTGTTTGACTATATAGTGATTTCCAGGAAACGTACAGGCGAGTTGAACGTTACAGTCATGGAAGAGGACTTGCGCCTGTGTACGGTGAAGCCAGTAATGGACGGCGAGAGGCGATTCTGTTTCGAAGTCCTGTCGCCTTCTAAGTAAGTTTCAAAGTTTTGGATTTTTGGGGTTGGGTTCATTGTGAAGTTTTAGAAAGAAGTGTTTAGTTCGTCCCTTATTTTAGGGTTCGTCGGGAACTGTTTATAAACAAGAAAACTCGTAAAAACCCGTAATGATGTTAGAGAATCAACAGAATTTTAAATATGTTTAAAATGTTATTGAAACTATTTTAGTTACTCATTAAAAACAATGTAACCGTAAAATATAATGGTAATGAATATACAATATAAGATGTTTAACATCATTAACTAATAACTAACACACAGGCAGGTACTTCTTATTGCCTTTAAAAAACTTGCTAATTTCCACATATAGGATCTAACGTGTGAACACTATTCAAGACATGGTTCTCCTTTGTAATAAAACACCTCTATTCCAGGAGCCACATGCTCCAAGCAGATTCCGAAGAAATGCTGAACAGGTGGATAGCGGCTCTTCAACACGGGATCCGGTCAGCCATTCAACAAGGGCAGAGTAGGGAGAGCTCGGACTTACAGACGCTAGTACTGACGAGTGATAGCAATTCTAACGTACAAAAGAATACTGTGCAACATTCAGGAATGAGGAAGGTCAAGTAAGTGTTTCGTGGTCTTTTAGTGGTATTGAGATCATATGAAAGCTTGAGAGATAAAAGGTGTACGTTATGTGTGTGACTTTATAAAGAGTATGTCAAAATATACATACATTACATATATATATTCGTGTCCTTTAATTCCTTTCTTATAATATCTATACATTCTTACATTCATGTCCTCTAATCCCTTTAGAGGCGGCCAGAACCTCGGAGATATAATATCTCGTAGGTCACTTTTTAGCGTGAATATTAGGGGTTGCTATGTCTTATTGGAACGTTGCTAGCCCATCGTCCAATAGATTCTATTAACCCTAGGACATGCTGGAAAGAACGTCAACTAGTAAGCATTCTCTTAACGTCCCAGCTAACACGGGACAACGGCACGTCAAAATAGAATTATATAAATTGTAGTTAAGTTATTTTTTCGCAGGGCTTAATGTCTAAATATCATTATTTGTATAATAGTTTCTTTAGAATAGTCTATGCAGTAAAGGGAACTAAACAAATTTGGTTCGTCGTTGTCATGTTGTTCAGTTTATATGGTAAGTATATATGTACTCATTTATATTATAAGTCACCAACTAGATAATACGTAATACTAAGGCACATCCTTAATATATATCTAAATATGTCATTAAGTATTACTCTTAATTGCAGAATATGGGAACAGTTGCTCAGTATACCTGGTAACAACACTTGCTGCGACTGTGGCAGCCTCAACCCTCGATGGGCGAGCATCAATCTTGGCATCACATTGTGTATAGGTAGGTACTTTAAAAGTAATATAATACAATTCTAGTATAGAATATATACTCTCCATATTAAATACGTTATTAATTGTTAGTAGATATTATACGTATAATAATAAATTTTACTAGCTATATTTTTACGAATCCTGACTGGAACGAATATCCGCTTGGCGGTCAGATGTGTAGATAATAATAATATGATTGTAACTGATGTACATGTATGTAATCTGACTATCTCAAAATGGTTAATAGTCGAGAAACTTAAGTATTATAATTATAAGTATAACACTACAAATATAATAATATGGTTTACTCAAGTAATAAGTTCTGTACTTATTCTTTATGAAGTTCCAGTAGTTTTATTAATCTAATTTGATTTATTTTAAGAATTAGTTTATGTTAATGACATATTAATATTATTATTTTTGTATTTTTATAATCCTTATGTTGAATAATATGATTTTCATTTCATATTTCCTGATTCTATTGCAGAATGTTCCGGCGTGCATAGATCTCTCGGTGTCCACCTTAGCAAAGTTAGGTCTTTGACTCTGGATGACTGGGAGCCCGATGTTATTAAGGTAAATGTAATTGATCTAATGATACTACGTTACTATAACTCTTTAAGGGATATAATGTTTGTATGATACGCATATATTGTACTCATGTAAATAATATATATAAACATCGTGCCTTGTTCCCTACATAGGAGTAGGATATTGTCATGGATACCCATTTCTCCAGTTCTTTCGATTCATCAACATCTATTATTATGATTAATTTTGTTTATTATAATAATTAGTTTATATTAATGACATATTTTTTAATACATTATTTTATATAAAAAGATTACTTATGTTAAATTAAACATTTTCGTTTCATTTCATTTATAGACCTTGTCATACACACTCGTAAAGTGTATATGTATATTTTGCACTAATCTAAATGTCTATGAATATTTTCATATTTTAAATAATTCGACAGGTAATGGCTGAGTTAGGTAATAAAGTAGTGAACAAAATTTACGAGGCTCAAACAGAAGACTCGGATATTACGCGAGCTACGCCTGATTGTGATAAGTAAGTATATTATAGCATTTTTTTCATAATAATATCCACATAGATTGTAAATACATGTGCATATCTTTTGGGATAAATAGATACTATATCTATTCGGTTAAGTCTTGATGGCTTGATAGAATACTCGTGACAGGTCACTATCCCATCGCCTATTAGTTTCCATTGATCCTTGATCTGTCAGTCGTCTTCTAAGACATGAATAAAATTAGCTCTGTATTACCCAATTAGTATTGGATAATAATGCCTTGATTATGAATTTGTTATCCATCATAAACCCAAATGTATTAAGTGTTTTAGCAAAATCGTCTTATCACCTTAAAAAGGCAAAATTTGACAGTTTTGTAATTCGATAAACAACTTGACACTGAAGTGATGTTGAACTACGATATTGCAAAAAGCATTTGTAGACTAAGGCCCCATGTAAGATAAGACTAAGTCATATATCTGCCTTGAAATGTTTTATCTTGAATAAATGAATTGTGATTTTTCTTGAAATGATTTATCTTGAATATGTGTACCGTGTGTGTTAACAGTGCAACGCGTGAAGCATGGATCAAAGCGAAGTACGTGAACCTGCGGTTTGTGAAAACTACGACGGCGAACGGAGACGCCTTTGAGCTAAGAAGCCCCAACCGCGGACGACGCTGGTCTGTCAGAAGGGCGAGGCGGAGGTAAGATAGAGTTAGGAGGAGAATTTCTTTTTATATGTGAACGGTTAGCATAACAATTAAAATTTGATTATGCTGTACTTCGAAGTGAGAACATACAATTCGGACTATGAATAATATAAACATTTTTAACTATACAGCTTAACAGATGGCATTGTTTTCTCTTTTTGCATAAAAATGGAACATCGATCTTACCTTCTGCCTACCATTTATTTTAAACTTACGTTCGTAATTTGTGAACCGTTCTTTAAATTCCGAAAACCGTATTATTAATTTCGCGTGTTGTTGGGGAAAGATAATTAAAGAAATATGGTGACGACTGCTCGTTGCATGAATATTTCAGAGTAAGGATTTTTGTTATCAGGAACAGGGTGTCCTTTAGGAATCAGTGGTTACATTATTTTCATGTCATAGACCAGCTCATGATATTTTTATATAAATAAGACTTCTTTAAATGTATCACTATGTATTGATAATATTTTGTTTCAGGATCCGGTCACCGATTTCAGTACCTGAAACGATCGATGATAAAAGTGATGTGAACAGCAACACGACAGGTGAACATTGATATAACAACACCTTTTACAGTGATTCACTGGGTTTCTACGTATGTAAATAGAGAAACATCGGGGTGGTTTCCTCCGCACTTACCACTACCACATAATAATAGTCTGTCATATAATAGTGATTTTCTTGTAACGGTAATAGGTATTTAGAATTGGGTTTTCATAGTATAACTGAGGAATGGTTGGGACTTCACGCCCTTATACACGGATATAGCACGAATTTTCCTGTATATGCTTATACGTCACACTATTCTGGTATGCATTTCTAATCACCCTTCTTCAGTGGTAAGTCTTATTAAAACGATCCATAAGTAAAAAGAATGTACACGTTACAAATGTTTACATAATTTAATTCAAGAGAATTAATTGTCACAGGCGGAAATCTAACTAACTATCTAGCATTTTCTATAAATGCGCCAAAAATACCGCAAATTATTCTTGTTGTACCTTAATTCTTGTCTTCCTATTAACGAAATGTTATTATTCTATATACTTAGGTATATATTTGCACGTAAGATTACTAATAATTAAGTTATACATATAAGTTGCATGATTATCATAAGTATCTTAGGTTTACTAAACGACTGTTCAAGATACAGAAAACATACAAAGAAGCCTATACCTACAACATTCCTATTATTTTATACAAACATATTATTACTTACTCCAATAAAAAATACATTTATATCAAAATTTACAAAACATTTCCCTTATATATACACTGGCCTGCCTATATTGTATATATCTTATATATCATCCCTCAGTAGCCCAGAAAGTTCTTTCCGTGGGGTAGTAAGTGCCTAATGTGACGATATGTTTTGTAGATCTGGATGAATATGTGGCGGCAATATGGAGAAGACTCTGGCCGGCAGTAGACAACCAAACTGGGCTAGGTAACAGATATTGCCGTCATTCCACCTGTCCATTAATGTGCTTCTAGTGAATGTCCAATAATGTCAAGTCCCGTAATATATAGTAATATTCACGTAATAAACCAACATGATGTAAAGACATCATGAGCGTAATAATATATTTAATTATACATAGTTTTATTTAAGTAATTAATGATACAGTAATATATATTTATATATGTATACTATTAATAATAAGTATATAATTATATAATGTATGATTAATGTTGGTATTAGTAATAAGAATAGTAATAAATTTCGTCGTGTCATATGTAATGTTCTTCATTTTGTGTACATTGTAGACTGTATAAGTAATCAATGACTACAGTTTCAGAATCTTCGAGTGTAGATAAGTCGGAAAGTGATAGTCCCGTTCTGATCATTGGCAAGGATCTGGCTTCGAACAAAGAGATAGATCTGAGTCTTCCCAGTGATGATTCTACAGAGGGCGAAGATGCCGATGAAATAGGTAAGTCATTCACTCAACTGATTGATTGATAGAATCATCATCAATCATTCATTCCTCATTGATAAAATTAAAGTCAAATGTTATTATTCAACATAAGTACATGTACAGTTCATTCATTGAAAGTCAAAACATTTGCCTGTATAAACAAAAAATTTTGCCTTAAACATTCATTCCAATGTTGGACGTTTATGCTAAAGATTATTGGGGAGTTATAGTGCCAATCTACTATTTCTCAATGCTATCTCTCTCGGAAAATTAATGATGATGTCTAAACACACGTATTTGTTTTCTCATTCATTGGAGAGGATCACTTTTTATCCTATTTAGCCTTTAACTGTTACAAAGATACAAGTTACGCAAAACATTAACCAGCCAGCGAGTCCTAATCTCCCAAGTAATATTAGATCCCTGGTCCATCATATCACTTTACCCTTATTCCATACACATAGTACTCGAGTTTGTGTGTGTTTATCCCCGCCATTGCAGAGTTAGTCTAAGATGAAAATCAGATACTTAGCACACAGTGTTAAAAGGTAGAACACTTGTTGCCATATACAAGTACTCGCTATTACCTATTGCAAAGTAAAAATGTAATTATCACAATACAATATTTCTATCCTTATTCAACAGCTGAAGAAGACTTGTCATCTCTCTCGCCGCAAACGTTATTATACAGGGCGGCAGAAGCTCACAACCTTCCCGTGATGCTGTCGGCCCTCGCAGCGAAAGCGGATGTGAATGAAGCACTGCCCACGTACGGGAATAAGACGGCTCTACATGCTGCTGTTATGAGTGTAAGTATAAACGTTATAATTGTATTCTATCCCTTAAAAGATAACCTATCTCATTGAGTACTGACTATCTGGTCAACACGTGGGTTCGAGGTGGCCATAGAAAAACCTTCGCTATTGCGGAGATGGACACCTGAGGCTCTACTATCCCGCAAAGGTTAATAGTCGTGAACGCGTTTGTCTTAAAGGGAAATATTTGTGATCTATATGTAATATACTCGTACTCAGGCCTAATCCTAAAAAATACTCAATAATATTCTAAACGCTTATCGTTTTTTGTACGCTTATATAATATACGTTTCACGACTATTCATTCTTGTAGGTACATCTACTATGAACTAGTCTATTCTGTTATTAAACTCGTATCATTAGATTAAATCTGCGCCTACCGTGACAGGTGGTGTATACAACATTGCCATGTAGATACTAACTTATGCCCTATTCGTAAATAAATAGCTTCTTGCACGATGTTTTACCTCGCCATAGAAGTTATGTGTTTCTCTGCTAAATTGCCATGACATTGAAATATTAGCTTATTCATTATTCTAATATTTAATATCAGCTTTTTTATATTAGCTTATGTGGATGTATGTGTTTCAGGGCTCAGTGATGGCGTGTTCCTATCTGCTGTTGAATGGGAGCAAAGTGAACGTGTTGGACGACGAAGGCAAGACGCCGCTGCATTTGGCCACGGAAGGTGGTCACACGGGACAGGTATGTTGAATAAACAGGTAGAACATATAGCTCTATAACTACATTAAAATGTTTACTATACTTGTATAAGAATAAATAGGTAGTATTCTATAACGCATTTGTCACCATATTTGAGATTGTTTAGAGACTCTGGGTTAACTCTCTATTAAATGTTTGCTCAAGTAACAAAAGAAAAAAGACTTTCGTTGACTTGATTGTATGACAATAAATTAAGTCAAAGAAAATAAGGAATAGATTATACACATAACATGATACACAACAGTCCAATGTATAGTAGGGTATAAATAGTCAAATAGGAGAGTTATTATGTATTAGTGTAAGTTGGCAATATTCTGTGTACCCTTTACGTAACTATTGAATTAAATGTTCTAAGGTATGTCTCCTGCTCCGCTACCGCGCCGACCAGTCGATAGTGGACAAGGATGGGCAGACGCCGCTTGACATCGCCGTCAATAATGCCAACGCCGACATTGTTACCTTGTAAGTGTGTCAAAGCATTTTTTATAAGCCTATTATATATCTTAAATTTGTCAACGTTCACCATGAAATTGTTACTTTGCCAAATAATGGCGTGAAGTTTAATATCTGATTTATACTCAAATATATATATATAATCGTCATTTGGGGGAGGCCTATGTCCAACAGTGGATTGATACAGGCTGATGATGATGATATATATATATATATATAACCTATTCTATTCTATTTATCATACAGATCTTACTATCTATTTATATATTATTGTTCAATCTATCATAGTAATATTAGTATCTGAATAATAGTCATATTTTTATAAATATTATTATTCAGAGATTCAAAACTTTATTAAAATGAGTATCATAAATATAAACGTTGCGAATAAAATATTCTCAATAATAAATATGAAATTAATTGTATAGATTTAATGACATCTCAACCCAATAGTTATCTAACAATAACTGTAGAAATTGTTTATCTCTCGTCTTATCTGACATTCTGTTATCCCAAAAAGGATTAAACAACGTAAATATATCTACCTGTATTAGTTAACTAACCCTACATTGCCCCCAGACTGAGACTAACGAAACTGAATGAGGAGATGCGCGACGGAGAGATGACGTCAAACGACGACACGTACAACGAAGTGTTCCGGGACTACACGCATATGGCGCACTCGCACCCCGAGAGACTGATGCGCGCTAAGAATCAGAACAACGAAGGTAAGACTAAGAGACTCTTACTCTTACTACTGAGATAAAGTAAGACGATAGGCAATGATTGGCAATTATCTATTTTCCGTGCGTTTTTATAATCATTTACCGGACTGGATTACGCGTTTGCCCTTACTTAAATTTAAGACTATAGTTAGAGGCCGACTAGTCCGGGGCGCTTTCTACGCGATCGGGGACTACCTTGCCGATGCTCAGGGTTGGCAATGAGTGCATCTAAGCTACATATATGTGCATTGAAAATTATGTTTCTTTATAATTTGTTTTTGTAACTGGCACTGGGAAAAAATCCTGGAAGCCGGAGTTTCTTGTTGGTTCTTCTCCGAGCCAGGGCTTCCGAACCAACGGTAGAATATCAATGTAAGAGCCAACCAGTGTCAAGCAAATGTTTTGATTTTCAATGAATGTACTGTAAATGTACTTATGTTGAATAAAAACATTTGACTTTGACTCTTAATTCATATTTTTGGCACTTTAGGTAACAAACAAAAAGGTACAAAGGTTATACTTTGTTTAATATACAGGATAAGTTCAGTGTTCTTGTGAAAAGTTATTTATTTTTCTATGTAAATCTCTATCTCTATTATAATCATTATCAGATTTGTGCTGTCCGATCATAAGAATCTTTCGATAGTTAGACACAAATTTTATCCTAATATTGTTTTATTCCTTAGATAAAAAATGCAATGAAGTAAGTAAATCGTGAATACGCTTTTATTTTTAGTATTCCACTGTCATTGTATTTGAATAGTATATTCGCTACGAAAAAATAGACTTATCGACATCCACTTTGTTATTTTTGTTGTAACTGGTACCAACTTATATTAATTAATTGACAAGCTATGTGATAATGGCCTATAGATGGTAACTGACTGACTATTCTTTGTTTCAGCTTCTGAGCAATGTAACGACTGACACTGCAAAAAAGCTACTCAATGTGGTTACAGTGGAAAATCGACCTCGTACGACGAAAGACGACTGCATCTAGGAATTGTAACTGAAACCTAAGTAATTACGATTAGTGTACTGTAAATATATACGTGATTTATACATATAATGGATTTCCCGTTTTACCATTTCATGACATTAATATTTTAATGCTAGTTAAAAGTATGTTTTATAATTTGGTATGCTTTGGATGTTAAAGAGGTTTGTTAAATAATTTAACACCTGTATGTTAGGTATTGATGCAAAAACTATTATGGTTATTTTAAAATCCTAATACTTCGTTGAATCGCTGCCTCGAACTTTATATAACTTGAATTTTACTCGTAGATAATAACGTTTACTAAATCTACTTTTGGTATGTCTGTTTGAAAGCTATGAAATATTTATCTTGTTTCGCTAGCTATAAAATATGAAGTAATTTTAGAATGATTGTTAGGAGTGTTACTGTTGTTAATTGAATGATATGAATGATTTTTAAATGCAAATCTGTTATCGTTTTTCATTGTATTAAACTTATAAATACAACTCTATTGCCAAAGTGCCAACACTTTTTAGCACGTTTTATCAACTCATGTTGTACAACATTAAATTGGCTGTTATTTTTATGATTAATATTAAACTAGTAGGTTTCGACTAGGAAAATGTGTCGAATATTAACTTTAAATTGTTATAATATCTAAGAATAAAATACAACTAAAATCATGCTTAAACAGATGTAAAATATTCGTAAATAAGGTTTTTATGTTTCACAATTTTGTACTTTTCTAGTAATTGATTAATCATTGATAATTATGTTTGTAATTAATAAATTGCGGCTGTTATTTTATAGGATTGTAAAATTTTACTATGTTTGACATTCGTAGAATGAAACAAAATGAAATAGCCAAATTATTAGTAACTCATAATATCTCATTAGTAATCGAAATCTGAAAAATCTGACTCGTTTATGTATATTAGATTTAACTCATATAAAGTGAGTAAATTTATGTTCGGTGTTACGTATTTTCGTTAATGAATTTATGGTGTATAAAAAAACCAAAGATTTTTCACGTTTATATAAATCTAATTGCTTGATCTTTGTTGAATACTGGGTATATTGAATATGCTATATTTTTAATAGAAATGAATGGTGTCTGTCTGCCTGCTTAGTTCATATTTTCATTCCATGAAATGGCCTTTTTCTATAAACCGCCTTTTATTCTTCCGATAAAACATTCCGAATATAATTCAACTACAATTGTGCATTTTCAGTTTTCCCTGTATCAATAATATTTGTATCATATTGAATATACATTGTCTTTTGTAAAGCTTCTTAATTGAAAATGTAGGTATAAATAATACGTTCTATAAATTTTTTTTGTCTCTCAGTATTTTCAATGTAATGAAATATTCTTTCGTATATTTAAATGAATTATCGATTCATACTTTTTTCCTCAAGTTATTGTTCGAAAATAAAATATAAACTGTGTACCTACATGATAATCGGGTATATTTTCAAATTGTGATAAGTTTACAATGCTACGAATCTCATCTTCCAACCAATAAAATATTTTTTATTATTTACATGTATTTTGTTGTAGTTTTTAGTTTAAGTATATTTTGTACTTCCTTGCCAGGTTTATCGCACTCCAAATATTGCCATACTGAATTGAATTAGTTGCCAGTATAGGTATTAGGTTCATAAGCGCACAAAATTAAAAGTAGAATGTATCCTACGTTTAAACAAGCACCATAATATTACAAAAATGCATATACTCTTTAAAACTATGTCACCAATACATATTCCAACATGTATGGTAATAAATACGTGATATTGTTAATTTGTAAGTTCCCTCTAACAAATTTAAATCATAGAGAAGGATATTAATGTAGGTGGCAATGAATGTGCGATATTTTGGTGTAGAGTACCCGCCACATACGGTGGCAGTTGGAGGCGTCGCCACAGTCGCGTAATCCAGTGTTGCCAGTAAACACGCCAAAACTAGCACTCACTGTGCCATACGGCTCGATACATTATATTGAGGTTTCATTTGTAACGATCTTTGGTTGCAGAGCTATAAACTCAAATAAAACAAATTAATATATCTAAGTCAAAATATGTTTATTTAAAATAGGCCCTATCACAAGCTCTCTTTGAATGTTATCTTATGATCTAAGTATAAATTAAAAAAACTATTTCAAACATGGCACTGAGCATTGTCTTTACATATTTTTTACCGAGGTTAGATTAGCGGAGACCCTAGCTTGGAGAAGAACTAACAAGAAACTCCGGAAATCAATTTATTATAATCACCCTTAACAAACATAAAAATTACAAAGAGTGGGCAAAAAACACAACGCTGGTAATACTAAATTTACCTTTCATACAAAATAACACGCAATTGCGGAAACGTCAAATTTAGTTCCAAGTTTGGCTACTGCCACCGTATGTGGCGGGTACTCTAGTAACATTTTGATACAAGTTTATGGTCTCATCGAATTGGTACTAGAGGTGTAACGTGTAAAGTTTATTATTGTGTATTGTAATAAAATGAGGTGAATAAATGAAAGTTGTTTCATTTTAATGCTCAATAAACTTTATTAGAAAAAGAAACGAAAATAAAAGAAAAACCCTTAATTATAATTATTTTCCATTGGCAAACATTTGTTTAAAACCGGTTTTTGGGATGAATTAATTATTTTTTTTATAAAATGCCGAAATCGATTAATTATTAACTTTAAAACGAATTCACGAATCACATGCAAAATTGTAAAATATATCAATGATTTACCTTTCATATTTCAATTGTAATTTCGATTGTTCACATTTTTATAATTTCACTTCAATAAGATAGAAATGGATTTCATTTATTTGATATATTTTATATATGAATTTTAAGCCTTACTCCAATTTGAGTATAGTGATGTCGGGGATCCAATGAAAAATAAATTAAATAAAAAATATGGAAAATAAACAAAAACATCAGAGGAAAATCTTTTTAAATCTGCGTAGTCTCAATTCGAAAGAAAATACGACCAGCATATTTAATTCCTAACCAAAACTTTTTACTAAGCGAATATGCATTCTTTTATTTAGATTCCTCTAAGGTCAAATTAGAAGAACTAAACTGAATCCTTGAATAATATTTAAAAAGATTTTCCTCTTTCAAAACAAGGGTAATATATCTTATTATAATAACATAAAGTACTAATATGTACTAATATAAGTAAATCCAGATCTTTTTAGAGATGCTTCTTAATTTTCGAATATAATTTCAACACTAACACAATTATATATAGCCTTTTTCAATTACATATTTAGGCAAAAGTGGTTATAAAATTAAGAAGTCATCTCGACAGCGCTCATTCATTTGGTATCAATCATTGAAATGTCATTTTCTAATATTGACATTTAAGTGTGCCATCACATACCATCACCTCGCTTACATGTAACTTACTAAAACAGATTTTTACAGCAGCTTTAATGCAATTTATAATTTCGTGTAAATTGTTGCTAAAAGCAACTTTCTCTAATGTTATATATGTTGTTGTAGTACATAACTACAAGTTACAAAACATTCATGCGCGTATTCTTTAAATCCAAGAAACAAACACTGCTTAATTTTTAATAACAAAACTACTAGTACTTTAATTTGACCCGAATCATTACTTACTGAAAGTCAACTCAATCTATACTTACAAAAACTTCATTTGAACTCATATTTTGTTCACCTATCCTATCTTCTTTTTACTACATTAAAGCTGCTTAACCCGTTTAGAAGTTACTGAAACCCATAATTAGACCAGTTACGAGACTGCCCCAAGGGAGGGGCGCTGGCTGGTGATGGTGGTGGGGCAGACCCTGGGGTGGTTGGAGTGTGCATGCTCGGTGGGGCAGTCCCACCCATCATGAGGGTGGTGGATGGAGGCACGCGACGACGACTGGACAAGCCGCCACTGCGTTCTGAAAGGGAATATGTACGGGTGATATAAGTTGAGTATCTAAAGAACTAGATAAATATTCAGCAGTATATTAAAGAGATGAGTGCGAAAAGAAAGAACGGTAGAGCATCGGTGTTAGTATCTAGCTAAATCGAATTTAAAATCTTGACTTTATCTTGACTGAATAAAATCAACTATAATTCAATATGTTATAAAGATAAATAAACTGACCTTTGTCCTCATAAACCCAAACTTTCTTCAGTCTAAACATAATTTTAACCCTAATCATCAGCAAACTATACTACTTATATGTAAAGAACCCTTACCATTATCACTGTTCTCCGGGCAGTACTTGATAGTATGAGCCCTGTCCCCAGTGGCTCCGCACCTAGGGCATCTAAACGCCCTTAGCACAGGGCACAAGACTCGTCCACGCCAGTCCTTCAGCGAATGAGACGAGTAGCACTCTTCGTTCTCACCGTTGTTCTTGCAAAAGGCGCATTCCTGCTATCGGTAAAGGAATGGTTAGATTATGGATAGAAAGTTTTGGTTTGTTTCGTAATAATAAGTAACGTTCCTATTTCAGAGTCGACGGAAGTTAGAAGAAGACTATGGGATATGAACAAAAAAGTAACCGATGTCCTGTTACGAATAGTCAAATAAATTAAGATCTGTGTACATTGTTTAAAAAGTAACAGTGAATAGTGCATCTAATCGCTATTTATTCAATTCAAAATCAAAAGTTTCATTCAATATGTATAAGTAATACATATAATGTAACATGTTTTTTTTTTCATGCGGTACAAAATGAGAAATCCTTTAAAATTCCAGGACACCTTAAGCTACACAAATTCCAAATTCCAAACCATACTCACATTAGGCAAGGCTCGGCGCATACGTTTGTCGCTACGAACTTTTGCCACCTCTTGCAGAAAGTCATAGAGCACGCACGGACGCAGCGCCTGCAGGATGTTCAGCTGCTCTCTGGTCAGCATTGAGACGTAGTTATTGGCTGCTGACACGCCTGTATTGGAGAAAATGGAAAATGGTTATGGTTGGTGGAGTGGTTATCAACGTGGAAACTCTTGGATTTAGGAAGAGATATAATTAAGGACTTGTAAAACAATGAAGGTGAACTTATTCAACTCATCTCAGCATTAAGGTTAATGAAATGGAATCCAGATAATTCTTAATTATATACGTAACGGATAGGAGACAATAATCAACAGGTTCTTCAATTAATGTGCAAACATAATCTATTTCATTAAGATATGATATCATTGTAAATGATAAGATCATTTAAGTCGTATTCGTTCGTATATGTATTTGAAGAACTTACTCTTAACCAAAAAGTCGAAAGTGGAGAGCTGGTCGGATTGTCGAGCCGAGGAATCAGACCACACGTTACTACGAGATGACATCAACGACTCCGGCTGGTTATTCAAGCCTGTAACATCAAAAAATAAAGTGTCATTACTTTGTTTTAATACATAACTTTATTTATATTTGTAAACCACTGGACATAAAAGACTTATGTTTAAACGCCTATCAAAACTACTTTTTTGCACATCAAAATAATTCAGTCCCAACCCACCTAACCTTTGCAATATTCTGGTGTATTTATAGTTTTAAGAGATTCGCGATTTATACTCATGATTATTAACCCGAGGTTTCGGCTACGTTGCAGCAGCCATGGTCACGGGCAGACTCGCAGATACTTTATTATATAAAAACATACGCGATAAGTCCCGTTAGTTATTAATCATAGTGTACGTTTGGCTATATTTTGGTGTATATTTCATCCTTTTTTATGAGCTTTCAATTATTTTCCTAAAGAAATTGGTTTCGGTTTTTGACAATTACTTGAATAATGATATAATTAGTTTATTGTAGAAAATAAAACGTGTATTTAATTTAAATTGAACCACAAATAGAAATACTAAAAGCTATAGTTCAGACTCATTAAAGCACATGGGTGTGTTAAGAAAGGACAAACAGATAATGAAGTTATTGTGTATAAAGGTGTAATCTTACCGTTATAAAAGCTTTGCGCATCAGGATCGTCATAAGCAGCTTCAGATCCTCCGAGACGGAAATTCATCATCATGTCCTCGATTTCCGCAGTGATTGGCGCTAAACATTAAACGTATTTGATATTATATCATATGATATAATATTTCTATTAATATCGATCGAATTAGTTATATTTTTATTTAGTAGCTTTAAGTTTAGTAAAAGCTCCCGAATAGATCGATATACAAAAATATGACGTTTGGTATGAACTATCTTGTGAAGATAGATTTGTTTATATAGCACTAAATTAACCATTTGACTGCTAAAACACCTTTAAACAAAATAATCAAATTAACAATAAAAGCTTAAGACTTCTTTACCTTATAATAATATATACATATGTTAAAAAATTACGTAGAAGATACTCGTAGTATTGTGTCACAGAGGTTCTCTCTTCCCATAAGGACATAAAGGACGAGAATGTTTATGTATGTATGTAATAATATAAACCCAATCTAAACCTGTATCTCCCATCCGCGGCTCTTGTCCCATGAGTCCAAGAATTTCATTGGCATTATGGTTATGGAGGGCAGAGGCGATGGCGAACACTTTGTCCTGCTGCGGGGAAGGCCCGTTCATGGGTTTGTTAGGACCATTTGGCACTGGCACTGACGGTTGTTGGGGCTCCTGTTTAAGGAAATATAATGAATGGTAAACAGAGTAAGTTTTGTTTGTAAACTTTACCCGTGAGTCTCGGTTTGTTATGAAATGAATGAAAATCACCAATGACTTAAAAAATAATCTGAAAAAATGTTATGGGGGAAATATGATTGTAAATATAGTATACTGTGGTCATACCAGAGCCACCATTATTCATTTGCTAATTATTATCTGGTTATGACGTGTTTAAAAGGCCGTAGATTCATTACTTTAAGGTTGGAAACTTAAAAACCTCTGACAACCCTTCTAGTTAATGGTGGTGAATATCAATGATATATTTAATAAGCAGAGAGATAAACGAAAGGCTTCTTAACTAAACATATACAATCACGTTTTGAGTTTGCAAGATTTCAATCATATTTAACAAATAACTACTATAGCCATTGCTTCGTAGGTATAAATGGTAGGTGTGGAAGCAGATATGGAAAAATATAGACATTTTGTTTTTAGTTATGTTTGTGTCCGATATTAAGAATTGGAAACATCAATAAAAACTTAATTGTTGTGAGTAGATAAAATAATAACAAATGATTTCACGATATTAATTTCCAACAACAACAAACCATTTTACTTAAAAATACCCCCATTACCTACCCACGCTACTACGACGCACATCCGAACAATACGATGAATTACGTCTAATACAACCATATGCCTCTTGGTTTACGGTTTTATCTAACTATCTACAAGTAAGGTAAGTGTCCCGTGCTAGGGCCGTTAAAAGAATGCTAACTAGCTGCCGTTCTTTCCAGCACATCGTAGGAGACGACGCCGGGACTATGAGTGTACGGAATCTATTAACCAATGGGTTAATACTTATCACCAATGTCCTGTATGACATAACAACCCCAATATTCATGTTAATAACTAACCTATGAGATGTTTTCATGTTTAAGTTCTGACTACTCCAAAAGGGAACGAAAGGGATAAAAGGACGTGAATGTATATACATGACTTAACATGTAGTACTTACTGCATTACCAGGCCCCGGAATAACTCCTCCATTGGTCATTTGGAACTTCGGTTTGTTGTCTTCCATGTAAAAGGTATAAGTGGGTTGCATAACAACCTTTGACTGTCCGCTGGGTGCAAGTTAACTTGGGCTAAAGAACGCTGTAGCGACGCGTGGGGTCATTTATACAATGGACGCCTTAAAGAATGCGGGTAGGCCAAAATATGCCAGTACCTAACATGGCGCAGTTTTAGAACTACCCTCAAAGTTAGATAATAAAATAAAAGGTACGATTTGTTTTAAAGGTTTAATAGTTTCATTATTAGTCACTTACAAGTTTGGTATTAGAAATATTTTATAAGATATTTAAAGGACTGCATTTTTTTATGTGAATACAAAATAAAAATAGGTTAACTACCTATAGATGTTTCTCCCTGTATATTATTGGACTGAAGCTCGAAAAGAAAATGTCTCCTCTGTCACATAACCATTTTATTGAGAGGTTGACGTCAAATTTTTATTATAATGGTAACAAATTACTTGTCCATCGCCTAGTAGTAGATTAAGAGGTCCCATAAGTCACTACAACGTTTCAGGAAAATAATCACCTATATTTCTATTTAAGTTTCAGACCAACACAAGTCTACAGTCAAAATAAAATTCTATCAATAAACACGAAATAATATGTCTTAATACTAAACATTATAATAATAAACAAAAACAATATGTACAAGGAAACATTTATGTGGTTAATTAGGAAAATCTCAAAAAGTACGTAAGTTAATACTCAACACACGCATATCCCTAAAATACATTTATGGATGGCATAGACACACAACAACACACCACAGACATTTAAATACAACATCGAGTATAAGTATTTGATTTTATTTATAACAATACACTTTTGTATATTATGTTACTACATAATGAATTCTTAATTAATAAATTCAATAAAATAATAAACTGCGCTTTTTAAACAATAAAAATGAAGTGAAATCGAAATATAAACTTATTTTTTTTAATCAAGAGGAAAAGAAAAGTGGACATTTTACATATATGTTTTGTAAGACACGAGTATAACATAAATATTATTATTATTATTTTTGTTTAAATAATCTCATTTTAATGTCTAGGTGAGCAGCGAAACACTGTAAAACTATGTGATAGGTCATCTTCATATTTAGTACACTTTTGGTCTGGACTGCAAACACAACTGAAATAATAATAAAAATCATTTTAGTGACGTACATAATATTTACGTTAGTATCACACAATCATCTCATAGGCACTCAATCTCTATGCATCCCGAAAGAATTCATGATTATGAAACATTTATACAAGTATGTATGTACTTGTATGAAATACTGCATCACGTACAGACAACACCTTTTCACTGCCACAAGTGCTCATTAACATATCAAAAATGTTAATATTGTATAAATGTAAGTATGAATAACCAGTTTATTCCGAAAAACAATCATGTTTTGTTATACGAACATGTCAGGTGTTAACCAGAGATGTTACTAAAACGCTAATTTATTACAATGTATGTATGTTTTTCTTTCTTTAATAGAATAGTATGTACCCATATAAGTGTATTTGAATGAATGCGTTACATATTACTGTCGGTGCTGGCTTTTTGGTAAACAATGGCACAAATAGCCTACTAGTACTAAAAGACCTTTCAACAATTCAACTCGTAAAATAGTGTGACGTATAGCGATTTGATGGGCACATTTGGCTTCCAGAACTACATAGTAACAGATTTAGAGTAATGTTTGAAAGGGTATATAATATACATAAACGAGCCCAGAATTAATTTCATCACAATTTAGCCTGTTCAGGACAAAGATGGAAGAGATTTAGATTAGTTGAAAATAGTCACTTAAATATCGCCCAAAATCTGTGGTCTTTTGATCGTCTTTACGATATGCTATGATAGGCTGCTGATAGCATCGATACCCCAGGATAATGTAAAACAGAAATGTCCTTAAAAACTATACATAAAGTTCTTGCAATTACAACTACGTAAATTTTCCTCTTGTAGTATTTTAATACGTAACGTAATAATTGCGGAGGAAATGGTTCTATCACCTTTAGCATTTATAATATCGGTGATAATTTCCACATCAACTACTTAAAGACTACAATGATAACTTACTAGTCATGATTAACAACTAACGGGACTTCTTGCGTAAGTTTTTTTATAATAAAGTTACCTTTATTATTAATCCGACGTTTCTGACGATGAGTATATATCGCGAATCTCTTAAAACTATAACTTACTAGTCGTTTTTAATACGTAGAGGCATGCGGTCTTCATAAATGATCCAGCTACAGGGCGTTTGCTTCTGACAATAGCGCACGTTCACATTTTCCTGGACTTGACTGTCTATGGATCTCGCTCCAGTCTGTAACTCGCATACAACAAAAAGGAATATTCATCAAGAGTTATCTATCACCTTTTAGGAGAACTACTAGGCTACCATTCAAAAACCAAGTTGAACTGATTTATTCACATATGTATATTGGAAGGTGTCCTAGCAGTTTTCTCCCTGAACGATAACTAAAAACTGGATATAATTGGAAGTCAAAACAAAATAAAACGCGTTCACGACCAATACCACGGGATAGTCAGAGGTTTAGGTGTCTATCTCCGTAATTGCGAAGGTAGTAATTCTATGGCAAACTTGAACCCACGTGTTGACCAGATATACAGTACTCTATGTGACAGGTGGTAAGCCATGTCGCAAATTATAAGCGCTATCTACCTGTTTGGGGAACAGGTAGGTTTCCTCACGATGTTTTCCCTCACCGTCATTGGAAGGGTTTTAAAATGGATATAATTCCCATAAACACGACCCTTAATAGTCCCTGCAGGGTAGTCAGTGATTTGCTTGACCATCTCCCCTATTCCGCAGTTATAATTTTAGTATCACCAGGAACCAAAGTATTAACCAAATAATTGGTACTCAATATGACAGGTGTAAAGGCGCGCCGTAAGTTTACAAGCACTGAATATTACCTGTTCCTCAGATTAGATAGGTTTTTATCAAGAAGTTATCTTCATCGACAGTGCATTATATCGATGTTGTTTTTTTATTGCTAAAATGAACATAGAAAATTTGAAAACTTTATTTCAGCCAATGTTACGCAATCCGGGGTTTGAATACTGTACCCACTGACACAGAGTCAAGGCCCTAACTACTGAACTACAACGTAATTTAATAAATATACTCTAATATATAATATATATAATAAATATACTCTAGCATGAATCGTCTCAAATAAAAGCTAAATAAATTCAAAACCATACCATCTTAGATCATGGTAATCTATATAATTTTGTATTCGTTAAGGGATTGCTGTAATTTATTATTACTGTTACTATTATTTATATTGTTATTACTCTAATTTACATACATTTTTATCATTTATTTTATTGTGTTATTGGTTGTTTGAAATGTGATTAAATAACGGAATTGATAACACTATTAAAAAACAGAGTACGAGTTCCAGACCAAAATATATCGCAACTTGAATTTGATTGGTTATGGAGTAAACAATATACAAATTCGTATGTGTCAATATATTTGGCTGAGATCTAGCCTAATTGCATCAGTAGACCAATTACTATAGTATTAAAATTTTTTATCTACTGAATTTATGTAAAGCGTCTATTATGTAATTCCATTTTAGTGTTATAATTTTATATAGGTTGTTAAAAATAATACTTTGACGTGGAATAAATATACTTATTTTATTAATCAGTAAGGTAAAGAGAATCTGCTGACGACGTTCCGGTTGCGCAACTTGTTATGTGCTGACGTAGGCATTATTAGTATGACATGATATTCGGTACGACAGTAAGTAATTTATATGTCAATATAATTAACGAGAACTCGTTTTATATATTTTGTTTTTTAAAGTTTATAAATATTTGCTTCACGAACTTTTCTATAGCAAGTAATTCGTAAAGAATATAAAATTCCAAAAATTAACCAAATGTCGATATCATTCGGTACTGTATTACTTCGCTACCTAACAGTTTATCACTAGGTAAAAGCTGGAATGAACTAAATCTGTCCACTTACCTTGGCAGCAGGCAGCGCTGAAGCCACGACAATCACAAACAACATTACACATTTGAGCAGCATTTTCCCGAAAAGTCCCACGTCTGCCAAGATCCGTGATAACCACCAAATATAGTCCCATGGCACAATAGCGAGCCCTTATAAGGCTGTGGCTGTCGCCGGGGGCACTTTTACAGCCAGCCCCGAGTACAGTCCACCACACAATGTTTACCTATGGGATATAAATGTCTTGGCTTGCTATTTCTCGTTTTACGTTCATATTGCATATCTGTGATAAATATGAAATGGAGATTCGTTTGTGTTAGTGCATTTTATGTTCCTTTTATCGATGCTCAACGTTTCTTTCGAGTTTTATAGGCGTTTTAGTGCCGTGGCCGTAGCGCGGGTAACAAGTAATGACGCCATAAAATGAAATATAAAACATCCGAAGCTTCGCCAAAAAATTAAGTCCACTGGAGTTTGAATCGAGTTGCTCGATGATTAAGAGGAAAGATTTACAAAGATTACCTGCCATTTCAACCTTAGCTAATGTTGATTACTAAATAATGAGTGTGTCTGGAATGTTTTATGTCTGTTGAATAGTTATAAACATCCCGTAATAAGTATAGTTAGTTATCTTAGTTTAGAAACACCTGTTTATTGGTATATTTTTAATTCACCTGGTACCACAATATGCAATAATAGTATAATTAATAAAATATAAAGTCCAATAATTAAATTTAAATCATTGCAAAAATAAGTATCCATCAATTTTCATAACATTCTCAGTTCGTAGATTGATATAACTGGATGTGTATTTCGCTATACTTTGCCTTGTATTATTATTCTATTGTACGGACAGTATCAAGTATAAACAAATGTGGAAACATATTTATGCTTCTTACTAAACCCAAAAAGCCTGAAGTTTGTAATAGCGAGGGTTTGTTTATCGTAGACAATTTCAATAGAAGCGACAACTAAAACAAATGTCAAAATCAACATGATTGATTGCATACGAATCAAATGAGGGTAGTAATAATGCTATTACATCAGTAAGTTATTATGTTATGAGGGTCGCACGTATATAGTAATACAAACGTTTAAAACACCAATGTTTATGCTGGGTATTATGGATATATAGAACTAGATAGGCACATGATCTTATATAGTGGAATTTTTAAATACGTCCTCGTATCCATCTTGGGAAAAACGTTTATGTTCAAACAATTTGCTAGACACATATTTCGTTTTCAAATAACTTACTTATATGTACCTTTATATCTACCCGTTAATGTTCCCCTGATTTCAACATACTACTTTTATGTGTCCGTCTTTTACTATGTATTGTTATCGTTAAAACCCTCTGTTTAGATCGGTTGATAATCATGCGATATTAACTCGCGAAGCCAATGTAGTTTCTTAATAGGGAATTTTACACTTGGTTTCCTTTTTTATATTTTATTCGTGTGTAACCCTTTAATATTTGAGATTAATTGCAACTAAAATGTTTAGTTGAAGTAAATAATTCAAATAATGGTAAACGTAGTGTAGGACGCCCCCTACGTAATCGACTACGTAAACGCAGTCTATCAGATGGACCGATGAACTGAAAAAGATCGCTGGTAGTGGTTGGCTGAGGGCCACGAGTGATCGTGTTTTATGGCGTAAACTTGGGGAAGCCTACGTCCAGCAGTGGACTGATAGGTTGATTGATTGATTAAAGTAAATAATATTTTATAATTTATATTTGACTACCCTAATAAATATATGTATATCATAAGTTGTCCAGGAAGGCCACGGACGGTCAGAGCAAAAAAAATTCGTAATATGTCGTAAGTGGTGTCTCTAATTCCTTAATATATATTTTTTCACTTATGTTATTGAAGGCTTTAACTTTGCTATCTTTATTAAAGTATTACAGATCACACACTGAAAACGCCTCACTCAGAAATAGGTAATACTAGGGTAACTAGATAAATGACTGAAAGAAAACACCACATCAGAAAAATCATGAAGTTTTATTAAATACTTATCCATCTTACAACTATAGGAATACAAACCATTAATATCAAATATAATTCGAAATCTTTATTCTAATTTATGCTTTTACATTTTGAAATACATTAATTTGTCAATATAACAACTAAAATTACACCTTAAATATAAATTAGTTAAAGTATTCTGTTGATTCAAAATAGGAACTTCAATATAATAGCTTAGTACCCATACTGATGATAGGTGGTATACTGCGGTATTATGTCTGGCAACTTAGAATAATCATCATTAAAAAAGTTACTGACAGACAGAAAAACAATCTTATCTTTGCATTCTTATCATGCCGGAAGTTTTAGAGGGGCGATTGAACAAAGAACCTATTATAATAGAAGATAAAATTGACCTGAGAGGGCAAGATGACACCACCCAACTCGGGAAGTCAACAAGATAGTCGTTTTTATTATAATTCAATCATCTTATTTATCAATTATTATTACACTTCAAAAACAGTAAAGGAAGAACAAAATTAAATTAATAGGAAGCTTTTAACCGTCGTCAATACTACAAACAAGACATCGAACAATAAACAATTCAGCTCACGACCGCTTACAAAACGATTGACTGTAAACATAATGAGGTAAATATAAGGTGAAGGAAAGTTTCTACACATGAACAGAAAATTTCAAGTCCAACCTAAAAGGATTTTTATGTACACCATTATTTTACTAGGGTTCAAACGATAAGTACTGACATTAGTTTGTTAAAAGCTAAAATTACAAATAGATAAATACAAAAACCAGGCGGAATAACAAAAGTGAACTACACTTGGTACAGCAATGCTTTTGTACTTAGACGTTTTGCTAATTTCAAATGCGCACTTGACTTTGACATACATACGGATACATTCTCGGTTTATCATTTTACTCAAAAGCTGAAATACGATAGGCTCGTTGAATGTCATAGATTAAAAATATCATTCGCTATTGTTAGAGAGCATTTCGATCAAATTCAGTCCAAGATAGTAAGGAAACTTATAGACATAGAAACTTGTAGAATGCACATTTGAAACCTAACCGGTGCTTGCTTCGTCACTACTATGCTAAATCAAGAGATGGCGCTATTCCCCGCTACCTACTAGTGGTGACATTAGCGTCAGTCACATTTGTGGTCACCGTAGCATTCGTGAGCGTAACCTCAGTCAAAGGGACCGAGCTATTAGCTATAGAATTCTCAGTCATATTCGCCGTAGTAGAGGTCGCGGCGGTAGAAGATGGAGTCACTTCTTCTTCTTCCTCCTCTTCTTCTTCTTCGTTGTCACCGAATGGCCAGTCTGTGGGCGGTCGGCAGCGGTACACCCAAGCTGACACTGAAACGTCATCTTCGGTCCTGACACATTTCGTGCCCTCAGCACAAATGCAACTAGAAAAGAAAAGGAATTGATAAATGGATCAGCGAAACGCCAAAGAATGTATTACTATTGCAGCTTGCAACCATTTGCAGCAACATGTCAAGTCGATTTCTTTTTGGTAACATAAAGATTGTCTTGTTGCATGTGAGTTTCTTTGTTTTTTTGTAAGCTGTATCTTTGTTAATGATTACAATTTAAAAATGATTAACGGTCATTTCGAAATTCACAATTTAGAAATGATGCCAATTGTTTATATAAATTTAACATTTCGCTTTAATTATTATATTATTAAATATGAAACTACTGAAGAATATACTATTTAACATGATGATGAACTTCTAACGCATTCCAATAATTGGTCAGGCGTAAAACATTTTGATATTTTGTGTTTATACCATAGAGTAATTAATAAGAGGAGTGGGCCTTGCGCAATAGTTGTATGAAAACTAGCGTGGCATTACGCGGGGTGAAACGAGGTACGCGGGATGGAGGGTAGATATTACAACCAATTAAAACACGGCATTTTGTGAGACAAAACATAGGTATCTTCTTTCTACTACAGATTTTTAGACTCCGACTCCGCACCGATTAAAACACGTCATTTTAGACTCCGCACCGCGTAACGGAGACCGCGCCTTTCGCCGGGACCTCTTTATATTTGGTCCTTAGTTTATACAAACCACTTACTAGGAATTAGTGATGTTGAGTTCGAAGATCTTGACCCAAGGCTTGTAAATGGTCCAGCCGCAAGGAGTCTGCCTGGCGCAGATGTTAGGTGGCGCCTTAGTAGTGCTAGCATTGGTTGGTGCCTCTGAAACGTTGGTTTCGGGTACCTAGAAAAGACATGAAACGATCTTAGAGGTTACTATTGTACATCAGGGGGTAGTAAGGAATTATTTCATGGCCGTGGATAGTCTGATGTTTATATGATAGAATACTTAAAATGTGACAAGTAATGTGTCTGTCTAGTCAGGGAAAACCTACAATAACTTACACTTATAACCAGTCAAGAATATAATACTATAATATAATACTAAGAATATAAATATAAATATAATATAAATATAATAATATAATACTAAGAATATAATACTTTGCCCTGAGGTATAATCTAACGGGCGTTTTATTTTTAATTCTAAATTTTATGGCATTACTCAAAAACTGCTATGATATTGGATTTACCATTTCGGAAGTTTCTTTAGTATGTCACTAATGAGCATCTTTTGGCATTTCAACCTATGAAAATGATCTAACAATAGTTGACCGTACGTTTCAGTTAATGATCTTTCTCCCGTTGATGATTTTACGCCTTAACTGGTTACAACATATCATGTGGCGCATACAAGTGTATTGTTATCTCGTGCCAGATAACCTTTTAGAGGTTTAAGGGTCGTAAGGCCAACGTTCTCCTACGTAAGCAATAAGTCATACAACTTTATGCAGCAGAGTTCAGGGCCTTTTCTACACCTCGTTATTTGGATTAATAGTACAAGAAAACTGATAAGAAAGAATGCTATACGATACACGCATGTTTGAAATGCAAGTTTATAAAAGTTCATTCATTTCTATTGTAAGAACTTTTCTGTTGATCAATATATTTTTTTTACGCAACGTATTGATCGGGTTGCTTGAAGTGACTAAGGTTATATATGTACCTCTATAAAGGTATTTTTAATGGTTTTGGGCAAGTGGGGAAGTAAAGTGGGCAACTAAATTATTAAAATAATCCACGTTAATGTTAACTATTTTATACTGCGAAATCAACTTCATTTGCAAATTGTACAGACCTACAATTGAATATTATAATATTTATACTATTATTCAAGATTTAATTCCTAAGTAACATATGTATTTACAAACTCAATAACTTACATTTTTATCGATCGATTTGATAAACATAATATACAGTTATAACTTATAATGCAAATGGATATCGATAGCATATAACAAAAACTTATGCATCAAAGTAAGTGATGTGAACGTATGTATCTCGTGGACCCCTTAAGAAAAACTGTGTTCAGCGTGCGTGTATGTATCAGCAGAGGCAATCAAGCGCATCGTTTGTATCGCTTTTACGCAGCGAGTGACCCAAACACATTATTATGTTTTGATTGAATGGAATGTTTCCAACTGAATGGAATAGTTATCGGGAGCCGGTGCCATGGTTGTTTACGATACGGTGTATCGATCTCTCAATGGATATTTTTCACAAAATATATTTTTGCTATTGCTTGCGTCATTGCGAAATCAAAAACTATTTGGGTTAAGCCCATGTTATGAATGTTGAAATAAATACAATTTGTTAATTTCTAATACATCATGCATGATATATGGCATAACTAACTTAAGTACTTCAATTTATGATTAGTGACAATCTTTGAAAGAAAGACGGTTATCATAAAACTAACTTGCATAGCCAAAAGTTCCATTTACTTGTGTATGATTAATAATGGTCAATATTTATTTCATTTAGGTAGATAAGCCTTATAGACTTAACCTAATAGGCTTATCTAGTTATGTATACAAATACCGTTGAAATAAAATTAGAAATGATAAAAGTCACCAAATAATTATTATCCCGTCCCGTGCTTGCTGCAGCGATAAAGAATGCTAACCAGCTACCGTTCTTCTTGGGACTAGGCGTCAATGAAATCTGTTGTTATATATGTCTTTATTACATCACAACCCCAGTATCCATGCTAATAAGCGAAGGATACGTTTCCATGTCGCCAAGGTAATGTCCATGTCCAAGATGGACGAGAACGTATATGTATGTAGAAAAGAAATTCGGGAATTCCAAGCAGATTCTTCACATCACGCCGGTAAGAGGCGTCAATGAACACGCAGACGAATAGTAAGAAGTGATGTGTGTAAATAAATGCGAGGCGACTCACTGGAGTGGATTTCTGAATGGTTCACGCGACTACGATCGAATTGCGATATACATTGAGACGCCGGAGTGTCTGCGGGTACTCGCATGTTAGCTATAGGCTGCGATGTACAGAGACCTCAGTAATATGAGCTCTCGGCTGCAGTGCATACAAATTATATATATTTAAAGTTGGATGATAGACAAGCTGGCTTTCTGAATCGGAATATGTTGTATTGTGTACCTTTAAACATTATACATAGTAGTTATGTTATGGCATTTACAGTTTGGTATCAGGATATGTATACTTTCGTTACAAACTTACGGATTACCCGTAAAGAAACTTCCGAGGCAATTTTTATATAAATAGTTGTAATATGGAAGCTGAGGTATATAAAATTTATAGCTGAAAAGTTTCGAGATTCTTGAAAACTGAGGCACTTCTTAGAAAATTCTGAGAAGAAAGTGAGTAGATGAAATAATATTAAAATCATACATAGCTACGCGAATAAACATAATATAGGTAATAAGCGCACACATCAAAGCATAGAATATTAGAGATATAAAAAAATTAGAAAATTACGAGATATGTCGAACCGACACAACCGTGTATGTATATAAAGTATAGTGTAGCTATATAGAGATATTATTTCATACGTAAAGCTAAAGATTGAACAAGTCAATGTAAAGATTTGATAATAGATGCTAATAAATAAATGAATATTTGAATAATTTATAAATTGGCAGTTAAGTTACGTAAATGTTCAATTTTGTGTTAAAGCTGTAATTAGGAAATAAGTAAATTTTAAGAAAAATAAATCTTTGATCTACCCTTTGTACGATATTCAAGAACAAATACTAAGTTTCTCGTTATATTTTTCAAAACTAACACCAAATTTATTTCATGCATTTGTTTGATTGAAAAATGGTACGAAATGTCACCAATATTTGGTACGAACCACTTTTAATTCAAAGTGTTCAGGTAGATACTAGTTTTCAACAGAGTACTTTTAGTTTATACTGTTGTTACTGTAAATTTATTTCAACGTTATTAAGATATTTAGTATGATGTTACTAAAGGAAGAGATTGTACTAATAGTCATAAACAATGCCATAATTTTTGAGTTTGAGTTCGAGATAAGTATTATTCCCAATAACTTTCATTATTAAAACGTTTTATTATTAAAATTATTTTTTGCAATAAAATACAAATATGAAGGTGAGGAAAATTTATATTTTTGAATAAAATACCGTATAATAAGAATAAACTATTGAATTTACTTTAACGTATATCTATTATAATATACTCCTACCTTCTTACAAAATAATGAAATGCATTAACGTAATTATAGAAAATCTCTGCTATATTAACCAAATAACATGCAATCTATAGAAATTATTAATATAAAGTCGATAGCAACCCTTCGAAGAAAAATAATAACATTTTATGTTTGCATCATCAACTTTACGTGAATAAAAGTCACTAAGTGTAAGTAAACAAATAATCCAAATAAAACATGAAATGTCGTCATTTGTTGTGATGTTATCAAGCTTTATGGCTCAAAGTAAATTGTTAATACATTAACGAAATTGGGTAACACAATGAATGCATTGAAGAAATTTCGGTTCATTCAATCAAATTTAATGCAACGTATTTTTATCACCCTCCATCAGTCGTACAGAAAATAGGAAAGCTTATATCGATTTTCGTGATCTATTTGTATTTTCTACACTTAAAACTTATTGCAAATTAGCTAAAGAATGGCCAAACTCACCTTATCCCCGGGGACCATAGCCGACGCAACAGCAAAGCAGGCCATCGCCAAAATCAGCCCTAGCTTGATTCCCATGGTAGTTTCGAGTATCAATGAGTAAGAGTATGAGTATGGACCGTCTCGTCAGCGACTCGCGTGGAATCTCCGTATCGAATGCTGGCTGGCTAGGCGGGTGCGTTTATAAGTAGCCGCTGAAGCCGATGCGCCCCTCCAATCAAATCTACGCGCCGCGCGATCGAGTAAAAATTGTCACTTGTTTTTGTTGTCAATGAATCGTAGGGCTCGCGTACGCAGATTTTACAAGAACATTATCATAGAGGCCACCCGTTGTTTACGAGTGTGAACTTTGATCTTACTTTCAATGGGCTTGTCCCGAATGATATCACCTTTTTCTCGAAACTACATAGTAATTATGCCGCGTTTCCGGACCGTATAAATTTAAAATGACTGTTATATTTAGCATTTCCAAAAATGGGGCTATGTATCTTAGATCTACGAAATGTTGCAACCTGCAACATTTAGTCGATTAATAAGATATTTAGGGTCAATATTGGAAAATAACATGTAACATGCTTAAAAAACCATGTCCCTCTTATAAATCGTTGCATTTAAACAGAAGTTATGTGTTTTATTTATATTAGTATATGTCACCCCATTCTTTAACAAGTGAACGACACTTTGCTTTTAGGTACATACGACCCCATTAATATACACGATCTATTCATTCGGAAGCAAAGTCATTCTGATTACAATACATTAAGTTAAAACAGATTAGGCACATCCTTATTAGATTAAAGCTTTTAGCATTACCGCAAATAGCTTTATATTTCAAACAAAAATTGAAGATTTTTGTCTAATATACATCTTTTCTCTAAGATACATGCAACATAAAAACTATTAGTCGAATAACTCTTTATACTCTTTAAAGATTTGGAAATCAACGGTACTAAATTCTATTACTACGCATCCATGTTGTAATGCAATAGCAATTGAGATGAACCCAGTCTACATTCTAATAAGACTTGGGATTCTACTGTACATGGGTGCAATTACTAAGAACATTTAAACTTCCACGCATCACGTTGTACATGTTCATTTTGAATACAAATTAAACAGTAATTATTTTCAGTATGTGTCTTTCAACGATGCATACGCGTTCGTAGCAAAAACGCTACCTTGAAAGTTCACGACATTTCTACCAACGACTACGAACTCTGTTATCTAATTATTAATGCATTCGTGGGCACACGTAAGTTGACTTTTTTGATATCATCGAAAATAGTACAATAACCCAGTACATGTGAATCTAATTTTATCCATTCATCGAACGTTTAGCCGGTAAACAAATCTGAATTGTCGTGTTTACGAATTGCGTGACACATGAAACATTTTCGTCAGCTTAAAATTAAATTTGTTTTTTACAAAATCAGAACGAGTTCTATTGACGTTTCATTACGATCATAGATAGATTATGAGATCTAAATAATTATTATCTGCAACAACTATTTCATAATGGTAAGGGACTGAAAAGACCACCCTAAAGATTTGTCTAAGAACCCTTTTTTCCCTGAATATCTTAAACTGTCACGATAAAGGTACATCTAAAGATATTCAAAAAAGTATAGTCTAAAAGTAAAAACTATAAAATATTTTGAAAATGTACTCCACATAAAATGTCCTTGTAAAAGATTAAGTATTACTTCTATAATATTACCTTTTAATGTTTTAACAGATTAAATGATCAACAGATATTATAATGTTTGAGACATTGAAAGTGTAAAAGGAATGAAAATAAGGAAAATATTATCAAAAGAAACTGAATATTTATTAACATCCTATTCTATATTATAAAAAAATGACATAAATTATTATTTTATCTAGGGAGACATAATGACTTGACGTGAAACGATAAAACGTTGCATCATTAATATATTAACTGTCATCGTGCATTGATTACAAGTATCCAACACATAACAATATAGTAAGTGCATGTACGTTTACCTTATCTTGGGTGGTGGCATTTGAACATATAAAAATGGGCCAGCCTCTTTCTGATTTATTTTATTATGAGTTGGGTGTCTCTTTTGACGCAATTGCATGTAAATTCTACGTAACACACATTAAGGAATAATATTTGTCCATAACCTTCAAATCTTAATGTAATTAAGATAAATGTTTAAGAAATTGGAATATTTTTAGTTAGCTCTCTAATGTTATGATCAGTATAACTTTTTGCTGCGATAGTAACATGCACAAGCATTAGCCTCTAGTTAAGCTAGTTTGTAAACTTTTTCGTGTGTTTTTGAGCCTGCGAATAAACTTTTACGGTTAGATAAAATTTTATTTTATCAGTCCTACATTTGAAACATCTTTACTAATAAGCTTGCCTTGACTGTCGTAAGGTTATGTAAGTTCCAATTATCTAAGTATTTTACGTCATATTCCTCGAATCACTTTTGTCAGCTCAGCATCATACGGCATTTCCTACTACAAACATCGGCCGATGCTAGTTAGAAGATCAGTTACAAAAATTATTCGTAGTTAGTAAATTAATTCTCTAGAACATTTTCAACGTCGTGCGGATTCTGTTTGAGCGGCATCCGCATTTAAAAGTGACGATTGTCACTGGATAGTTGCATCACGCACTTGGTCGCCATCATGCAGTCAATGAACTCATTTGGCTTCCATCTCCCGCCGACAGGTGGGCTGCGGTGAGTCTGCGAATCCAGGCTAAGCGCTCTCAGGCGATCCATTATTTCATTTGAGCCGTCATAATTGAAGCCGATGCTAAAATGCGACAGCTTTGCCATTGTTATATCCATTTTGGATTGCTTGGTAAACAGTTTTTGACATAGATTAGCAAAGTTAGGGTTATCAGACTGTCAGCATACTATGCACAGATGGTATGCCACGTTGATTTATATACTCGTAGATAGACTGACTATTATTCCGAGTAATAGGCATGTATCTACACTCTGTTCTATCTATATGACATTTCATTTAATAAGATTTCCAAGCCTTAGCATTTGAGGCACACTGACTGAAAGATATATGAAATGATATTGGACATATGTGGTACAGTATTTACGAGTGTAGAAGCCAAAAACTGTACGCCAAGAAGCGCAATTACTACACAGACTAGCAATTATTCCCTAACATCAGGGAGGAATATATGCAATCTATTTTCATCACCATCAATAATATCAATAGATGCAAATCAAATGCAATCAACGGTCCCTATATGCAATCATGTGCATTCAAACGCACTCAGACCAAAGTCACGTTCGCAAATAGATTTAACGAGCCGAACAAATTTCCAAGAACATTGCGGGATTGTGCGGTGGGTGTGCCTACGTTGACGTCATTCAAGTTTCACCTCGCTCTCTGCCATTTGAGGAACGGGAGTTGGTGGCTAGCACTCAGAAACTATAAAAAATAGTGACGTAAAATGTAATAATACGAAAAGAAAATTGTTTTGTGGTATCCATAGAATTTTTGTTTTTTTTTTCATTTCTTTAATAAGCCATTCACCACTAAGGTTATGTCGGCTCAAGTACAAACACTGATGCCATGGCGTTTGCACTTCTTGTTATTCATCGCCAAGGATGCACAAACGCCGCCAGCCGCTACAACCGAAGAAAAACGAAGTCGAAGCTCCAATTCTCCTCTTCACTGTTCTTTGGTTCGTTCCATTTGAGGATCCAAATATGTTCATATTTAGCCAGTTCGGCATCACAATTGACTAAATATTCTGCCCAAAATAATTATAAGTATTATCAACTTTTACTGAGCTGCTGACTTTGTTGACGAACCATAGACGACTGATTTTGGACTGTTTCGAGTATAAATGCGTACAGCTTGTCATGTTTACTTCTGCCCCTTTTGGGAGGCATATACTTGGAGGTATAACAATTCAGATTCAGGTCTAGGCTAGCTAAGTGGACCTAGGTTACTAATAGCAAAACTATCTATGTTGTCATTGTGTGCAAAATTGTTGATTGCTCATTGCTCAATATATTCAACTTAACCAATTTCCTTAAGTCACCTCCTACATGGCAGAAATAAAGGCCTCATTCACCATGCTATTTACATCCCAGACATCACGTGAAAATAAATGAGGTAATTAATAATGACGCTATACTATAATAGCTTTGAAAAATTATGAATGGAAAATAGAAAATGTCTCAAGGTTACAAAAGGATCATTTGGCCACTTTCAGTTGGTGGACAATAAAAATATTCTGGGAAGCGGTGTTTCAAGAGAAAAATAAGCCATTTTCCTCCAGTTGTTTGTAACCAGATTTTTATATGCGTAACTATCAAAATAATGTTAACATAAATTTCTTTGCGTTAAGAAATAAATTTCAGAAAACGTTTTCAATTTTGGAATCTGTTAATCCTTGTGCTTATTTATATTATATTTGGTATCAAATCTCGTAGAAGCACTCAGTTGAGTACTTTTATCGCCATATTATTGACTAGCAACTGCCTTGGCGATATCTAGTAGGTATGGTAATATGATCTGTGAGCAAGTATATATCGATGTTTATGTAAATAAACAATAAAACCACATCATATCGATCACTTACAACCATAATATAGGTTGTCCAAGTCTCGAAAACCTTTTTTGTGATGAAAGAAGGTCCTTAAAAGTAAAAAGTTTCCCTAATGCATAGTACCTACTGCTAGTTAGCCGTCGTAAGTTTATTTTATTTTTCTATTGTATGCTAAGTGATGGTTGTTTAAGTGACCTTAAATATCATGGTAAATACTTCGACATCTTAAATACTACTCGTTACTACCGACAGTATCTCGATGTTTCTCCTATCAAAAGACGCGAAGGGCATAATGTAAAGTGGAACAATATGTACAAATAATCTCGTATAGGCCTGTCAATTGCAATGATAAATTTTATTGACGAGCTACTCATATTTCTGATTGTCGCTCATATCCGCTGCACGCAAAGCTCTCGGATATTATAACGAGCAGACACATTGCCTAAACATTACCAAAACAAGTGTAAAAAGAACTCCAGTAGTAACCAGCTTCCATACAACCGTGGTCCAATTAAACCTGAGAAGTTGCAACTAATTGCACGTCCATACTCGCGCGCACGTGTCTTCAATCACGGTGCCACCGCGTCTCACCCAGACTGCAATATAACGGCCAATTCCTCCGTAACCAAGATCACAATCCTCGGTTGTCTCTATCGCAACAACCTAACTGAGCAGGACAGAGGATCTGGTTCGGTTGCTGTGTGAATCGAATCAGGCATTGGACCGCGCCCAAGCGTCTGCCGCAGGAGCTGTTTATAAACGTCCGATTAATTTATTTGTCGCTGTGATCTTAATTGGCTCAGTGGAGTGATACCTCTTTGGCTCGTGGCCAGGCTGTCTACGTTTATTGGCGAGCGGCCCTTCTCACAACCCTAATATAAAATTAATTGAGCGGCGGCTGGTGATTATGTGGCAAACATTTACGAACGTCTGGCCACAGCTCTGGGTGGGAGTTGGTGGGTGATTCACAATTGTTTGCGTTCGTTATAACCTTGGTAGATTAGACACATGTTATGATTGCTTTTTCTTCTTGGAATTCGATATTCGTGACATTTTGTCTGGATATTTCAAACGTTTTTTATTCATTGTTTATTTTTAAAATAGCTTGTATTGATAGTTTTCTTTAAACTATTTTATTTAAATGCAAACTTCGAGTACCCGCTTTAGTAAACTTTAAGCATTTTAACTCACGGGCATCGCAGCAAATATAATTATATAGCGCAACGACGCGATGCATGTTGGTGCTCTTTATATAGAAAAAAAAAGTCTAATGGATATCCACCAGTGGCAGTATTATAAAATATAATAATCTAATCTTGGTACTTCGGGTTGGTAGTCCGGATAGACATTTTAAATCTAAATGATCATTTTTATCAAATCGTAAAGCATCGTAATCAATCATTGTCCAACAAAAACAAGACCAACAAAATTAGTATTTTTACGATAGCATACAAAAATGCATGTTTTTCTGTAAACAAAAGAAAGCAATATAGGTAGGAAATAAAAAACATTCGGCATAAGAAGTTCTCGTTAACGTCGTAAGCAATTGCTCATGGAAAACTCAGGGGAAATGGAAAAATAACAAGCTAATTTGTAAAGTGTCAAGACCCTGCCCAAAATTTACAATTCAATGATATGAATAATATATTATGTTGACATGCACTTCCGAATAATATTTATTATACGACACTATTTCGTACAGGCCACAAGAATGACGCGTGGTTGAAATACTTACGAATCTTTCAATATATTACACAAAAGTTTTATGCAAATATGGGATTTTTATATATGATGATGTTTTTGCATAAATTGCAGAAGGCCTGTAACACGCGTAAATTTATAGCATTAAATTTTTTCACAGAATAAAACCAGTCACGATATGATAAAATTAAGTAATCAGATAAAATGGAACTTTCTACGTGTATATGTTTTTTATGTACATCATCAACCTTAATCCCTAAAACATTTACTAATTACAGACAATATTATTAACAATATCTTGAGAAACTCATAAACATCGATTTTAAAAGTAAAACAAGCTACTGCCGCTTTTTAACCAAAATGACATCCCACTTCAATCAAATTGGTATGGAATTGTGGTCAATGATCATCATAAGTCCATAGACACGATGATTACCTAGAACATTCGCATCGCGATCAAGTTCTTGACCCTTATCTCTGTGCACCCGACGCTATCTGGTTAAAGCCAAGATTTATGACCACTCAATTTCAATAGGACACCGACCGATCTTGTTGTCATACAGTTTTCTTGATCAAATCGTTTTCACACCAAAGAGTTGGGTTAAAAATATGGCATGCAATGGCAATAAAGGTCTAATTTTAACTAAAAAACGCCCTTTTCAGAACATTTCTGTACTATGACATACTACTCTAAAATCATTAATTAATCATCAGTTTTCCGTCCATTAGAGTACCTAAATTAAATAGATGTTTAAATAAATACTTACATTTATTTTGCTACTTACTCTTTATACAGTTACTTATACCATTTATATCGTTTACGCACACATATTCTTATTTCATCATAAATAAATAAACGAGTACATACACATGTGAATTTAGTCAATATTGTGATAGGGAAAATTAAAAATAATCTTCAAAATGCCTACGCGTGACTTTTCAGTCGCAAATAAGATTCGGCTAAAAGCGAGTAACCTGCATCTGTCAAAGTTTATCCAAATTAGTAATACAGATAAACAAAAAAATAAAGTTAGCCGGTTTATTTTTAGATTTATTTGTAAAAATACCTGATTACGATATTAATTAATTACAATGGTTTTTATCTCTTTTTAAACTAAACTTGTGTAAGTAATGTGTAGATTTGATTCTGTCGCTATTAGCAATCTTGACTAACAAAGATAACAACGTATTAGATAAATAAAAGTCTTCTGGGCAAGAATGATCAATGATGTAATTATATCCTTTGGGGAGGACTTTGTTGTTGACGTTTTTTGACACTTGAAACCCAAGTTATTTAAAATCAAACGTATTGAAACTCCCCATGGCCAAAGTAAAGCATAAACAACTAATGCAAATAAATGGTGTTTCCATTCACAATTAATATAGCATGCTAACTGTTACAATATCATTATATACTACCAATTCCTCCACATTGAAATAAAGTTTTCTTCTACATTTTCCCTCACCACCGACGTAGCGTACACACCAAACATGAAAACATTTTTTTCTGTATAAAAATAGGTAGGTAGTACCTACTAGAGATCCCGCCACATAAGGTGGCAGTTGGAGGCGTCGCCACAGTCGCGTAATTCAGTGTTACCAGTAAACACGCCAAAACTAGCACTCACTGTGCCATACGGCTCGATACATTATAGGTTTCATTTGTAACGGTCTTTGGTTGCAGAGCTATAAACTCAAATAAAACAAATTAATATATCAAAGCCAAAATATGTTTATTAAACTATTTCAAACATGATTAATAATTAACGGGACTTATCCTTCTTATTATATATTACATATATTATGTGTTCCTTCACTCTGTCCGCAATAGACCGTTTAGTGTGTTCGACGTAGGATTTCCCACAGCTGCAATCAATCTTATACACACCCTTATATCTTATATCATGAGTATAAATCGCGAATCTCTTAAAACTATTATTTCAAACATGGCACTGAGCATTGTCTTTACATATTTTTTACCGAGGTTAGATCAGCGGAGACCCTAGCTTGGAGAAGAACTAACAAGAAACTCCGGAAATCAATTTATTATAATCACCCTTAACAAACATAAAAATTACAAAGAGTGGGCAAAAAACACAACGCTGGTAATACTAAATTTACCTTTCATACAAAATAACACGCAATGGCGGTAACGTCAAATTTAGTTCCAAGTTTGGCTACTGCCACCTTATGTGGCGGGATCTCTACGATTGTATGAATTTAATGAATATCTCGTGTCCCCTTAGACTAATCTCGCAGATGTTAGCTTCATAATACTGCATTATGCATGGAGGATATAAGTAATATATGCATGTAAACCTTTATTTGCACATGGACTTTAACCCGTGCTGTTTTGCGACGATATAGTATAATGTTAACAGCCTTTCGTTTTGCCATTTCGTAATAAATAGGGATAGGGACGCTATAATGCTAAAAAGTACTTAATGATTCTTGATAAAGTATCCTTTTGGTGCCTTGATTTTCCCGCGGTTTTAGGGTGGATACCTAAGTTGAATAATTTATAATCATGAAACTAAGTGATCTTGGTGAAACCTGATTTTTACGTGTAGTCATCCATGAAATGGGAAATTGACATTTTATATTGAGCCTCTAGACCACTTGTATATTCACGTCATTTATAGCCATTGTCATTTCACCAATGACGTTGAAAAGTGACTCAATGTTTTCTGGGTGCAGCTTAACAATGAAGAGTGTATGAGCTTCAGCAGGGAGTGGTTTGACGTCAGATAATGCCGTTTTATGACCTCCGACCTTAGATATTCATTCATAGATTCTCCATGTGCCATACTATTAGGAATGTGCGCAGTTTGTAACTACTATCTACTACTATTCAATGTGTATTTGTTATTGCGTTACATTGTATTTCTTTCTATTGCGCCATTATCTATTGAAGAGGAACCAGTCACTTTGAATAGTAAAGAGTGCTGACAGGTTATCATGGAACATACTGATTTTCAGAATCATAAAGATACAAAATGTTCCTGCCTACGTCATTATTGTTTCAGGATTTATAAAGTTTAACTAGCCTATATTGATCTATTATATTAGAACTTTTCATATTCCATATAACTTTTAGTATTCCTGCTCAGTGCATTTAAGGCATTTGAATTTTGAAAAACCCCACAAAGTGAGAAAAGTGAGATATAGTTCATAATGGTATTTGGTTGTTTGGTAAGGGATACCATTATTTTATCTCATCATTGCATTGCACAGATACACTTTTACTGGTAATCAATTATTATGGATATAATTTTTAACTTTTAATCAATTGTTAAGTATATAAATAAATATGCAAATATGATTCATTTGATTTAGTTTTTAGGTTCGTCTAGGGGTGACGCCATGAATTCATTAATTAATTTGTTTTTCAGTGATCAGATAATGATTTTTAATTGCCTCAATTCCGTCGTTCAGTCGTCTATGGTGCGTCAACAAAGTCAGCAGCTCGGTGAAAGTTGAAAATACAAATAATTATTTGCGGCTGAATATTTAGTCAATTGTGATGCCAAACTGGCTAAATATGTTCGCTATGGGATAAAATTTGGATCCTCAACTGGAACGAACCGAAGAACAAGGAAGAGAAGAATTTGAGCTTTGATTACGTTTTTCTTCGGTTGTAGCGGCTGGTGGCGTTGGTGTAACCATGGCGATGGAATAACAAGAAGTTAAAACGCCGTGGCATCAGTGTTTGTACTTCAGCCGACATAACCTTAGTGGTGAATGGCTTAGTAAAGAATAAAAAAATAAATTCCGTCGTTGATTTAGTTTGTGACTTTATAGTCAGATTTCGGGATCAATTATTGCCAGTTAGAATATTTGTCACCTTTGACGAATTCGATGTACAAACATTTATACTTACTTCTTACCTTGGACCTGTAATTAAACTCCTTGCTTGATAAATAAAATCACATCGAACGTACAGTTCAAATGAAAATAAGCAGAATAACCTGGAAAATCTTATATTCATAGTCGGAGTCGTAATTTTAAAAGAGATAAGAAATGCATTTAATGAATATACCCACAATATGTAGAAAGTGAAAGAATGAAAAAAATATCTTTGTTAACTGCACCAAGACAATAAATAATGAATTAGTATCAGATTTTATAGCAGCCGCTCCTGTGTCGGTATCTAACAGCTACTAAGTTATGAAAATGTTTTAAAGATTTTTTTCTATTTGTTAAGTTTTTCAAAGGCTCGTACCGTTCAGGACTTTTTTCTGCATCAGTGGGTATACGGATCCCCATTTGTCCCGATCCTCACAGACCACTTTCGCTTCATTGACATTTATATACATCTTCTCATACACTCTCGGCGGTTATAGGTACTCCTTACCTCACCTTTTTTAAATATAGCGTCTATCTTACTGTCATGTGTCTTATTAGGCCGGCCCCTACGTAACCGCCCTTCCACTTCACTCATATATATTCCTTTTGTCAATCTGCTCTCAGTCATCCGCATAACATGTCCAAACTATCGAAGCATGCTCTTCTCAATCTTAGTCACTACATCTTCTTTAATTTTGTCACTTTTTATAAATCCTGCATTTAGTTCAATGATTTCTTTGAATATAAAGTGAACATATAATTGACCGTATTATCATAAATTATTATTACGTGCCTTAATTTTATGTAACTGATATTATTAAAATTATCGCGAGAATACTACGGAATAAGGGCATTTTACGAGAAGTTGAAAACGAAATTGAATAGAAACAATATCCATTACCATAGCTTTTCTTGCTTGCGTTTTAACAAGCTAAACATTTTATCCGCGTAAAAACTGTTCATTATCATTAATAAAAAGACTACGGACGATTAATTTTGTACTCAAATTGCTGGGTTTTCCTAATAGCCCTTAAATATTGTTATACTACTTCAAAATAGTACAGAATAATAATTCTCTTCAACTGAAAGGAAATAGTATATTTATCAACATTACAGTATCTAATAGAATCCGACTACAATGAGTCTAGAAACTGTGCCGAAAGATTTAAGAGGATTGAGAGCATGCTTGGTTTGCTCACTCATAAAGGTCAGTTATGTTATAACAGTAGCATTATTGCAAAAAGCAAAGTATTGAAATGTATCCTGAGCTGAGTTTTATCATTATTCATGTAACTATTATTACTTTTCAGACTTTCGACCAATTTGAATATGATGGATGTGATAATTGTGATGAGTTCCTGCGCATGAAGAACAACAAAGACAATGTTTACGATTGCACCAGTAATAACTTTGATGGGTAAGAATCACATTTCATTTGATTAACCTGTTTGATATGTCCATGATAAATGCTGTGTTTGACTCATCTGCATTATGTTAATGGAGTAAAATGACCAAATAAAACATACAGCATGAGTAAATGGAATGTAACCTGCAACTTTTTGCTAAGTTGTCAAAACAGGAGACAATATATTTTGGGTAATACATATCTACCATTACTAATATTCTTATATCTAATAACAGATATTTATGTCCTAAAATGTCCTTTTCATTGTAGAATTTACATCAAATTGATTTGTTAAAGCTTTGCAGAAAAACATTGTATTATTTACAGAATGATTGCGGTGATGAGTCCTGAAGACAGCTGGGTGTGTAAATGGCAAAGAATTAGTAAGTATTTATATGATATAAAGATTTAGTTCTAGATTTCACCATGAAGCATCTGCTGTAAGTGAAATAATTTAAGGATTAAGTTACATTCTTCTGATAGCTTCACAGTTGCTATTAACAATTTTTTTACAAACATAAGGAATAGTTGATTCCCATTCAGATTACTCATTTGAAATAATGTTATGTTTTATGTATGGAATATAGATTTAGAATTATATGTTTCATGACTTGTGCATGTACAATCCCTCTTTTTACTGTGATGGGGTAGTCAGAGGCTTGACTATTTACATATTTATGAAATTTTGTAAGTATGTTAGGAGTGAGCCACTCAATGTGGGCGTTTCACTATATATACAGCACCCTAAATATCAACGTACACAGGCACTGGCTATTACCTATCCCTAGGGACAGGCAAGTTACCTCACAATGTTTTATCAATTAACATTCATTGTTCTACACTCCATACATGCAACATATCTTATTAAATCTAATATTATTTGCTTCAGGTCGATTTTGTAAAGGCATCTACGCAATCTCAGTCTCAGGGAGACTTCCAGCTGGTGTTATCAGAGATATGAAGAGCAGAGGTATTGTTTACAGGCCCAGGGATACTAGCCAAAGATAAAATGCCCAGCAAACAGCATCATTTATGATTGCTATCAATTTAACGTAAGATAATCTATTTTCGGTTGTAATTTCAAGTAAACTTTATAATAAAGCTCAGTCTGATCTTCATGGAAACTATTGGTTTTATTTTAAAATTTTCAATATCAAACGAAACTTTGATACCACCACTGAGACCAAGCTATATGGATTTGTTTTGTGGCTTGGACTAACCGGGCAAAATACTGAGATTAGCTATGTAATTATTAGCTAAGTTTTAATATATTAGGTTCTTGATCTGCAATGAATTACTGAAAATGTTGGAGTAAAATGCTCATGCTTGTTATTACAGTATAGTCTCATTAATCCGGCACTATGAAAAACCGGAGAGTGCCGGATTATTGGAATGTTCGGATTACTCGATTATAGAGAAAAAGTCATAGGTAATGAATAAAATAAAACATTTCATAGAGGGAATCAATGTTTGTGATGTATTCGATTCATTATTCAAATCTAGTGACAAGACGTAGTTTGCGTACATTTTTAACTATAAACCATCCTCACTTGAAAAAAAAAACAAATACGTAAGCAAGTCAACGGGATGAGTTTGGGTGCTGGATTATTGGACGTACTGATCTATCGAAGTGCCTGATTAGTGAGATTATACTGTATATATTTTTTCCATGATTGTCACAGTGTTAGGCCTCAAAGCTTTATCAACAATTACTACTTAATTGCCTTTCAATCAATCTCAACATATAGAAATTCTTCTCCGTGTTTGTAACATTGAAATAAAAGACATGCATCATTATGAATATTTTTATTTATATAACGTTGCTGAATAACTGTCTAATTTGATCATTTTAAAACAAAAAGCTTAGCTTTGCATGTTTTAATACATTGACTAGTTTCATATGTCTGAAAATACATGGATCACATTTAGAATATTTGATATTTATTTAAACTTTTAATTATTTGATATTAACTTTCATAGGATAAACCCACATATGTGACAGAGTTCATAAAATATATAACATATTATATTTTCATAGATGTATGCTTAAAGAATTGCACCTGCACTCAAATACTTAACACTATGTCGCACACAGTGATATAATATTAATGTAAAATTTATTCTTAAGCAGCAAAGAAAATTCTTCAGCAGAAATCATTATGCACTACCTCATAGTATAACAATTTTTCAACAGCTATGATCACTATAGACATATAACATCTAAATATATGAAAATTAATTGAGTCATCTTGTATCAGGTATTGAATATCAAGGATGAAACGTTACTTAAGTTTATATAAATGATGAATATTTTAAGTTTGAGGGACGTAATGCAAAGAATTTAATTTACAACCTGAACTTCAATTATCTTGCTAACCATGTTAACATGTTCCACAGGTCTCTATTAAAAGAAATTCACATTAAGTTAGGTATATATTATACGTCCAGCAGCAGATTGTCACAGGCTGATAAACATACATCAAGCTACACTAACATCCATTGAAGCTAAGTTGATATCTTGAATTAACTTATTGTGCTCAAACAGTTTATATCTAGATGACATCTACAAATCATGGTTGTCAACTGTTAGGAGGAGGGGGGTTATGCTCATTGCCGGATCCAAGAACATCTTTATCAATCTCCTTGAAATCAATATTTTGTTTCTTCATCGCATTCTGAAACAAACAAGATAATTGCATCACCTTGCAAACATGAGTGGTCACTGAATTGGAGAACATAGATTTAGATTTTTGGAGAATAAAATATTAAAATACGAGAAGTGGAGTAACACAATTTCAATTCTTAAGCATCTTCTAACCATCGACCTATATATAAATCCTTCAAACATGGGACATAGAGAAATAATTAGGATTCTTACCTTCACACATTCTTGATATACTTTGAAAATACTGGAGCACATAGAATCGTCATGATTGCCTTTTAGGAACTTCTCTGAAAACCAAGTATTGAAACAATCATCATACTTTTTTTTGAGTTCATTGCATTCTTCGCCAATACTGTTCATTATTGGGTAATGTTTTGGTTATAATATGGATCTAAGCAATCTCAAGCTAAGCTTGGTAACTATTGCACAGTGACAATCGTGTTAAGACTCTTCTATTCATTGATAACGTGATAGAACTCTTCGACATCCGTTATCGTATAAAACCTAACCTTAGATAATAAAACTATTGATTTAGATAAAAACTGGATTTCATATTTTTTTACTTTAAAAGGCCTTTATATTTTATAAACATTTTCAATGCAATTTTATGCTGAAGCTTCAAATGGTCGAAAGACGTTGATTTAAAGTACTGTTTACACTGTGCAGTTCAAAGATACTCGTACTTTTCCAGAAAGCCGAGTTTTCTGCCAGTTATTATTCCTGTAGCTGGTTACTTATAATGTTTTGACTTTTTTGAATATTTCTAAGTGTCGATATTATAATTCAAAACCTTGAAATTATTATTTCTTAAGTCACTCCCTGTCATAGGTAAAATGTCCTAATTATTATTGAAAATGACATTTGTGCAATTGCAGTATACTGCCATTTAGAGTAAAATATCTAAATAGTGGAGTTTCACGTGTGTTTTGGGTATTTCACATCATTTTAACTTCAGGCAGTATTAAAGTTTTGATGCCTCTATAAAATTGCTTAACAATGGGAGACATTCTCAAGGATAGTAGATTTACGAAATATCTCAACGATCCAAAGTATAAACAAATACCAAAACATGAACGCAAGGTTAGGATTGATAAACGTTTCGAATCTATGTTCAAAGATGATAAATTCAAAGTAAAATATACTATCGATAAACGGGGGCGACCTATTAATGAAACATCTACTGAAAATTTGCGAAAATACTACGAATTAGATGAATCTGAAGGGTCTTCTGGAAGCGATGAAGAGGAAGGAATTGACGTTGATAAGAAAGACAGACAAGAATCGAAATCCAGTGATGTTGAAAGTGCAAATACTTCTGGACGCTTTGTCAGGAGACCTCCAAGTGTTGACGGAGATGATAAAGAAGGGGAACCACCGAAATTACTCAATGATAAACTGGTTCGTGGTAAACTAGATAACCGGACAAGGGAAAGGCTTTATGATCTTGACATCGATTACGCTCGAGGAGAAGGTAGTAACATGTTTTCTGTATACATACAACATTAACTTATTAGGGAAAATGCATATTCTCTGAATTCATTTATTTAGACTCACTAGATTAAAATTACATAGATGGGCATTGCACACTATCAACCTCTTCACATAACTGGCACAACTGTAATTCCTAGTGGCATAATTTAAAGCAAAATGAATTTAATCAATACAAAGAGATTAAAATAATAGCTAGCTTGTTACTAAAAAGTCAACTACCAAAATACTTTGATCAATCAAAGTCTATGAGATATTTAAATCTCTGTGTTTATCTTTTCCAGGCCTCCTATTAACAGACAGTTCCTCGGAGGAAGACTCCAGTGAAGAGGAAGAAGAGAGTGACCTGGAACATGAGTGGGGAGAGCTTGATGCTGACGCTGAGTCTACTGAGGAGTCAACAAACAGGTGAAAGAAATAGATCTTGATCATATTTATCTACAAATGATTTTTTAAATTATAATTTATTTTAATAAATAATCATTATATTCTATTTAATTATAATTTTCCATCACATTTTCGGAGGAAAAAATCTTGGCTGAGCCGTAGTATTATATTATCTGTGGCTGAGGAACATCCGGGAGTGGACCGGGATTGCCAGTATGGAAGAGCTGTTCCGGATGGCCAGGGACAAGGAAAGTTTCAGCAGGCTGACAGAAGACCTCCAGTAATGGAGTGCCACTAGAAGAAGATCACATTTTGAACAGCTTAAAATATTTACTTTATTTTGTTGCCCATGTGTTAACAAAATTGTAAATGTATTTTCGATTATTAAACATCACAATCTCATAAACCATATAAAAGACTACATGTTTTTGATTCAATTCAGAAGCCTGGAAATGAATATAACAGTTAAATAAGTGTCACTATTTTTATTAAACTTTAAAACTTAATTTATGTTTTTGTGAACATAATAATATGTAGTTAACTATTTTATTTTGAGATGAGATTTATTTTCTTTATGATTATTATTCAAATAGTTCCATATTACAGGCTAGCTTTGTGCAATATGGACTGGGACAACATAAAGGCAACTGACATAATGGTCTTACTAAGTTCTTTCTTACCAGCCGGAGGAGTCATTAATAAAGTCACAGTGAGTGTTTTCATGTAATTATTCTAATGCACACCGTTTAGTGAAATATATGATATATTAAAAAACTAGACTCTTCCTGTGACCACAGCATATTCAACTATGTCGAAATGTTGGGGGATATAAAGGTATCTATATATTTAAATCATTTTATATTGATACGACCTGGTCCCCTTATAGTATAAATGAGTACAAATTGTGAGTGTTTAAAAATAACTACATATATCGCACATCCGCTAATATAGTGTCATAAATCAAAATCTTTCAAATTTTAAAAAAGTAAGCCACTGTTGTTAAAATTTCATGTATTTTATTCTACAAAAACACCACATTTCTAGTTCCACAAAAAACCCTCCAAATGGCGTTGTGATGGTATAATATTATAGAAGATTGTCCCCCGCCCTTCCTCAAACAGTGTTACATTTCGCTTTGTGCAAGCAACAACTCGAAAAGTTACCGTGTTTTTCCTACCTATTTATCGTACAAGACAATCATAAGTCAAAATATAGAAAAATCTATGCAAAAAATATTAGACATTTTGTCATAATTTAGTGTTATAACTCAAAATTGTTAACCTAATTATGACAAAATGTCTAATATCTTTTCTAAAAAAGTGTCATAAATGTAGTTTAGACGACTTTTTATTTAATTTATTATTAAAAACTAAAGAGTACGTTAAAAACTGATTCTAGTAATGTAAGGCAAGTTACTGGTTAATAAAGATTTATATTATAAATAACTAGTTTTTTTTTTTTCAAAAACTTTTTGCCTGTACTGAAAAAACATGATTTTTGAGTTATGATAGTATTTTAGCGGGTGTGCGATATTATTATGTAAAAAACTGTACTCTATGAGAATTGCTTTTGACACTGAAGTACTGTATAGTATTATATTATCTGTGACTGAAGTATGTTTTTGGTTTTTTGTATTTCATCACATTTTTAATGATATCATTAAATACAATATGAGATGTTGTGTTTCATGTGTCAAGTTTCTGATTATCCCAAATACTTTCAGCTTTTAATATAATTTTATATTATTTAACACTTTCAATGCGGTTTTGTCTACTTTAGATATATTTTCATGTGGGTTGGATGAGTTCATCAAAGACATTACTAAGTTATTATATTAGAATAACTAATAGTAGTAGTAATTTTTGCAGTAATATTTTATGTGCTGTCAGCATTAGAAATTCCTTGGAAGGCACCATGTGATTTTGTTGGAAATAAATAAATAAATAATTTATCCTTTGTCCTATAGATCTACCCATCAGAATATGGCCTGAAAAGAATGAAAGAAGAGGAAGTTAGAGGTCCTATTGAACTGACAGAGAAAAAGTTGACAGATGCACTAGAAGATGGAGATGATGAAGAAGGTTAGCTATTTTATACTAAATCGAAATAAATAATATTCAGAAATAGGTAATAACAAAAAACGCATTCACGACCATTAACCCTTACGGGGTAGTCAGAGGTTCAGGTTTCCATCTCCGCAATTGCGAAGGTAGTAATTCTATGGACACCTCGAACCCACATGTTAACCAGACAGTCAGTACTCAATGTGACAGGTGGTCAGCCATGTCGCCATTTACAAGCACTAACTATTACCTGTTCGACGAACGGGTAGGTTTCCTCACGATGGTTTCCCTCACCCTATAATTTCATTAAACTAATAAGTAATAGTCAGTGCTTTTACACCTCTACATGGAACACTACCTGTCCTATAAGTTGATTACCTGTATATGAGCTTTATGTGGCTAAAGACAAGAAAGTGAGAGTGTGGTGGTCACTTAAACCTGGTGACTGTCGAAGGGGTTGGCGATAATTGTTTAACTTATGTTTATTGACATAGTTAATGATGATGTTATTTGTCAATGTGACTTAGAGGATCTGTTCTTTGAGAACTAAGAGTTTAACTTCATAATAATAATATTTACTCACTCTTTACAAAGCGACTCTTTATTGTAATTCGACGTAGCTCAGTTGTTTGGGGCTTGGCTCTGTATCAGTGGGTACAGGGTTCAAATCCTGCTTGAGCATGTACCAATGGAAATGAATTTTAATGAATTTCTATGTACATTTTCGTAATAAAAACACATTTACGAAATGCATCGAATTATACGGTGAGGGAAAACATTGTGAGGAAACCTACCTGTTCGTTGGACAGGTAATAGTTAGTAAATGGCGGCATGGCTGACCACCTGTCACATTGAGTACTGACTATGTGGTTAATATGTGGGTTCGAGGTGTCCATAGAATTACTACCTTGGCAATTGCGGAGATGGAAACCTGAACCTCTGACTACCTCGCAAGGGTTAATGGTTGTGAATGCGTTTGTTTTTTCGTTTTTTTGTTTTTTCTTTATAAAGATATGTTTCACTTATTAACTATGAAAATATATAAACACTCACAAACTTGTAAACATTTCAAACTAAAATAACTATTCTTTCAATTCCATTTATTCAGGCTCAGCTTACCACACAGAAAAATTACGAAGGTATCAATTGAATCGACTGAAGTATTACTATGCGGTTGTAGAATGTGACTCAGTGGCCACAGCGGATAAACTATACAGTGAATGCGATGGGATGGAATACGAAAGTAGTGCTACTAAACTAGACATGAGGTTTATACCGGATGACACTACGTTTGATGAGGTAAGGTTCCATTACATATCTATAAGTATTAGAGGGTATTGGTGAGGGATGGTGAGGTAAACATCGTGAGGTAACCTACCTATACCTCGGATAGACAATAGCCAGTGCCTATATACGGCGATACGGTTCACTACCTCTCACATTAGGTGCTGCCCATTTAGTGAAACGCGGGTTTCGAGTGACCCATACCTAACATGCCTTCGTAATTTCGGCGATGGGCACTCAAGCTTCTGACTATTGCCACAGCCTACAAAAGTCGGAAATCGTACGTATACATTATTTGGATAGTTTTGTGTGGAAGGTAAATGTTTCTGAATTCCAGAGTATTCACCACACACATAAATGTACATGTCCACTACAAATCTTTATTTTTAGAAGATAGTACTCAACTATTCAGAATATTAAGGCAGTGATCAAATACCATATAAAATACGTAGTTATTCTAATGCCTTATCAAAAAATTACAAGTAGTAAAATATTTTGTGTAGTTGCAGTTTGCAGCCTACGATTGGTTCTTAGCTGTTTTTTTTTATCTTGTCAATGATACTATCTCAAATGCTTATTAAATTTATTTTCCCCCAGGAACCTCGTGAAGTATGCACCCAGTTGCCAGACCTAACTAAATACAAGCCTCGTCTCTTCACTACGACAGCCTTACAGCAAGCCAAGGTAACAAGCAATAGTAATATATAAATAACCTCCTTTTCAATAAATTGTGTCCCCAATAATTGCAGGGTATTATATAGTCGTTATAGTTTAGTTTACCTCTATCTGTACTCATAATTGAACAACTTAATGTCCAGATTGTCCTTGGCAGTTGAAATAAGATTTATCATTTATGCGGCTTACTGACCCTTAGTCGATTAAGCCTACTATGTATTTTAATTGAGGTAAACCAATACCTAATGGTTGAACATAAAAAAAAGTTAAGTACATAATTGCCTTTTAAGAATTTCTATCAAAACATTATTTTAATATGTTACCTGCACTTTTTTGTAGCTTCTCGTTGCTCTCCGAATTTCATAATAAAATTTAACATTTTGTCATAGGTGGAATTAACCTGGGACGAGACCAACCCAAACCGCTCGGATGCTATCAAAAATGCTTTCAATGGGAAGATCGAAGACTTAGACCTCAATGAATATCTGGCTTCCAGCTCTGATGAGGAAGAAGGTATGTTTTTTGTTATCGAATCCATACCAAGATACCAAAACCAATTAAGATTCGCGCAAACGCGGTTTTACGTAAAATTTCCTAGTCATAGTATTATTAGAACGACGAGTGACCTAATAGAAATTATATCTCCACGGTTCTGTCCAACCCGAAAAGGATTCAAGAACGTGAAAGTAAATATATGTAAACTATCTCACGTCAGCACAAAAAAAATGGCTGTTCCCATTCTATTCCCATATCAGCATGGTAAAAATCTTAGAATTTAAAAGTATATTGTACATGATCTTAATTTTACAGAACAAGAGGCGGAAGAAAAACCCGTGGCACAAGATGACGGTGATAACGAAGACCCAATACAGAAGTACAAGAAGCTTCTGCAGGATATCGAGGAGAAGGAAGATAAGAAGAGGAATAAGGACCTGGAGATGGAGATCAGCTGGGGCCTCGGCCTCAAACAGAAAGCGGAGGAGTTGGTCAAAAAGAAACTGAATGAAGGTAATTCTTTACTGGTTCTTTTATATGAGTATACTAGCGACTTGCTCCGGCTTCGCACGGGAGTAAAATAATTATAGCCTACTCCACTATTTAATGGATGTTATTATACATATAAACCTTCCTCTTGAATCACTCAATCTATTAAAAAACCGCATCTAAATCCGTTGCATAGTTTCAAAGATTTAAGCATACAAAAGGACATAGGGACAGAGAAAGCGACTTTGTTTTATACTATGTAGTGATATTAACGAGTATATATCTATCTGACGAAACTTGGTCTTTGAGTAGTCAAAGATCTTAGATATGGTACAAAGTGATCACTTAAGATTACTTCGAAAGGATGAATGCCCGTGAAGCGAACGCTAAAATTAAATTTCGTTGAAATATCCTTGTAAAACAATAGTGCTATTTAAATCAATAGGTATGAACTTGCCATTAATATTCATAAAAAACTGCCTGATACAATATGCGTAGCAGAAATCCATCTAACTAAAATCACAGTCTGGCACGGGCAAAAGTAGTCTTATGTCGTTTTTAATTACAGCTATTAGAATATTTAACCTAATTGCTTAACCTTTTTATTCCCAGAAAGTAAAACCTTGACTCCGTTCGAGAAATTAATGGAAAAGAAGAAAGAGAAACGAAAGCAGAAGAAGTTGGAAAAGAAAGAAAAGCAGACTAAAGGCGACTCTGGAAGCGATGAGCAAGATTCTTCTGACGATATACCATCAGACGTTGATATGAACGATCCTTACTTCGCTGAAGAGTTCAATAAAGCAGAATTCAAAAGTAAGGGAAAACATAAAAGTAAGAACAAAGAAACAGTAGTAGATCATGAAGAAGAAAAGAAGAATGCAGAGTTAGAACTACTTCTAGATGACGAAGATGATGGAAAAGCGCATTTTAGTTTGAAAAAGATTCAAGAAGCCGAAGGTGATAGTAAGAAATCGAGAAGGAAACGGAAATTGAAAGAAAAAATGAAACAGAAGCAAACGGTACCCGATTTTGATATTAATTTGAATGATGATAGGTTTGCCGCTATATACAATTCACATTTGTATAATATTGATCCCTCTGATCCTAATTTCAAGAAGACAAAGAATATGGAAAAGTTGATTCAAGAGAAAATTAAGCGTAGACCTGCAGACATCCCTGATGAAGTACCAAGTAAAAAATCTAAAGAAGAAGCAGAGTTAAGCTTATTAGTTAAAAATATTAAAAGGAAAACTAAGGATGCAATGAAATAAAATGTACATAATTTTAAAAGTTTTTATTTTTACATTATACCTATGTACATACACATACTAATACGTGGTTACATTGCATACGATTGCTGTGAGGTAAATAAAAGTATTAAAACCCTTTAGTGGGGTGGGGATGATTACTCGTAGCCCAATAACAATTTTATCGGCGATTGTCTACAGAATTCACGTCAGGAAAACAATAAATACTTGTTAAAATTAGAACGTGCTTCGGCTTTCTGAAAGTAAAAAATCGGCCAAAAAATAATAGATAGTTTTAGTTGCAAGCACTGTAGGTACAAAATATTAGCTTATTTTGAATTGGTAGACGACGTAAGAAATTGAATTAATATTTCTCGTTGGAAGGTCGTCGTTTAACTCCTACTGCTTCATGTTCGCTTAGAATCTCATAAGTTAATAATCAAGTTTCGTCAATCTGATTTTCGTGACAAGGATTTCTAATGCATTTTTATGTATCCTTATTTAAACTTTTTTACATACTGGTATATGCTTGTGTGAACCTAGTCCGTCTACATATCAAACTATTTATGACATCGCAACCCCAATATTCAAATTATTTTTAGATTTTAAATCTATGTTTTTTCTACTACGAGCCCATCATCCAAACATAACATCCTTTCTCATAGTCCCACGTATTAACCATGTCATCGTTAAGTCATGTATGAAAGCGAAAATCTCGAAATTTCCAAACAAGACAAACGCGTTCACGACCATTAACCCTTGCGGGGTAGGTTCAAGTGTCCATTGAAATTTTCGTCGATTGCTTAATCATACATATCTGCCTATACATATCGGAGACGACTTGTGTATTGCAATAACAACAATTGAAACACAGTACAATTTAAAATTAAATATTTATTCATAGACTTACATAATAAGGTACAAATACTTATCACGATTTTTCTAAAATAGTGGATTTTCAGATACACACAATTTCCTTAAACAAGTAGGCACTTAGGTTTCTTTAATGTAGCAGCTAATACCTAAATGCAGTTTATTCTTTCACGACTTATAATTTTTTAATAGTGAAACGAAAAGTAATTTTGAGAAAATATCCAAAAAGTTAAATGTTGCATTATGTCTTGAATACGAAACTACATTTTAGGTTTTAGCTGTAACATATATACGTAACATTAGCATGTTTATTCTGTTTTTAATTACGGTAAGAAAAATTCAGGATCCTGCCTGTAGTTAATATAATAAAATACAAAAGTCGTTTTATAAAATACACATGATCATTGGTTTCAGTATTATCTCGTACTAGCCAACACAGCTTTCTTGATCTCTCGACCCAATGCTGCACCTAGCGGCGGCGGAACTGCATTTCCGATCTGAAATAGACAATTTTACTTCTTAATACATGGCGATAAAATATCAAGAAGTGCAAACGCCATGGTATCAGTGTTTGTACTTTCGCCGACCTAATCATATAGATTGAATGGCTAAAAAAGAATGATATATCACGAAATGCGAAGTAAAGATGTACATAAAATATTAAGAAAGTACATAGATTTAACGTTGGAGAGAATATTTAACGAACTGCTTTATTAAAAAAAACTTGTTTGTCAATTTGCAGACTTACACAAAGTTTCACACTTTCATATGGGACTAAAATGCCAATAATGTCTATCTATCATAATTATATCACTTAAAGCTACAGACATCACTACATCGTATAAAACAAAGTCGCTTTCTCTGTCCCTATGTCCCTTTGTATGCTTAAATCTTTGGAACTACACAACGGATTTTGATGCAGTTTTTTTAATAGATAGTGATTCAAGAGGAAGGTTTATATGTACAATAACATTCATTAAATATCCAGATGTGCGAAGCCGGAACGGGTCGCTAGTTATCAATATACTACTACAAACCTGTCTATGTTTATCCTGAACTGTCCCAGCGAACATGTAACTGTCCCTGAACCCTTGCGACCTGGCACATTCCCTGACTGACACCACTCTCGATTGCTCAGGATGTAACACTCGTCCCTGCTTCCCCATTGGCTCAGGGTCTGTCACTGTGGTACTGAAGTAGCCGTCCCAAGAAATGCGACCTGGAAATATTAGTTGATTAGTTTTTGATGACATTAATTTCGATGCAAAGGACACTGAGATATACTAGTGTAGATATTGAACTGTGTTTGGTTAATATGAGGAAGATAGTTGCGTACATGATCAGAGGTAAGGCATATGCAAGACATATACGTTGCAATTGACCATTCCGCATCATACTCGTCAATGAAAATATTTCTTGATAGGTCACTTTTTGTCATACAAGTCAGATGCATCGCCGTTTACAGCTACTGAATTACTATCCAAAGAATTCCCTCATTTCAAGGTTGATCAAAATATACTTTTTCTTCTAACTATATTATATATCTATGTATAAATTATATTATTCTATTCTAACTATTACTATTATTTTTCAAGTCCTTACCATATAAGCCAGCCCAATTATTATGCCGATTCCCAGTGTGAGGCAGGCACCAAGGAATGAGCGTGTTCTCCTGCTTGTCGTTGGGATCGCAAGCCTTGCCCGAGGCGCATGCGCACACGCCTCGCAACGCGCCACTCGGAGACTTGCCGTTCTTTTTATCGTGATGTCTGTAGACTAGGACCTGGGGACATAATTGTGATACTACATATTACTACTACTACGTCATATTATATATACTACATACATATACTCGTATATTATATATACTATATTACATATAATATATATGTATTATATACTACCTATGAATATAAGAATACTACACTTAAGTAGAGATAGAATTAGTACATAGGACAGTGGTAAGGTTGGTTACTAAATGAATAATATGTGTAAAGAATGTTTTAAGCTTGAATTGAATATTTGTGCAGCATGTTTAAAGAAAATAAATCGTAAAAAAGCTGCCAGTTATATTCTAAACTGAGCACAGGTCATAATTTAAGACTTAATTCCCTTAAATGCTAAAATTAAATTGTATATGAAGAAATTCTATCAACCGTTTATACCTCATGGACCTATTATATTCTTGTCACGACTCAAATCATCATATGGAGCTGTTATAAGCTTAGTAATAATAGCAATAAATAAATATGTTTCACGTACCTTGCATTTAGTTCCATCCGATAACGTGACAGAAATATTAGGAAGGTCCCGCCAATCCGACCCTGGCGTAGTCGGTATCCTTGCTATCCTAGCTTGTATGAGTGGCGCCATGTTCTTACAAATATGATCTCTTAGCTTCACAGACTCATCGGCATGACGAACTAATTTCTGGAAGTAACTCTCTGGCAGACATCCGTAGTCTATCTCAATCTTATTAGCCCCATTCGGAATCTGTGGCAAATCGCTCATTGCGTCATAGATTGTACAAGTTCGTCTAGGCGCTGATTCGTCCCATTGGATGTTGGAAACGAATCTCTTGCCATCTATCGTCACTGTTAAGGAACAGGCGCGGCGACTGAATACGTTCGTCGGTTCAGGGTATTGAGGCAGCTTGTAACCAGGGGCTGCGGCGAATATTATAAGACGTCTTCTAGTCTGAGGTACTCCGTAATGACCAGCTTGGAGAATACCAAACGTGCATTGATAGCCCATGTCTAATAAAGCTCTCAACGTGAGTTTTAGTACCATCCCCTTTTTGAAAGCGACGAAATTTCTCACGTTCTCCAAAATGAAGTACTTAGGCCTATAATAGTCGCAGTACGACAAATAGGACGCCACTAAGGAGTTTTTAAAATTGGAATATTCCCGCGAATTGAACCGGTTCATACCAGAAAAGCCTTGGCAAGGAGGTCCGCCACAAAGCAGTTCGACCTCACCCTGCATGGGTATTCTAAGGCCAGTTTTGCTGTGAGTAGTTCCTGACATTGCTTCCTTGAGTAACGCGTTACAATCTTCATTGAATACGACGCAACCTTTATTGTTGAGCGCATAGGCGTGTGCCGCTGCCTCTAGATTCTCTATGGCCCATTTGCACTCCGCTATTCCAGCTTGATGTAACCCGTCGGATAGGCCTCCGCAGCCGGCGAAAACGTCTAACGTTCTTAAAGGTCTAACTTTAACGTCAGTGTTTGGAATCACCGGGGCGGGTTTACTAGATTTCCCCTTCCCTTTACCCTTGTCTTTGCCTTTTTGCGTCCGTCCTATTGAGGCGACCTCTTGCGATACGTCGGAGAACTTTCCAGATTTCTTGTCGAATGACTCTCTGAAGTACACTCTAGACGGGTCTTGTTCTAACCATTGTATTTTGGAGCCTTCAGGAATGTTCCTTTCGTGGTACAAGTAGCAAGGACCTACTACAGTGGAGAACGGTATTTCTCGGATTTCCTCACTCCAGTATACAAGATTCAAATCTTCGTGTTGAGGGAATCTTCTCGTCGTGTTCTCCGGTCTATACAACACGCGTACTTTGAGATAGATGTCCTGAGGCACTACTAATGGTCCTTCGCCTCGGGCGGTGACAGCTTCAACATAACCTACGCAAAACGGTTCGTTGGTATCAACGTTGGAACCTCGTAAATAGTTATCGCTCTTCCTGTAATATTCTGTGTAGATACTTTCGTCGACTGGCTCCAATTTAGGTTTATTGTTACTGTTAACTGTATTGACTTTGAAGTTAAACGTTCCTGGTTTTAGAAAGACGCCGGTTCCTTTTTTGTAATCGTAGTCCTGCCATTTTACTAAGGTCCATTCGGATCTATTAGCCTCTGTAACTATGCTTGATTTCACGCTTAGTTTATCAAATACTTTCGGTATATTCCTTGCGTCTTTTTTCGTTTTTCTTTCACACGAGGGACAATATCTATGCTGCCTCAAGGGGTTTGGACATTCAGGATCTTTGGGCAAATCTTCGAAACGAGCTGTGAATCGCTCGTAGAACTTTCTGTAAAAGTAGGTTTGTCCATCATCTTCTAGATTGTCATCATCCACTTGTAAGCCTCCTAAGTTGAACCAGTTATCTGGTATACTTTGGTGTTTTACGTTAGCTTTCTTTATAACCGAAGAGAGAGGCGCGCCGTTACAGCATCTATCGCCTAGGAACACTTCTCTCGGATCGCCCACTTCACCCAAAACAGTGTCAGACGACCTTATAAACACTTCTCCATGGAAAAATCCTGACTTTTGATTAATAGTTTCTTTCCACATATACGTTAAGCGCACAACCAAAGCCGGTAGATTAGGTTGTGAGGTCTCAACCATCACATAATCTCCCTTTTTGTACTCATCCCCATCTATTTGGACAGCTTCATAGTAGATCTTTGTAGCATCAGCTTTGACCGGGTCACCAATCCACGTGATTTTTTTACTACCCGACCCTGTGATTTTGACTGGTATCGTGTCATCTATTTTGTCTAGTTTATTCTCTATGATCTTGGTTTCTTCTTCGTCCTCCGCCTCAGAATCGTCCGCTTGTTCTACCGCCATGTTGGGGCAGCGGCGTCTGACACAAGCCTGTTTAGTTCTGCCGTGACCCCCGAATTTAGCCATGGCGCGGCAAGCGTTACATTCCCCGCAGTCCGGCTGTTGACAGGCCTCACAAACTCCACATCTCTTCCTACGCAACACCAAATCTTTATTAGCCTTATCCAACTGATTGGTAAAAAAACTTTCAAACGTTTTGCGAACTAGCGGCGTAGTTGTCGCTTTAGTCCAGGCTTTTTTGTCCACCTTCCTATATTCTATTTTTCCGCGGCGTTTCTTGCCGAATTTGATGCCCATCAGTTTGATCAACTCCCGCATGCAGGGTAGAGTGATTAGGGGCTCGTCATTCTCGTCCTGGGCCTCTAAAGCTACCACTTGGTCACACACGAACTGGGCGTGCTTATGCAACATCTCCTCAGACATATCCATATTGTCTAGTTCGGGTATTTTGGCTTCTCTTATGATTTCGAGCAAGTCTTCGTAAGTAGGTTGGAGGTAATAGTATTCTTCTAAGTATTCCACGACTGTTTTGCTAAGGCATATTTTTTCGTATAAATTATTCATTAGTGGCGTGTATTGCGCACTAGGCTTTAGTAAGTTGTAGTCGCCGAATGCTGTTGATAGTGTTATGCAGTTTCTATCGCCTCCGTCAAAACCATGAATGAACCTGAAATTAATAGTATTATCATCATCATCATCAGCCTGTATCAATCCACTGTTGGACATAGGCCTCCCCCAAATGACGCCACTTCTCCCTGTCAGTGGCAAGTAGTATTATCAATGTACGATATTACAAAATGATGGTCACATTTACCATTATTAGCTTATCGATACCAACATAACTAAAATTTTTTATTATGAGCTACATCAAATTCCAAAACAACTAAACTTAGTCGTAATGGAAGGAACAGTCCACATCTATACATACACTCAATGTAAATCAAAATTACAAGATGTTAAATCTATTGATAAGAGTATCATGAAACTAGCCTGTAGCAGTCCAAAGCTGGACAAAGTTATCCCCTAGGAAAGTTTCGATAGTGGAAAGGAAAAACACGGTAAACGCCATTTAGTAAATTGTTCAGGAGAACCGTTTAAAGAAAAAAAAATAGAAACAGCTCATAACTTATTTATCTGTCGACTAATTTTGATGAAACTTTGTGTGCAGTTTATCTTTATTTTTTCCTATATTTTGTTTCCTGAATTATCAGATTTTAGCCAATAGTTTTAAAAAAATGTGGCGTTTCACTTTTATGAGATTTAAAATGAGAAGGGAAAAACGGATTCGACGCTATCAATAGAAAAAAATCGGTAGGGAAAATTAACTTAGACGCCAACCTTAAAAAAATGTTTGTGTGGAAAAATACTTGATTAGTCAAATCAAATTTTAAGTAGAGCCAGAATACAAATTTATACGACTTTGTTGAAATAAAATCTGTTGGGAAGAATCATTGATATGTCTTACTCAGTATTTTCTTGGTTCGGAACAACATTTTATGAGCCGTGATCACCATAGGCTTCGTCATTAGTTTAACTGATATCGATGCTCTTACCTACATTCTATTGATTTTGTATTTGAAGATCGCGTAATTAGTAAATAGTTATGTCCTGATTATAAAAGGAAATAAGATTGTTAATAACTAAAAACCTATTTTCAGTGATCTCACGACTTATCTATCATAATTCTGACATGTAATTAAGCAGTAATGTTGTGATAATATATGTACTTTTAAATAAATAATCAAATATAAGACGGGAACCTACATCAAAAAAAGTAGAAAAAAGAAAATCAGCTTGTAAATTATCAAATTGCTTTTTATTACGTAAATTATTCAAGATAGTAAAAGAAACTCTTGATATGTACTACCAGATTAGTTTTTAAGACATAACCAATAAAAAATCACTTTAAGATGGATTGTGACAGTGAGAGATCGATTATCATAAATACTACTTTATAAAATTTTACTAACTAATGACCAGTAAAAGGAAACTTAACTATTGCAATATGTAATCCACTTTTCACAGTCACACGACCAAATAGACGCCTAAAATTAAAGTTTTAAGATTAATCGAGTACAATACAATCTCAAATAAAATATATTAAATAACAGTTTAAATTAAAGACTTAAATTTCAATAAAATAATATTGATAAGCCCTTGTAGTCTTCCTAACAGCTTAATACCGTTATTGAACAAAAGAAAAAACGTTTTAAAGTTTTAACCTTTTCTCGCTTAATACTTCAACAACATTTTAAAACAACACTTGTGTAACGCCAATGTTGCATAAAAATAAGTAAAAAAAACGAATGATTTACCAAAATAAACTTTATTTTAATCAGGAAAACTAACTTTTACGACAGTCTCGGGTAATAGGTAGTCGGGAAAAATAACTTATACGCCACCGTTGTTTTTTTTCAAGTCAGGAAGAACGCGTGTTGCGACACGTCTAAAAATTATTTTGTAGGGAAGAAACGTTCAAAAGCCAAGTTTAAAATAAACTTGGCATGGTAAAATGCATTTCATACCATACTCATACAAAAATTAGGAAGCTCGATAAATTAACAGCCAGTAATAAAATTATAAGAATAATTCATGCGACATTGTTCAAAATTTTAACTGTAAAATTGTTGTTTGATTGACTGATATTTTTCAATCACCCCTATTTTTACTTTAAATGAAATACCAAAAAAGTCGTCTGGTCGGCTTGAAACCTAGACAGATCGACAGGAAATAAAAAAATCTATCGAACTGTATATATAACTCATTTTTGACAATAGTGGCGTTTCATTCGTTTTTCCTTTCCAGTGTCGATATGTTTTTACTCACCACTCAATAATAGGTCCCACATCTTTTACAGGTACTGATTCTTCATCTATGTCAGGAGAATCGCAGTATATGGGCTTGAGGTAACCAGACACATATATATTAACATCATTTTCTATTAGACCGCAGTCTATAGAGCATAAGTGACCTTCTGTGTCGTATATTGTGAAACTTGTAAGGTTGGTTTGAGGACGCTCTGTAATGTCACCTTCATCACCTGTAACAAAATAACATAAAATAGGTAATTTAAAGATTTTGCTCAATAGTAGACGTACAGGGCCCTTACGCCACTAATTCATTTTAGCCACAATATTACTTCAGTTTAAACTACATCTGAAGTACAAAAAAGCTACTCCACTAACCAAACGTCCGTCAATGTCAGTTCAATAGCCTTATATTTGGTACTCCACTATTGACATGTCTATACTTGAGTTGCCACTGAAGCACCACTGAAGCGCCACTGACTCACTATTGAGGCACAACTGTGGCTGATCAAAATATTAGAAGAGTGCCACTTTTACAGCCGAGACGCAAAAGTAACGCAGTAACGACGCAGTTGTGTGGCTGTCAAAGTTAATTAGTGGAGTAAGGGCCCTGGAGTTCATAAATTAAAATTTCTGAAAATTTATTTATACAGTAGAATAACATAAACATAAAATATTACAACAGATTAACAGCATAAAGATTTTCTATATCAATGTTGGCAATTTACTCATATTGTCCTTTACATGCTGAACCAGCTAGAAACCAGTCCTACACTGAGCAACAAGGCACAGCTTTTCAAATTGAGTGCTGAATATCTGTTGATAAATGATAATTTAATTTTACTTTAACCATACACAAAACTTTTATTCAGTTTCAGAGGATTAATGCAATTGTGACTATTAGCCCCAACAAATAATAATTAGTGCCATGCCAAAAAAATCCAATAAACATTCTAGACAAGAAAATAATTCCTAGTATTGCAAAACAACATTTATAACTTACCTGCAGATAGTACCAGCTTATCATTGGTCAGTGCGATGAATTCTTCAACTGAGTTCTGAGGGTGTCCTATGTAGTATATTATATCTGAATTGTTCAAGAACTGTCCACAGATAGAGCACTGTTCATTAGGATCAATCTTTGGCAACAGGGTCATAGGTTCCTCAGTATTATTATTTTGTGAGTCCTCTATTTTCTTATCATCTAAAAGGGGCTTTGAATCTTCTCCATTAATATTGGGTTTAATATTCTCCTTTTCAATATCTTGAGGGGAAGTACAATTTTCCACTGAATCTTTTTCTTTAGAAGCATTACTGTCTGTGCTTTCGTTATCTAGGGATTTGTCATCGTTGCCGTTGGTTAAGGTAGAAGATTCTTCATTGTTATTGTTTTGCAGGGTTTCAGGGATTTTCTTGATCTTTTTCTGAAATTATGTAAATAGAAAAATGGAAACTAATGAATGTATATAACAAGTTGTATATAACAGATGCAGATCCGTGAGCTCCATCTACCCCATGGAATAATTAATAAGAGGATTGGCCCTTATGCAATGTTTGTATAGAAACTAGAGTGGCACTAAGCGGGGTGAAACGTGGCACTAAGCGGGGTGAAACGAGGTACGCGTGATGGAGGAGCGATATTACAACCAATCAAAACAGGGCATCTGCCAATCAAATCAGGTATATTCTTTCTACTCCACATTTTTAGACTCCGCACCAATTAAAACACGCCATTTGGTCTCCAGACCGCATAACGGGAACCACTTCTTACGCCGGGTCTTGTTTATATTTGGTTCATGGTTTACCCTGTACAGGGAAATGGGTGTGGTGTGTTTTTGTGTATGTATGCTATGTAATTACATAATGCAGAGGAAACGTCTATCACATATCACAATTGGGTAACCTTTACAGGCTAGTCAACTACATTTTCATATGACGGTATCTAATAAACAATTTGTTAATATGTACTTACAATATTGTCCTTGTCTTCATCATTAGATAGTTTCCTCTTCTTGGAAAACATTTCTGTAATCGTTGTCTGTGTACCATCTTTTTTGGAACTGCTTCTGAAATAATATCAGTTTCGAAATTAGCCAATCTCATTTGAATACAATCGAACAGACAAAACTGTTACAAGTAAATGACTTGTATTAAAGTCATAATTAAAAATATTTGTATCATAAAGTATAAGTATGTAAGCGACTGTAGCCCAGTGGGTAAGACCTCGGAGAAAGGTCCTAGGTTCGAATCCCGACTCTGGCATGTACCAATGAATGAAATTTAAATATGTGTTTTTCATTTACGTACATAATTTACAGTTGCTAACGGTGAGGGAAAACATCTTGAGGAAACCTGACTATCCCTCAGGATAGGTAATAGTCAGTGCCTATATACGGCGATACGGTTCACTACCTATCACGTTGGGTGCTGTCTATCTAGTGATACGCGGGCTTCGAATGACCCATAATACCTAACATGCCTTCGAAATTTCGGAGATGGGCATTGAAGCCTCTGACTACCCCGCCATAATAAAAAAGGGAGTGTGTATTCACAAAGCGTATGTTATGTTATGTTTTTGTATCATAAACTCTGCTCATGGTTGGTCAAACTACATAACTAACGACAGTAGGTAAATAAAGTACTAGAATAACATCACTTCTCATGGCACTGTGAAGTCCTGAGTAAATAGACACCAAATCTTAAGCATACTTACTTGATTGAAGGACTATTCTTGCTACATGAAGGAGCATCCAAAACTTTAGGAGGTGATCCAGAGGAAGATGGGCTACTTTCTGGCGTAAGAAGCGGCATTTTATGGCTTTAAAATACAGGGGAAGGAAATGTTTTATGTTTTCACTGTCATAAGTTCATAACACATAAACATTCAATAAAGCACTGTATAACACAATATGTTTGTTTATAATGAATTAGGTAAGCCTCAACTGTAATAATATTTCAAAAATTAGATTTTATGGTTATTTAGAGTTTCTCACTTTCATTCTCAAAAAAGCGTACACGATTTACAAGATTTGGCGCGAAAATGTTTTTTATTTTTACTGTCACTCATATGTACAACATAGAGATCCCGTCACATAAGGTGGCAGTAGCCAAACTTGGAACTAAATTTGACGTTACCGCCATTGCGTGTTATTTTGTATGAAAGGTAAATTCGAAATTCGACGTAGCTCAGTAATTCGACGTAGCTCAGTTGTTAATTCGACGTAGCTCAGTTGTTTGGGGCTTGGCTCTGTATCAGTGGGTACAGGGTTCAAATCCCGTTTGAGCATGTACCAATGGAAATGAAGTTTAATGAATTTCTATGTACATTTTCGTAATAAAAACACATTTACGAAATGCGTTGTTGTATTATACGGTGAGGGAAAACATCGTGAGGAAACCTACCTGTTCGTCGAACAGGTAATAGTTAGTGCTTGTAAAATGGCGACATGGCTGACCACCTGTCACATTGAGTACTGACTATCTGGTTAACACGTGGGTTCGAGGTGTCCATAGAAATACTACCTTCGCAATTGCGGAGATGGACACCTGAACCTCTGACTACCCCGCAAGGTTTAATGGTCGTGAATGCGTTTGTTTTTGTTTTGTTTTTTGAAAGGTAAATTTAGTATTACCAGCGTTGTGTTTTTTGCCCACTCTTTGTAATTTTTATGTTTGTTAAGGGTGATTATAATAAATTGATTTCCGGAGTTTCTTGTTAGTTCTTCTCCAAGCTAGGGTCTCCGCTGATCTAACCTCGGTAAAAAATATGTAAAGACAATGCTCAGTGCCATGTTTGAAATAATAGTTTTAAGAGATTCGCGATTTATACTCATGATATAAGATATAAGGGTGTGTATAAGATTGATTGCAGCTGTGGGAAATCCTACGTCGAACACACTAAACGGTCTATTGCGGACAGAGTGAAGGAACACATAATATATGTAATATAGAATAAGAAGGATAAGTCCCGTTAATTATTAATCATGTTTGAAATAGTTTAATAAACATATTTTGACTTTGATATATTAATTTGTTTTATTTGAGTTTATAGCTCTGCAACCAAAGATCGTTACAAATGAAACCTCAATATAATGTATCGAGCCGTATGGCACAGTGAGTGCTAGTTTTGGCGTGTTTACTGGCAACACTGGATTACGCGACTGTGGCGACGCCTCCAACTGCCACCTTATGTGGCGGGTACTCTAATGTAGAACACAAGTGATTTAAATGGTACCTCTACATACTATTTAAAAAAAAGTGATCCATCTGAATTTATGAAGCATACATATGCCAGCTGCGATGTTACTGAAAAGTTAACTGGTTAGCTTTCTTCTTGGCATATCGTAGGAGGTGAACTAAGATATGACCATAACGTTACTTAGTTTAATTACAATTCCGATAACAGTTGTTAAACAAATTACTATATCTGCGAGATTCTATACACTCAAAACAGCATAAAACTATATAATGAGCAATATTTTATTGTAATGTGAGTATCATAGTTTGTGTGTATCATTATCAAACAGCTGATTTTATCTCTCGCAGGTTTTGTTTACTACTGTAAGATTTGTAGGTTATTTATATACTTTAAAAAAATAGGAAAATAAAATAGTATTTCACAGTGAATTTTAATCTCAGTGATTACGCCTCACCTAACTGAATGCTATAAATATAAGAATAAGTGAATAATTTTCTTAATGAGTTAAGAAAATGTCGAGATTACTACGATACGGAAAGTTTACTTTATCCAGCACAATAAGACAATTTTCTTCAGTCGTAGTTCCTGATATAGATATTGACTATTATTGTAATGAACAGAATTCAGCTGAGATAAAACATAACGTAAAGATTCGCAAGGGAGTTGGTGATGTGGATCGAGTACTTGATATTTACAAAAACTTTAAAGATATAAATGAATCTGATGATAAATACTCAGCTATCAAAGAGGAATTGTACAAAGAAATATCTAAGTTACCAAATAAAACTCATCCTAAGGTTTTGAACTACTCAGACGAACCATGTTTAGTAAAAGAAATCAACAACAAAATTGACTTTGGTCAATATACACCATTAGATTTTAGTGAAATAACAAGGCGGCTCAATTTAATGAGAACTGACAAACTGGGTTATACCGCTGGCCATAAGAGTTATTACTTTTTGGGTGAGTTGGCTGAATTAGAAGAAGCCCTTATCAAATACACAGTCACAGTATTGCTAAAGGAAGGATTTCAGTTGATATCTGTACCTGATATATTGCCTAGTCAAGTGTTGGAAAGTTGTGGCATGACTGTCAACAGTGATAGAACACAGGTAAATTATAATATATACTTTTATTCAGTGAAAATATAATTACCACTTGGCTAAACTGTGTCTATGAGATCATTCTGTTCACAAGTTGTTGACTTTCTGCATTTCATTACACTGCTCATGGTTAACAGTTGAATAATTCATCAGTTAATAATAATGAGTGAGTCACAAGCAATATCTTAAATTATTAACATAACATGAATAGAACTAATTAATTATTTAAACTAGTTGATGAACTAAACTAATTATTTAAAGTTTATTTTGTTTCTCTGCCTAAAATACTACAGGTAATCTATTTGTCTAACTCCAGATATACTCTCTAGATCCAGTACATCATGGCCCAGATTTATATCTGTCAGGGACAGCTGAAATGTCATTAGCAGGACTCCTAATGAACACTATACACAAACAGGAAGTTTTGCCACTAAAACTGGCTGCAGTGAGTCGCTGCTTTAGAGCGGAAACTTCTAATGTTATTGAAGAGAGAGGTATTTACAGGTATGTATCATTGAAAGATGAGCTTCAGGAATTTCGTATGACTTTGTATTCTAAGGTTTTATATTAAAAGTAAAGTTCACTACAAAAATAATCATGTCAAGTCACTTATTTATATCTCCAGAATAGTCTTTTAATAACAATTGGCCGACTACTGCAGTAGATTCTAGAATAAGGATAAATTTTATTGTGTAATGCGCTCAATCTTAGAGACATAATATCTTATTGTTGATTTATCTTTTGCATTATCTATTGTCTAATAAATCCAATTTACATATACTCACCACCATTTCAATATATTGATAGAGAGATACTTATTCAGTATTGAATATGTCAAAAAATAGGAATATTCATTCATTAATCCGTTTTATTTTCCTTTTACTTACAGAGTTCATCAGTTTACAAAAGTGGAAATGTTTTGTGTGACAAAGCCAGAGTTGTCTGATGAAACTTTAGAGTACATAAGGGACATGCAAGAGAAGTTGTTTGCTCCTCTAGGCATACATATGAGAGTGTTGGATATGCCTCCCCATGAATTAGGCGCTCCTGCTTACAGGTTGGTTCATTGTTAAAATAGGAATATGTTGTTATCATTTACTAGAATATGTCTTGGAAAGTTTATGTATTGAATGTATGTTCATGTTACAAATAAATAGTTAATGATATTTACATTATAATGTCTTGAGGAACTATTATGACTGTAATATACTTATGTCAAAAAGCTGCCTATGTAGAAAATAAATAAACACTTTTTTTTTTTTTTTTTAACGTCAGGAAATCCCCACGGATACCCCCCGGCGCTAGGGAGCCGGAGGGTTATGTCGGACTCGAACCGACTAAAACCTGACGGTGTCCTTCGGGACGCCATAAGTGGCAGGGTCGCGGGAACTGCGTGAGCATTACATCGCGCGACCCCGCCGGCGTTGTCCGGTGTGGAGCCGGACCCGATCCCGAGCTAGGGCGGAGGAGAGATTCTCCGCCCGCATACATTGTGAGAGGCGCGCAGGAGACGCGCACACCATCTCGAGGCCCTAAGTGACGGGACGGCGAAGCCCTAGCTTGCCGCCCCAAGGCCTCTAGGTGGGGGGGAGGAGGCCACGATAGGCCCTCCTCCTGGCCCCAGCTCTCCGGCGGCGGATACGATGCGAGGAAGGGTCCATCTCCCGCTCCCTCTCCGCCGCCTCCTTCTGCGACATCACCAGTTCGCAGAAGGTTAGAGCCGCCTGAAATAAATTAACACTAACTTAACCCAACAGTAGATTACAATATTCCAAAATTATTACACTATTCTATTTAATTTTACAGAAAATATGACATAGAAGCTTGGATGCCAGGCAGAAAGAACTACGGAGAGATATCTAGTTGTAGTAACTGTACAGACTACCAATCAAGAAGACTGAATATTAAATATGATGATGGCAGTATATCCTATGTTCACACATTAAATGGAACAGCATGTGCAATACCTAGAATGCTAATTGCATTACTAGAAACTCATCAAGACCCCAAAGGGAAAATATCCATACCAGATATACTACAGCCTTTTATGGGAGGGAAAAAGTATTTGAAAAGAAACAACCGTGTACCTGAACTAAAATTGTTGAAAATAAAGAAATAGTTACAATAAAATTCTTTTATTATTTATATTTAACATGTAATTACAGAGCTTATACCTAAAGTATTTAATCTTATGAATCAGCTTTGTTTTTCTTCAGCTGTTTATGTTGTTTAGAAAACGTCTTCATTTTGGCTTTGAGTTGAGATATATCAACACTAGTACTAGCGGATGGAGTCTCAGTACTCTTCTCTTCAGGAGGTATGAAGTCTTTCTGTCTTTGTTGGTCTCGGGCCTTCTTAGCCTGCGCTTGCTTCTCTTCCTTCTCATGACGCCTCTTGGCTCGCTTCTGGTCATCTTTGAGGAAGTACTCTCCAGTTGCCAACTCCTTGTCGACTTTACTCTCAGGCTGCGGAGGCGGGAATGGTGTGTATGGCTTCTTTTCTTTTTTCTTCTTAGGTTGTTTTCTAGGTACATTTTTACTCTTGAATTTAGGAAGAAAACGGTCCCAGCTTTCGTTTTTGAGTTTAGGATCTTTCATTAGTTCCCTTTTAATCATAAGAGTCTTTATATTGTACATGGGATGTATGTTTTTCATTGTGTCTTCAACTATGCGCCTAACTTGAACTAAACCTTTGTATGGACCTACGGCTGACACAGTGTTTCCTTGGACGAGCACATAACATTCAGTTAGCAGTTCTATTGATTTCAAAGTAACTCCATTTGGGCCGATTAACCTCTGTCTTCTCTTAAGGAATGTTTCTTTCTTTCTCACAAAAGAATTGATTTTTATTATATCACACCCAATCTCATCGTCTAAAACACGCACGGCTTGTTCAAAAGGAACACTCCTTGAGAGTAGTTTCATAAAATCTCTAGCTTTTATAATAATGTACGGATCCCATGTTTTCCTTGTTGTTTTTACAGTGAGACTTCCTTCAATCAAATCTAGCTCAGCTATAATATGATGTTCACTTAATACTTTCTGTACTAAAGGCCAGCATTCTTTAAGATATTGTTCTCGGTACTTAGGGAACAGAGTAGCGAATTTGCTTTCTTCCAATAACCCATGAGGATTATCTTCAGGTGTAAATTTGGGTATTTTCATAGCCCATGCATTGTCCACGGGTCCTGTCTCAAGTTGTTCAGTTTCACTCTCCTCTTCAGCCATTTTTGTAAATATTATAAATGAACTGAACAAGTTTAGTTTCGTATCACAGCACTTTCCACATAACCTCACTTAAAAGAAAACAAAAACATTAAAACACATTTGGTTGCTTGCTTTGAATCTTTACTGACAAGTGACAATTTCGAGCTGTCAAAGCATAAAACTTGAGGTTTGAAAGATATAAAAAAAACTTAAGTCTGCATTTCTTTATTATTATTACTATTAATATGAAATAATCATAAAACTAAATATGTACAAATTAAAAACAAAACTTAAATCTATCAAAGAGTAAAAATTTACACAGCGCTACTAGTGTACCAAATTTAGCACCCAGAAGCAAAAGCCCCCAGCGCACTAGCAGCGTTGCCCCGCTGGATTGCCAACGACAACCTCTGGGCCAAAAATTCACCGGAGCGTCTATCCAAACTACGATCCCTAAGCCTTTTGCCTATGCTAGCCACAAAAGAAACCGCCTCCTCCCCCCAAACCCCAGACGTTTCAAAAGCCACTGGCACAAACAAATAGGCAGATTTTAAGTCTGCTATACAAATACGCCACAATTACGTTGAGAACAAATAATCGGTAATCAAAATTTAATTATTTGAGACAGTTGAGTTAATCTTTGTGGTTGTGAGTCCATATTTCAGACAGGACTCACAACCATATTGAGAAGTGATGTTGTCCCATAATAAGAAATATAAATTTATTGAAATCAGTAACTTTAGAAACCACAACAACGTATTTGATTCATTTGAAAGTTATAGCTTGGCAAAAACGTCTAGAAAAGTAAACTTTTATTTGTGATCTTGCAACCTTAAAAAATAATTATGTAAACAAAGTGATGTCAAATTTCCAAATATTTGTTTCAAATGAACTATTAACATAAAACGGTTATTTAAATACGTAGAAAGTTAATTAAAATGAATAAGACTATCCGAAGTGATGTCAGGAGTGTGATTTACAAAGTTTATAATAAATGTCTGGCGGAAAAAAAGGACAAATCTATTCTTTCGGATGTGGACGATGTTTATCAAAGAACTGCTAAAATGACCGGTATCTGAACGTTTATTTTGTTGTATATAGTTGGTAAATGCATTACTTGATGAACTATAAACCATTGTGAATTGCTTGCATACGAGATAAGTGTAATATTATACATTAAACTTCGAACACGAAGGTTATGTTTACATCTTTGTTCAGTACTGTGGCGCGCATTAATGTTGATATTAAAGTTGATACTTTTGAGTATTTTTAATTATTTTAGTATTTTTAGTATACATTAAACACTAAATATAAAAAATATAAATTAAAATGTCGGACACGCCTTAGAGATCCCGCCACATAAGGTGGCAGTTGGAGGCGTCGCCACAGTCGCGTAATTCAGTGTTACCAGTAAACACGCCAAAACTAGCACTCACTGTGCCATACGGCTCGATACATTATAGGTTTCATTTGTAACGGTCTTTGGTTGCAGAGCTATAAACTCAAATAAAACAAATTAATATATCAAAGTCAAAATATGTTCATTAAACTATTTCAAACATGATTAATAATTAACGGGACTTATCCTTCTTATTATATATTACATATATTATGTGTTCCTTCACTCTGTCCGCAATAGACCGTTTAGTGTGTTCGACGTAGGATTTCCCACAGCTGCAATCAATCTCATACACACCCTTATATCTTATATCATGAGTATAAATCGCGAATCTCTTAAAACTATTATTTCAAACATGGCACTGAGCATTGTCTTTACATATTTTTTACCAAGGTTAGATCAGCGGAGACCCTAGCTTGGAGAAGAACTAACAAGAAACTCCGGAAATCAATTTATTATAATCACCCTTAACAAACATAAAAATTACAAAGAGTGGGCAAAAAACACAACGCTGGTAATACTAAATTTACCTTTCATACAAAATAACACGCAATGGCGGTAACGTCAAATTTAGTTCCAAGTTTGGCTACTGCCACCTTATGTGGCGGGATCTCTAGCTGAAATGTGTTTTTTTTTGTCTCCCTTTTAAGTCCTATGAATTATGATGATTATGACGACTAGGTTCAGGAAAAAGCGCATATTCACATTTTTGGATGAAAAAGCTTCAAATGAACAGGCTTAAAGGATAAACGGTCATGAATGCCCATAATGTTACACAAATAATACTTCTATGTACTAAGTACCAAGACTAGGTTGTCCACTTTAAGGCCATGTACACATAGGGCGAATTACGCGCGAATGGATTCGCGCGAAAGAATTTATCACTGCGATCACATGAAGCGAAACACGCGCGAGTGACTTTTGGGCTCGGTGTATTGAGTCAGTGTTCATCATGAATTTAGAGGAAGCGGTTGTATTGTGGCTTGCTTATCGTCGATGGAAACGGCGCAAAAAAGTAGAAAGCCGAAGATTCAGAATCCATCCTATTCTCCGAGATAGAATGACCCACAGTATGTTCATAACTTTGTACCCGAACTTAAGGCAACACGATGAAAACTTTTTTAACTATAATTTTCTTAGAATAGTCTGGTGATGTCATATCCCATATGGCGGGCCTTTTCTCTACTTCATAATTAACAATTCTACATCGAAACTTTCCTTTTCCATTATTTTTTCTCTCAATTCGTCCGTTCGCGGCTTCTTCGCGCGTGTACTGGACGCAACAAGGCGCACTGAGTATCTCGACTCGCGCCAAAAACGCGCGGATTACGGGCGAGTCGAGATTCTGCGAATGACTGGCGAATTACGCGCGAATGAAATCCTTCGCGCGTATCATGTGTACCCAACATAGCAAACCCGTGTATCTCGGCTACGCGCGTGTGCATTCGCGCGAATCCATTCGCGCGTAATTCGCCCTATGTGTACAAGGCCTAAGGGTTGCCATGAAAAAACTTAGTGGCGCCCCCATTATTTTTTACTCTTTTTTGCCAAGCTGTATGTGAGTTACGTATTGTAATTTTATATTGGTTTGGCATTTGCTATGCAAACACCCTTGTCGCATAGATAGACGGAATTTTCCTTTACTTACTCTATGTACTTATTATTATAGATAAATAATAAGTCCTTGTATAAAACATCAATATTTATTTACGTAGGTAGTTGATTAAATGCAGATTGAATATTTGTCTAAAACTATTACAATACGGAAATATTTCTGATAGAATTTTTACTTGACAATGAAATGAAATTAGCAGTAAATCGTACTGTAAATAATAATATTTGTTGAATTCACAGGGTGTGTAGATATATAATTTTCAGATGTAATCTTGAGATGTAGGTAGGTACAATAAATATTCTGAAGTTTTGTGCTGAACATTTTATTTTACATACAAAGTTTTTCTTAATCTACTTAATTTAGAAGAAAATTAAAACCATTCTTCATCTAGTAAGCTAATCTTTTTAAGCAATAAAAACCTTATCACATTATTTATTTATTTACTAAATTGTCGTTTCCTAATGTATCGTTAACTATTTCCAGGCCAGACTATACTTTCTATCCAATCCAAGTAACTTGACACGCGCGTATATACTCCTGGAACTTTCGATCCGCAGCCTCTTCCGAAAGATGTGATTCCCACTATTCTGTACATGGAATCAGTGCTTGTCAAACCCTGCAGAGGTCCTCCCGAATCACCCTGAGAATAGAATACATGAAGTTTTTAGAAAAGTCTAAGATATTGTTTATGTGACATAGATAATGTTTTTTTTATTATTAAATTCATTTATGACTGTTAATTGATGTACGTATAGTATGTATAGTATGTATGTATGTATGTATAGTACAAAACGAGCAAAACAAACATCAATATAGCCACGATATATTGTTATGATTATCGTGTTGGCACATATGCTAGGATTGTCGATCGTACTTGCTTGATATAAAAAATAACACTTACACGACCTTTATCCCTTTTTAGTTGCAGTTAGAAAACAATATGTCCATCTCCGCAAATGTAGAGTTAGTGATTTTCTAACCACTTCGTACCCACGTCAACTACACATAGTATTTATACGTTTGTAGGTTAAACCCGACCCCGTATGATGGGACAATAGAATGAAGAAGTAGTATGTATAAAGTTGTAAGTTTATATATATATACATGCTTAAAGTGACCTAGGTGATATTATAATTTCTGACCAAGCACATAGGTATTAACGGACGTCAATGTATGTGTATGCGTATGTATTCATATACCTGACAAGCATCTTTCAATCCTTCACTATCTCCAGCGCATATTTGTTCGTCTATTATTCCCCTAGGCAGTTTTCTCCAAGTGGTTGACGTGTAGTTGACACTACATTTGCTCCGAGAGACCACAGACACGTTGGCTTTCAGCAAAATTGGACTGCGTTGCTCACCTATCACATTAACGTAATCTTAGTATAATTAATTTATACTGGGATCTAAATTGGATATTAAATATCTGATATTCTTAGGTTAGTAGTGTTAAATATAAGCTAAGACCTAAATAGAATACCTACTAAATTATTTATTATTGTTCTTAGCATGTCGTAGGGGATAATATAAGGTTCATATTGAATGGTAACCAGCCACTGTGTCTTGCCTTTGTGGACTACGAGAAGGCCTTCGACTCCATCGAGATCTGGGCTGTTCTGGAATCCTTGCAGCGATGCCAGGTCGATTGGCGTTATGTGCAGGTGTTGAGGAGCCTATACAGCGTGGCTTCGATATCTGTTCAAGTCCAAAACCAAAAAACAAGTCCTATACAGTTGCTCAGAGGAGTGAGACAGGGGGATGTCATCTCCCCGAAACTGTTCACGAACGCACTGGAGGACGTCTTCAAAACTCTGGATTGGACTGGGATGGGTATCAATGTCAATGGCAGATACCTCACGCACCTCCGTTTCGCTGACGACATTGTCATAATGGCGGGTTCGCTGCAGGATTTACAGGGAATGCTGCACAGTCTTAACGCTGCCTCACGGTCGGTCGGTCTCCGGATGAACTTGGACAAGACCAAAGTCATGTTCAATGAGCTCGTTGTCCCGGGGCCGATCACGATCAGTGGAGAAACGCTCGAAGTGGTCCAGGAATATGTCTACCTGGGCCAGGTTCACAGGTAGTAGTGGTTGGCTGAGGGCCACGAGTGATCGTGTTTTGTGGCGTTACCTTGGGGAGGCCAACGTCCAGCAGTGGACTGTCATAGGCTGATTGATTGATTGAATGGTATTCAATCTGGCAACCATATAGAGCTATAATTTAGAATAAGTAGCCTTTTTTCTAAGTTATAGTACAACTAGGAACGAAAAATTACATATTCCTCTCAATAAGTAATAAGCAGTGCTTGTAAACATCGGGGCAGTTTACTACCTATAATGTTAGGTTCTAACTTTGTGGTTAACGCGTGGGTTTGAGGTGGCCATAAAATCACTAACTCCGCAGTTTCAAATATAAATGAACCTCTGACATGTCAAACGAGTTACATGCATACATATAACGCCCGTGTCCCAACGTAAGAGTAGACAGAGATCACGGATTCCCATTCGTCTCCATTAAGACAAACCACGTTTGCCTCATTGTCCATACACACTCGACGGTTGTCGTCACCCTTTTTCAATGAGGCGTCTATCTGACTGTTATATGTCTCATTGCGTCGTACGAATCGTCGTGGTGGCCGTGAAGCGTGTAAATTTACCTGAAGCAGTGACTTGACCCCAGCCGGTGACTGTTAGTGGTATGGTGGGGTCCTCAGGCTCGCTATAAAGACATGCTGGGCTTAGGGTACCACTAATCTCAGTTGGTTTCTCTAACCTGAAATAAATAGAAAATATTTTAAGACGCAGCATTTGTATGAGCTTATTGGATATTTTTTTAAGATTCTTGTTTACTATACATTTCACAGAGGTGTAATACTATGTTTATAAAATAAACGCGATAATGCAGTATTTATGTATCTCCCTACGTTATGAAAATAACTTCCTATACCATATTGTCATTATTCTGAGACGTATTAACTTATAATGCCGTCCTTCACATGTCACATACCAGTATTCAACATATCCTGTAAAGCTGTACCCATTTCTTACATTAACACATAAAAAATCTCTAGAAAATGTTGTTAGATAAACGAGAGGGCATATACTGGGTAATCAATCATTAATCCTAGTCTAACCTAAAAAGGTTTTACTTGCCTTATAAGAGTAATGTCGTGGTACTTCTCCTTTCTAGTATAGTTCTCGTGTTTCCTGATTTCCGCTATGCGAATGTCCGTTTCGCCGTTCCACTCACTGCCTCCAATCTCGAGGATACCCAAACGGGCGATCACTGGTTCTTGTCTGGAAAAATAAGTTTCTCATAGACAATAGAAGTATTAGCTGTAAGAATGCAATGGGTGTAAGTGAAAAAGGGGAGGTTTATCAGGATCATTCAAGGTGACGACTGTCTATGTCGTTAGGGAAATAGTGGCGTGATTATACTGTAACTATATGCGAATAGGCATGAATCTAATAGAATGGGGCTTCTAGATATATCATTTTGCAGATTGTCGAATTATAACACAGGTAAAAAGTGTTGTGCCAATCACTTTTAATAAAGTGTTTCAATACTCGTATTAATGATACGAAGTTAATAATAATGCAACAACATCAGCACTAATTTAAAGTTAAAGAACAATCTATAGTTCAGTGATACTCACCTCTCTAAGTTATCGACACAATGTGCAGCAGTTAAAACATATCGATCGGATATCAATGAGCCAGCACAGCCGAATTTGTAACCCGTTTCCGATTCGTATCCTAATGCCACCTGAAAATGTTTTACAGATGAGTATTACAGAGTTCTTTGGGTATTAGGTATTGTGTGGATAAATATTATATTTAAACATAAGCCAACAGTGCAAAAGGGTATAAAAATTTCAACCATTTTCTAATACAATGGTAACGTTTATATCAACACCTTCAATAAGTAAAAAACAATGAGGAAACCTGGTTCTGCTTCGGGATATGGCAAAATCTGTATCTTTAAAAATGATGAAACATGGGCTATCCTGAACTAACACCCTCAATCAACAACAATAGGATCTCTAGCCTTAGACTATCCCGTAAGGGCTAATAATGGACGTGCTATACATATGTTTATTACTTAAATAAACTTAGTTTTAATCCTACTGAATGAACACTTACCATGTGCGGAAATTCCCCTAATGAAGCTCTGACACCACCAATGATGTGCAGATCTAGGGGCGGAATACTGTTCTTGACTATTTTCTCACATTCTGAAAGGAGAATTTGTATTAATTCACAAACACACAACAAATAACAATTTCAACAATTACACATATTAAATATTGCATACATATAACCAACGTAACACTTTACAAAAGAATTGTACTTAATGTATTCTAATTGATATACAACGAACATGTTTGGATTCAATCATGATCTTTACTCGACTTATATCATTTTATCGTCACAAGTGCCAAACTATTACTACCATGTAAAGCGAAAATGATATTATACAATGTATTACCGCGAAGATTGTTTGTTTCTGTTGTAATGCCATAAAGTCATATATACATGTATGTATTGCGTATGCACCATTAAAAATAGATTTCCTTGTAGCAATTACAGTCCCGTAGAGCTTTTCCTGTGAAGGGCCCTAGGCGGAATGTTATGTTAATAAACGTTATCCTTATATTTAATATAATTAAACATTTAATATTTAATAAATAAACCTTTACGTACTTTGACTTGACACGAGGATAATAATTATAATCTACGTTTATTTTTAATATCGTTAACATTAAGCGATACGATGTTGTGTGGAATATCATTACGATACACATATTCGTATACATCATCCATATACGCAAAAAAGTAACATATAACCGCCGCATGTGTATGAGAAGATGTATAAGTGTCAATGAAGCGAAAGTGGTCTGTCAGGATTGGAACAAATGGGGATCCTTGATCTCTACCTTCCCCTCTACAGGGAATTTTTTTGTATGTATACGCAAAAAAGTTGCTTTAATCCGTGCTTCAATACTCTTAGTAAGGAGGGTTAATTTTGGAGTCAAAATTCTCGCAAATGGTTTCATTGAACCCAAAATTTGCAAAAACTGTTTGTTCATAACTCGTAAATAACTTAATGTATGGGCTAAATAATTCTAATAAAATTATGCGGCTGAAAAAGAGTGGCATTAGAATTGCTGAGTATTTTTGGTGATATTTAAGATAAAATGGGATCCGTGAGCCTTGCTAATAGGATAGCATAAGAAAACTGGCGTTACATGTAAATATTTATAATCACTATAGAATTACTGCTTTTTAAACAGTAAAATCTTTTCTGGTGACATATAAGGTTAACACAAAATTTTGTATAACATGCCTTCGAAATTTCGGAGATGGGCATTCAAGCCTACGCCGCCATAATAAAAAAGGGAGTGTGTATATACAAGTCGTGAAGCGTATGTATGTACGTAAAAAATTTTGTTACGGTATTGAGTAATTGAAAGCATACCAGATATAGTGAATGAAGCCAAGAAATTAAGAATACATTGCAAAAAAGGATTACTAACCTATATCTGATATTCTTCTACCCCGTGACCGCGTTCTCTCTGTGGTAGTAGTAGTACTAGTAGTTGACGATCCTGTAAAACAAGAGAATTTAATACGTTGCCAACACTGACGTCCGATTGGTAACATAATAGAAAATAAATAAATTATCTTATAGTTTGGCTTCATAGGATCCACAATAAGTTTATCAATCTTATCACATTATTTAGAATAAGGAATCATTAAAAGCTCCCTAACACTATGTATCCAAATGTTTTATTTTTTCTCTCACTGGCATTTTCCATAGATACATACAAAACATGTTAGGTCATTATGAGCAAACCATTGATGGACTTTCGTTTTCAACCGATGATGATTTTAATTCTATGTAAGTTAGGGATGATCATAATTCTTAGTATTCAGGGTAATAAAAATCGTGCTTTACCAAACATACTGGAATCATTTGGACAGCAAACGATTTCTTCAAAATTATCAAACCCGCATCTACTGAATTGGTGTTTCCCTGTGGCAGTCACAGACCTGTAAAAATATACAATTAGTATTCAATCTATGAAGGATATTTTAGGATTGATATTAAATACGATGGAATTAAGAATCCTCTATTCTTTGTATATACACTATACAAAAAAAATGCGTTTTGGAAAAGGATATAGTAATTAAGATTGGAGGGCAAGTCCTAAGATTGGAGATGAAAGTAGCTTTACAAAGATACATAACGGTGGAGCTACAGGTCAAATACGTGGTCCCAGTAAGTCATACGTAACAAATAGGAGATATACTGAATAAGAATGACATTTGAAATGAAGATAACCACGTGTTCCCCGAACAGGTTCGTGTTTATAAATAGTGACACAGTTTACCACCTGTCAGTTTAACTACTGATTATCTGGTCAATACGCGAGCTCTAGGTAGCCATGGAATTACTATCTCGGCAAAATGTGAAAATGGACGCTCGGACCTCTGACTATCCCGCAAGGGTCAATGATTGTGGAAGCATTTGTCTAGTAGTACTTATTGCTACTTCTTGCTTATATATACATTCACATTACAGCAAAATATCGTATCAATACTCTTAGTCTCTTTACGAAAGCATCTGGTCCATACCCAACATCAACAATATCAAATCATACAAGATTTAGTACGCTTTCGTAAAGTTATAATTTAAGATGATATCACTCAAAATAAACCGGCACAAGTTATCAGCGACTGACCTGTGGGCGATTGGACACTGTGTCAAAAGAGTACAAGTGCCGTCGCTTATATCGAAGCTCGGGGTACATTTGTCGCCAACTGGAAAACGAAATACGAACTTTAAATAAGGAAATTATCTTTTACATACATATACACTCACGTCTATCTATCCGTTTCAGGATGGATAAAACTTCGGAGATTTAGTATTTCCTAGATTCTAGAATGAATATGGGTTGTGATGCCTAATGGCAAATTGGATACAGGTGGCCCAACAGATTATATTTGCCCATAGCCTTTAGTCGCCTCCTTGTAGGAAATTATCTTTTAACAGTTTTAAAGTCTTTATTGATTTAAAAACAGAAGAGTATGGGAAGAATAATGGGTGTGAGTGAAACAACAGAGTTTTGTCAAAATTTTTATAGGTGGCGATCGATAGTATCTGCCTATCTCATAGGAACGTAGAGCCGTGAATATATGTGTGTATGTAAGTAGTGTTTTAAGGGAATGAAATAATATTATTAATATAATAATATTATTTCATATACGTACGTATATATACGCGTTACAACAGGAAAGGAAATAAATACTGATATTTTATTATGTACTTATGCTAATTATTTAGGACAGATCTTTGCGTGCAAGTGATTCAAGTAACTTGAAACTCCCTTTTTACTAGATAATCAGTTACCAACCTGATAGGTGGCTAGCAATGCTGACTATTGTATAGGCTGACGATTAAGCGTGTACTTTGTAAGGCTTTATTAGTCTGTGAAATAGCAATATTGTACAAAGTAAACTAAATCAATACTACTCGTATATTTGAAGATGCTGATATTGGTAGAAGAGGATTTTAATATTGTATTTCTAATCTGTACCCACCCCTCTACAGAGAATCCGGCGTGATGTCTATGTATGTATGTACGTCACAGTATGACAAAAGGATTGGGGATATTGAAGCTCTTTTAGACTTGACACCAATATTCCATAATAATGCCTTTAGTATAAATGTATCCCGATATTAATGATAACCAAGGAGATATGTATTTTAACGAAGCATTGTCATCGTTTGTATAATATAACTTTTATTTCGTAATTTAAAATGTGTTCCATTAAATAAATAATACGAATTATTTTATGATTTTAATCAAACGTTAAGCAAGAACCCGAAGAGTTGTCACTTAAAAGCGATATTTTACATTTTTGATTATTTCCGTTCCAATATTTGAACAAACAGGTTGTCATAAAAGTTTGTTCTAATTTAAACAACTTAATTCTGATAAACAACAACATAAACAAAAACAGGTAAAAATTCTTTCTGTATTAGTTTTAGTTACAATGAAATACTATATTGGATTTTATGTTAGAAGATTTGTTTACATATGCAATTCAAATAATTATTAACATTTGCTAAGATAGAACAAATTATGTACTTAAATTTAAATATGCTAAGGTTTTAAGATCAATGAACATGAACAAAGTAAAAATTAAGATAATGTTATATTTTGAGGTATCTACTGACATATTTAATACATCAGGATCATCTTAATCTTCATCAATAATTAGTAATTTTAAATTAATGCTTAACTTTTGAAGGCTTTAACGTAAGAAATTTATAATATATTATGTACTGATGACATAAACTATGCTAACAGCTATGATTTAAGTTTGTTACATTTGAAAACATTCAATACATATAATAATTTAATAACAATCCCATACGAGTTCTTTATTTACAAATTCTTCAAAGATAAAATAATGACGCAAATATTTTTTTATGCCAAACAAACTCACCAAACTGGGCAGCGACTAATTGGATCCAGCCATACACAAAAACAGATTGAAACCACATTATGAGCACTAACAAAACCAAACAGCGGTCCACCTTCGAAAAAATCGCATTTGAACTGAGAAATTTAGCGTTTTGCATCAGATCTTTTTACTGTAACTTCATACAAACATTTTCCTTGTCCTGAGATCAATAATTAATTGAAAACCGGTACCGACTCCACGTTGTGTCAAGACGAGTGTAGACAAACCCGTATGGAATGAATCGTCATTAATTGCTAAATGAGATAACGTCACGCTTGTTTATTTTTAAAGTTTGATGAAGAATCGATAGATAAATAATCTGAAGCTTTTGTTACCATTCAATGAATAATTTTAATTATATCATTAGTTTTGTTGCTATTGGGGATATAAGTGATCAACTGTAAAGTTATGATAAAACAAGTACTGACAGCTGGCATACCTTAACCTTAGCATATAAACGGAGTATTGTGGGTCAAAAGAAGTATGCTAGTATGGGTAATTGGATATTTGATTTCAGCTTTCCTGGCTAGAAGTATTAAGGTATTAAGGTTCCTGCTTATTTTTATTTTAAGTTATAGTATGTGAGCTAGTGTATATACGTGTATACGTATGATACTACGATGATGTTCCCTATATGATGCATACTAACATGTTATTAAAACAAAAAATCACATTACCCCATCACCTTTTTTGTAAATTTCGATTTATTGATAAGTTTTTATAATTTGACCGATTTTTGCTTTGCTAACTACATCACGAAGGTATGACATTTCTGTTAATGAAATAAGAGTGTTTTTACCCAGTTTGGATATAGAATGTACTGATACCTTTCTGATCAGCATACGATGGGAGGTGGTTAGAGGCTATGATTTAGATACACGTAACACACTCTCATCATTTATTCCCTTACAGGGTTGAGTGTCACATAGTGTTTCCTTGGTCTTATTAAGCAGTGGGATCGTGGTGGAAATAAAATATAAGATATTCTTTATGTCAAAGGGGTCGTAATAAAACAAATGAATAGTAAAATGGTACGAGCATAAAAATTTATTGTAAAGAAAATATTCATCTACTCAAGATAGTCACTTCATTCTTATTACATTCATTTTGATTGTAGTCTTGATTTCATATAATACAGATATATAAAACAAATATTTTCCGAAAGAAACTTAGTTATAAATGTAAAAATTTAATTGTAAGTACTAGTAAGTACACTTTTTTAATAAGATGTTTGATCCAGACAGTATATTTGTTAAGTAAAACAAATTTTAAGTACCTGCTAAGTCATATCATGGACGGAACATTAAAAACATTTAAAAATCTTTTGAGTCAATCTGATATACATAAGTACATAAACATTACAAACGTCACATGATTCGAAATAAAATAATTTTGCCCACAATGGATACACAAATCGAACACAACACAATTTAAAATTAGAATCCAACTTAAAAATAGAATACATAAAAGACGGATACACGAAGAAATAAATAGCTACGCAAAACCTCCGTGTAAGGACTTAGAAATTAATTATTATGTTTGAATATTCACTTTATTTATTAACTGTGATTTAGATCTTCACCACGCCCAGTACGGAGTGAAAGGGTTGAAATTCCACTCATCAGGTAGGCCAGCTCTTATATATTTTCTATCTAAGTCATTCCAATTAAAAGGTTGAACGGTATATCTTTGTTCCTCACTTAATTTCTCGGCTTCTTCTTGTTGGTGCTTTAAGACATCTTGGATTTCCGAGCTGTCTATGGTTTGTTTATGGTCGAACTCGTCGGTGTAAATTGTGGCCACGTTTCCTTTGTTTATAGGAGTGTTGGTGGTTTTGTTTTTCGCTTCAGTGAACGGTGGACTGGATATGGCTAGGAATTCCAAATTGGTACCGTTTGAGTCACCTGTGAAAAAATAAGGGGTTAGATAAATGCTACATCGCTTGTATTTATGTTACGCTTATATTTGTGTATAAGGTGAGGGAAAACATCGTTAGGAAACCTACCTGTTCCCCGAACAAGTATTAGTTAGTGCTTGTAAATGGCGACATGGCTTACTACGTGTCACATTGAGTACTGACTATCTGGTCACTATCTGTTTGAGGTGGCCCTAGAATTACTACCTTCGCAATTGGGTAGATGGATACCTGAACCTCTGACGCAAGGGTTAATCGTCGTCTACCGAAGTCTACCGAATAGTGGAGTGTGTGTCATGCCATTGTAATTTTAGCTTTATCCCTAGTAACACTCTTAACTATTGTTAAAAAAATTAAATTATTTTAGCTATTTATTTGTATAAAATGGCAAACTGTTTCAAAGTCACATGAACTTAAATCGGAACACTAGTATAGTGTTATTGAAAAGTCAGTGCAATATTTACCAACGGAAATTGTTGTCGTAATTCTGATAGATATAAAAGAAATCTTTTGTTTACCTTTAACAATTTTTGTATCAATAACTCCAAAAGGCTTCTTAAACGAATCTATAATGTCTCCTCGTACTCCCAAAGTATTCCAGTATGGTTCAGCACTTATACAGAGGGATTTTCCATCGCAATTGTTATTGTAATCTACTGTAGTATTAACATCTCTCATGAGTTTAAATATGTCTTCAACTGTTGTAGCATTTTCCTGTTTAGCCTTAAAGATTTCGCCTCGATTTGATTTTTGTAAATAGTTATCGTTATTTTTTGTGATTTCTGTAATCTCAGCAACATCCTGTAACATAAGGGTCTCTAATTAATGAATGCTGTCAAATGATTTCATGCGACAAAAAGGATAATTACGTTTTAAGTTTTTCACGTGTTAGGTTTAATAAGAATAACACCCGTACAACGAACGTAATATGTTACTATATATTTTTATATCTATTATACTTCTTTTGTAAATCAAAGAATGACTAAAAAGAAAAGACTTAAAATGGGAAAAAACCCTACAAAATAATAAATAAATCCCCATAAATAAAATGATGTGATTAATTATTGTTTCGCGCGATTAATAAACGTGATCCCACATTACTAATTATTACACGATAAACGTGAGTACTACTAAATTCCTACTACTTATTAGGTCGTAAATATGACTTTAAACACTTCACCTTGAACATTGGAATTCCATAGGTGGCCCAGTAACCATTGGTAATGAGGACATCGGATAGATCGGCCGAATGGGTTCTGGTAGGGACCTGCTCAATGAGCCATAGCAATCCTTTCACGTGGCCTTCGGAGTTACCTCGGTGGACGATCGTGTGTTTCACGTTCCTGCAAATGCAATTGACATTTAATGTGACAGTCAGTGTAGCTGGTATCATGATATCATTGATAATCAATTGGTCATTTTGTAACTTTCTTAACATTATCTACTTGGTCACCTTTAGTGTTACTATCCAGACAAGTTGCTAGCCCATCGACCAATAGGTTCCATTTACTCCTAGTCCCTTAGTCGCCTTTTACAACATGCCGGGAAGAAGTGCGGCTAGTAAGCATTCTTTTAACACTATATTATCTGTGACTGGACAAATAAAGTAACGTCTAAATTATGTGCATCATGTTTGGAATGCGTAGAAAGAACCTCGATGTATATTAAAAACTCTTAAGGAGATATAGCTTTATACTTAACACACACAAGAAAATAATGCCAACATTTAAAAAATATGAATAGAGTTAAAAACGGATTATTTCAGAAATAATGGTACGGAAAAGCTTTTACGTAAATCAAGTTCTAAAGTTACTTACTTTTTGTTTGATATTTCTGTGACGACATCTACTTGGGGCTTAGTGTTTGTATCTTTTTCCCACACTCCCGACGAGTTACTATGAAGATGTTTGAGTTTATCAAAGTCCACGACCATCCATTGCTTGGATCCAGTGCCTGAGTTGCTTCTTGCCAGAGTGTAAGCCCAAGAGCTAACGTTTGATGATAGGCGATTAGCGGCCGCCACTCTAGGTCCCACGCCAATCTAGAAATTGAAATGAGAAGGAAATAAATTATTGTTACTACTCAAATTCGTTTCTAAGCATAAATTTGTAACTAGCAATTACGAGAATGGAAACGCGAACTTTGTACTATCTCGTAAGATATAAATGTCATAAAAGTGTATTTTATGAGTGTAACTCAAGACACCATTGTAGTGATGAAGTTTGCTTGAGTTTAGGCAATTAGTTCAATGAACTGTACTCCACATTATCAAATTTGATGAGTTTCGCGAACACATACAAGCGTTTGAAAACTATTGTTATTTGAACGAACTGTCACTTAATTTCAAAACAAAACTCACTTGTTCCACAATGTCAACATCCTTCCATAGGTTTTCATTGTAATTCTTCAGAGAAGTACCGGTTACTGCTAACTTGTGGTTATCTCCACGAATTACGTAAAATTCATCCTGACTAGTAATCGAACCGGGATATCCTGAGAAATCTATCGTATTCCCGGTTATGGGCGGAGAATTGGGTGCAGAAGTTTCATGGTAGTTCAACTTGTAACGTTTGAGTATTCTCATCATTGTACTGTAACTGTAACAGGAAAGGTTAATTAGAGGATAGTCGTCAATTAGTCACGGAATATCAATGTCAAGATTGTTTACTAAGACTCACGTGTTGTACAACGTTGACGTGTTTCATGGACTGTTAAGAAACGTTGTTTACAATTCTAGAAAACCCACGTTGACTATCCATCACTGTTCTAGTGCACAGACAGCTTAACTACCTATTAGATCATGTAACAACGTAAATAAGTAGTAAATAGGAACATCGGATCTGTTGTCTATTTATCTTCATTGTATGTTATCGACGGTAGTACACAGCTTGTTCATTTACAAGTACGCACTATCGGAAGCGGTTTACGATAATATTTAGTATGCACACGCGTATCCTGACGGATTGATGATTTTTGAACTAACACGATGACAAAGAAGGTGTTAGTTAAGTAATTTTCAAATGGAAAGATTGAAAACCACATGAATTACTTAGACATGTTAATTTGTAAATTCAAATATTATTCTTACCTGTCCGCAGCATTTTGGGCGACGAACAAATTGTGTTTAGTTTCTTCGTCGAAAGTTTCATTGACTATTTTAACAAAGGCGCTGGATAATGTTGGTATTTTCTCTATTTCAGGGTCCTGTATGGTCAAGTTGAGTCTGTGTTGAATCTCGGCTATTTCCGAAAAAGCATTCAACCAGTACAAATCTGAGATGTCAGTTTCAAACTCATTCATGCTACGTTCCACACCGTGATTCCAGCCAGTGAATATCCCGTTGATTTGGGTGTAATATAAGGATACCTAGAAATAAAACGCGATAAATATTTATTGATGTTATAAATCGACATGAAGAAAGGCGATATTACAAGAGTTTCTATCTTTTAACAGTAATGGATTCATTAGTTATCGATTATGTTATGTTTATCTTTTTCTATAATAGTATTAACAATAACATTAAATTTCAATATTCAAAATCGCTCTAAATCATGCATAAAAAAGTTTTTTCAATTCAGGAAGCTGAATGCTCTGTTCATCTTGTACAAACTTGATAGGTCCACTACATTATTTTAGAACCTTACCTGATGCCAAAAAGGATCACTATCTTCATGTTCCGAAGCGTAAGATTTCCACACGTTAGCCGATCGCTCCAAATAATCTTTGACCCTGTCGCATTGTTTCTCAATAGGCTGGTTCTCACATTTGCTACGAACAGTATTGTCTAAGTGGGTGTGAATGAGGTACCAAGTTAATGCCCCTTCGACTATGCCGGCTGCGTAGGCTTGGACTTCGTCTGGGTATGATTCGTCAGTTTCTACCTCTAGGGTAGACCAGCTGAAATGAATACGTTTTGATAAGATACCTAGTAATAAGATGTATGTATGTGTCGGATTACTATTAGTCAGAATAGCTGTATCCCTACATGTTGTCATTTCAGTTGTAAATGAATCTTTTTAGGCGATAGGTTAACAAGCTAATACGGAATTTCTACCTTATTTTATTTGTATCCTTGATAGTAATTTGAAAGAGGACTAAATTTAACACGAAGTTATAATACCATTATGGTTCTTGTAACTATGAATATGGACTCTTTAGTGAATGACATTACATAACATAACGTTAAAAACATTAGTTTATCTTACCCAGTGGTGTCGATGTCCATTCTGAAATAGGCTCTGGCTACCCCGCGGGGGATGTTGGCTAATTCATTACTCTGTCCCCAGTACTCAATCCTGTAGCCAGTCTTGTCCGAATAGAATATCGTAGCTGCGTATGTTCCGTCTTCTTGTATTCTGGAAACCAAATTAATAATGAAAATACTATATGTAACTATTACATTCTGACTAATCATGTATTTTTGAAATTAGTTAATGTAAAATTGGTGCAGAATACTGTTTAAGAATTATTATAATTACTTTTACTTCATAAAGAGTGAAGCGGTTTTTTAACTTTTAACCACAGATGTCAATTACATTAATGTCTGTTCTTTGAATAAAATTTTTACTACAAACTTCTCTTTAAGAAGTGTAATGGAATCTTATCAAAGCGTCAACTCATACGTAAAGTACAAACAACTACATGTAGTTCATTTACTTGAAAGAACTTTATCATAAGAATGTCAGTTCAGAGGAAAGTTTTACCGCGTTGGAAAACTCCGATAAAATTGACACTTCAAGACAAATGCGTTGATGTCTAAATTTAGTAATCTCTTTTGTACACTAGACTTCTCGATTTTGTTTTCTAGTAATATCACATGCAAATGCTAGTGTCACCTTTATAATATAGTATATACAGGCAGGCAATGTAAAATAAAATTAATCATATACCTACAACAATGTCAGTGATCGTTCATAATCAATCACGTTACTGTACTTACAGGTAATTGTTTACAGTCTCTTTAATCAATTTGAGTTTATACATGAATATTGTATTTCAATATTGTCCGTAGATATGGACATAAATGATACAGCAGAATAATGATGATATTAATTTGAAGAACTCACCTTTCCATTTGTCCAAAGAATAGAGCCAATATAGCCAGGAAACCCAGCACTCCCAGGATGTAAGAACTAATCTTAGTTTGAAGCCACGAAGCTCCCACAACTTTTAGCATTTTCGCCATTTTATTATTAGGGAAGTAGAAATATAAATGTTAGAGGTAGTATACTATAAAATGTAGAAGATGTTGAGGAATTTAATAATAATGAAGTGACAGTGCGTGTAGACTATCCTCTCCAGGGGGAGGGAGACCATCGAAGATGTTTTCTCTGTTCGTCAGCGGTGCGGTCGAGCCGCTTTTGTTTCCTTCCTACGTTTCTGCTGATGTCACTGCCAGAGCTCTGTTCTCTAACTGCATTGGAACCCGCTCAAGGGCCCTAGTCTTCCAACTATTTTCTTAATGTTCACTTGTAAACCCTGGAACAAAAGAGTCTATCTATATCACAGATCCCTTTCCACGTGAATTAAGGTACTGCACACAGTTGTATAAGAATTCACAAGTACATTTCAATTAGTATTTGAACCGTGTTGTCGGTGTAGTACATTGTAGTGTTACTTAAAGGACGGCCATTTGTTCACTGGAAAATATTTATTAATAATGACGACGGTTTGTTTGGATCTTGTATCATTAAACCAATAGAAGAAATTTACCAGAATATAATACAAAAGATGACGTTTTCGTTATCAGTGGTTGTACAGAATAAATATGTGTGCATAGAGATTTGTGTTGAATGATCATGTGGTTATGTTTAACAAATTAAAACGTAGTGTTCTAAAAAAAGATTTTCTATTGTGTTAAAATAACATTCAATGCCATTCGGAGTTTAATGCATTAGTAAATATTTTTGATAAAAAAGTAATTATTTACGGTAATTTTATTAAAATGAATAATTGAAATACTTATATGAATTCATTATGAAAGAAATTTATTCCAGCGAATACGTACTCGATTTTCTTTAGTTCTACAATTTCTCCATAATAGTTTTTCCTTAAGCATTGCGTATTTTAAAATTGAAGCGCATACGTCACATTTCTTTTTATTTGTTAAGTTAACGAGCAATAATAGTGTTTACGTATAACATAACAGTTATTAGTATAAATCCTACAATTTACGAGTATAAGCACATAATTATAGTCTATAAACAGTAGTTGCGCAAATATTATCTATGCAAATATTACTTTTGGATCAAAATATCTTTCTTATCTGTGTACTTACGTTTTCCCAAAGTAAATATTCAATAGGAAACCTATAAGTTTAGGTAACTAACAGGTCTTTAATTTCTAGATTTAAATTAGATCTGTAAGTGTCAGCCAGTTAAAGCAACGACTACTTGATTACAAACCAAAAATGGTTTAGATAGTGTATAGGCTTTAACGATCAATTTAAAACAATTTTATTATATTTTAAAATTGACCCTTTTTAGACCAAACCAGAACAACAGAGAACCTATTTTACTTCAAAGTAGGTAACAATAAGAGCCAGGGTCTATAGATCAACTTGATAACTATCATACTAGATGAAACCACAAGAAATAATTGATGTAATTGCTAATAGTTTGTAAACAAACGCGATTCTTGATTATTCCTGTCCAAGATTATCTTAAGATACGAGATGTCTTCTATGGAACTACATACAGAATCACTCCTAACCGTAAAACTCTTTCGGGGAATCAGAGGTTGGGTTTCCAGCTCCAACTGAACATTATAATGGTCTTTAGTCACTCGAAACCCATTTTTTACCTTAAAATCAGTATTCGACGTGACAGGTAGTAAACCATGCCACCCATTGATAATAGATACTGATTATCTGTTTCGAGAAATAGGCGTAATTTATTGCGATTTTTCCTCTTGCTACAACGCTACAAAAAGGAGGCTCTCGGTCTTGGCTTAACATGAGCTGAGATTTAAGTAATCGCGCAGGATAGGCTTGCTTTGTTAAAGGCCCTATGTCCCTGATGAAGGATTCAAAGACTAAGTAAGTAAGTACTTCGCTACATGTAAGTACAAATAAGAGACGTGACTATTGGTTGTTGGTTCATAGTCATAGTATCTACTAGTCTCTTGCATCCGGAAGCGTCAGGTTTAGCCCTCGTGTTACATGATTAGATCGCGGTAGCAACTGGAAGTGTGGTTACCCGACAGCGTACTGTTGCTAAGGTATCATGTTCTACGGCTTCTAAAACATGTGTATCTAGATTTTCAAGCGATATTTCTGCCACCCACAGTTTAAGCGGCTTACGCATGAATAGGATGAGATGATCTTACGTAAGGGTAAATAAAAAGTAGTTGTATAATAATCTAAAATGTGCACATGTATGGTTTTGGTGCATAATTCGATAAAGATAGATATCACTTTAGTATTTGGATGTTACTTTAAACATTAACTAATTCATAGTAAGATGCAGTAAGTATGTCTATTCCATGTCAGAAAGTTAAACTTAAGAAATATTTTCTTATTAAAAAATTGGCTTTGACTGCTTTTGTTCAAGCAAACAAGTTAAATTAAATTTAAGTTAAGTAAGGTAACTTTATATAGTTAAAATTTAACTAAATCTTTATTACAAATTTAAACACTAAGAAACGTCAAAGGTTTCAGTTATTTTTTTTTTAAATAAACTATCTCCATGCAATAATATTAACTGAGTACTCACAAGCTACCCGTCTCGTCACACTATTTCAAATTAGTTCCAAAAAACATTGGCTATACACTAGTTAACTCTTTCACGTTATTACAAAATGGACGTTCGCCCCTGACCGTAAACTTTATAAAATGTAAAACATAATTCTGTAAGTATTTGGCTGGATACATTTAGTTTCCCAACTTTATGATGATGGCGATCTTTTAGTGATTTTAAAATTCACATCGCATCTGTAATACAAACATGCACAAGGAAATGGATTGGGCCATAAAACTGAAAGGAAATGTGTTGTTTACAGGAAAAAATGATGATTATATTAAAAATATATATTTTTATTTAACTGAATTGAAAACAAATAAATAAAACTAAAATAACTGGTTCGATAATTCAAAAAATGTAGTGATATTATTTTTATAATATGTGTCTTGGTACGTTGCGATACACAATGATTCCTAATTTATAAAATAAAATACATATTGGAATGATTATCTAATTAATAAAAAAGATTACCTGTTGCCCTATATCCTTTCTTATTTCACCATATTTTCACAGATGCTCAAGTTCGTTCATACATCATACATCTAAACTGACATACTGTGAGGTAAATAATAAGCTTAAATAATAATAAGCTTTAATAATAAGCTTTTAGCTGATAAGGCTAAAAGACTATCACTCTTAAGGTTTGCGATATGACAATGAATGAGTTTTCTTTATAATAAGTAAAAAGAAAATCACCTGTGAATTGAACTAATTAATATTTGGCTGAATCTACAAATATTCTGGTCAAGTAGGTAACTTAGAAAAAAAATCATTAGGGTCGCAACACAATCATTTGCATGGCACAGCAATTATAAAGGTAATTCACATATTATATTGGTACATTTGTTACACGCATGACACTTGATGCCAAGGCGCCGCCGGTCCGACACCTACCGCGTTGTCATCAAATGATTATTCTGCAGATTAGATTTGTAGTAAATCGTTTGTATTGTGTTACGATGATCTTATTTCTAGCATTTATCTGTCTGATGTCTGGCTCTGATTGTCACTATGCGGCGTTTTGCAACTACCTTCTATGTCGCATATAGTTTGTCGTGTTTATACATAAGTGGATGGAAACCTATAAGGATGTTACGTAAACAATAAATACCACTTTATCAACACTTCTACTTCATTCTAGAGCTGTCTTTGAACATGATGATATCTATTTAAATTTATGCCATATTTAACGTGTGACATATATGTGGTTTTGAAACATATATTATGAAATATCGGTCGGATATTATAAGAATGCATAGAATACGCATAGAAAATGCATAGAAGTCGCATCACACACACATAAATTTTTAAATGATCTATTTAAAAAATTTATGTGTGTCTGCGATTATATAATAATATATAGATAGGCAACACAATAAGCACTAATTTCCCAGTGTCAACCTTTTCCAATTCTAGGTAATGTGGAAGGGAATTAATATTTGTATATAATATACAAATATTAATATTATATATATATATATATATATATATATATATATATATATATATCTCGTAACATTTTATTTTTAAATATTATATTCTTACAAGTGCCATGTATTTTTTTTTATGGTACCCTCATGTTTTCAACATTCAAAACCATATACTGAGAGCTTCGTAAACTTTTCAATTGCTCATCCACGTCATTTAACGGTGTTTGCATTACGAAACATAAAATGTGATTTATTTAAAACCGCCCTTGAGTGAGGTTGCGTATCGAAAGATCTATTTTCGTAAATAAATTGATCCCACTTAGAAATTTATTCTGTAATGGCGGTTATCGGCATCTATCATAAAATGTATTCTGAATCATGCAACGAGTATTTTATCATGTTTCTACATTATCTTAATAATAGCGGCTGAAATCATACAGTCATATTGGCGGAACTAGACACAATTCTAAGAATTACATAGATAAGCAACATTACTAAAAGTCGTATGTTTCTTTTGATAACATAACGTACACTATATGGCTTGTGTTTCTCACTCCCTTTTTTATTTAGGGAGTGTAGTTAGAGGCTTGAGTGCCCATCACCGAAATTTCGAATGTATATTAGGAGCCATTGACAGCCCGCGTTTCACTAAATAGACAACCCTCAGCGTAATTGGTGAACCTTATGTATGGTTTGCGTTGCTACTTCATGAAAAACTGAATAAAAGTTTTCCATTCTAACATATAATACATAAAGTGCACAACGCATATACAGATTTGATTGAGGCTGAAGTGTTGTGTTTCCGAGTCATTATCTTATTGCGATGCATGCATATCAATAAAATAAAAATTGTGTTGACGCATTGAACTCAAATGTCTGTAATATAAGTTTTATGACATTTGGTAAGCTATAAATCTCTGTTTATAGTAAATTTACATTTGGCAGCCATTTTTATAATCGGAAATCACTACCAAAAATTAATGTATTTTAACCATCAATACATATTATAACACTACATCAGTGAAAACAAACTAGGAAGTAACTCTGTAACTATCGTTCCAAATGGGAACTATACCCTTGACCTCTGATCCGCAGACAATGTGTAACAATAAGAAATCGTTGTAGTAGCTAGTTTTTCTATAGGTCTGTCGTATATGGGTATATCTATAGATGAATGACCTCAGACAGTTGTGTCTGACGACCGGAACCGGTTGGCCTTTATTCTGAATATGTCTGTTCGAACGATCTGTATAAATGTTCTACATATTTTTTCCTATCGCTACTAGTTTAATACCTATTAACCATGCTATATTTAAAAATACTGAATTATAAAAACTAACTAATAATAAAAACTAACTAATAATAACTGACTAACAATAAAAAATAATGAAGTTTAGTTGATGAACGACTATATGTGATTAAAAACAATAATAAAAAGATATTTGGTATCATTTGACTAAAGATTTAACTTATTTTTAAGTCAAAAGTAGAACTCATTAATATATTTCGACGTTCAATGACTATTATTACCGTACTTATATTGAATAAAACTTATGTCTTTGAATTTTGAATGGATGGTACCTACCACCTTATCGCTCACTTAGTACAAGTAGATTATAATTAACACTACAGTACAACCAAATCGCTGAGTTGTAGTTAAACTATGTTAACACATAGCAGTCTTTCATTCTCATAACCGGAATAATGTCACAAAGGCCATCAGTCTGTGAAGGATAATGGGGCGCTTTTTGCTTCACTATGTAAAGTTTTTATCAACTGAAACCCCTTTTAAGTTGGCGGTAGACTAGTTTTAACAGCCCTATCTGTGAAGTTAGTAACATCTTCTAATACGTATGTATAAGGAATAAACGTAGGGAATCTGTTTCAGGTTCTATTCTGTTAACATAGTTAACATAGCTTTGACCAAGACAAAAATGACATGAAAAAGCAAATCGAATCAAATGTAGTTTGTATAATAAATACATATTATAACGCAGCAGTCGAAAATCCAATTCCAAGAATATTTGACTCTTCATTCTTATTATTATTACATTTACAGTTCTGTTTAAATTGGGCTTAAATTTCGATCTGGTTTACAAAATGGCCTCCTTTCAATTGATTGCTTACAAAAGAAGTTTAATGAATGAAGAATGCAGCTAGTCCCGAGGGGCATTGACAAGGAATGCCGGGTCCCCGGAGCGTTGAACTCCGCTTTAAGTCACACAGGATGATAGTGAAAGTGCAGCTTTAGTCCTGACTACTTTATTGACATTTGGAATTTGTTTATGAGCATGTCAAGTCGTGTTAGTATATGTTGTAGTCTTTACTTGATTGTTAAAAATATGTGGAAGTTTTGGTTTACATAGCACATGTCTTGTGTTTATTGACCAGTTTAGATTTTAGACAATTCTATATCATGGCAAATTTGGTACCTTTCTAACAATACTCCTTCATAAATTCACGTATTAACTAAGGAAATTCAAAACTATCGTAGCATGAAATTAACTGAAATAAATTCTCGGAAATTTTCCTGCTCAACATTATCCATTACAATATTACTACGTAAATACAGTCAGTTCATTAGAACATGACATAAATACCACTTCCTTGTGATTTCTTGATAAAGAAAACATGACCACAACGTGCTAAGTACATAAAAGAGTATTTATGTGATTTACAACGTTTAAAATGGCGTCGTGATAACATTTGTATGTAGTTACTGTTCGTAGAAAATCTAGCAAAAGGGAATTATCGATAACTATTAAGTTCATGAATTAATTGAACGAATACGAGTAATACTGTGTATAAACTATTTATTAAAGACATGCGTACAATACATTGTTGTTGTATTTTACTGTTATATCCTACACAATCGTAAATATAAAACAAATAAACTATAGAATTATATTATTGTATTTCGTAATCTCATCCATATAAGTTTTGTATTTGACAGGGGATCTACATTTAGCTTTCATTTCTACATTTATCTTAATGATTGAATAAGTCAAAAAACAACTATATATTCACGCTTCTTAAAGCCATACTAATTATGTACTATTAATTAGTATTACTCCACAATCGATTACTCCAACAAAATGTTTACATAAAGAGTTATAAAATTCACGTAATTGTACCATTGTATGCCACTTTACCGCCTTATTGTTTCGTATTGAACTATGCCTGCACGTGTCGATGAGAAAGTAGGATCCCTTTGTTGATAATACTTAAACAATTCAAGGTCTTGTCAGGGAATTAGTTTATAATGGATGGATGGTAATACTAATCCTAATTTTTTAAAGAATTGTTACTTTCGGCGTAGCTCAGTCTTTGTAAGCTTTACTCTGTATTAATGGGTACAGGGTTCAAATCCCGGAGCGTGTACCAATGGAGATGAAGTAAACATTCTATTTATACAATTCCAAAAGACACCGTTGAAAAAAAATGTTTAGGTATCCTACCTGTTACCCAATCAGGCTATAGTCAGTGCTCCTAAATGGCGACACGGCTTACCACCTGTCACATTGAGTACAAACTATCTGGTCAACATTTATTATTATGTAAAAACTTACATTGAGAAGTTCTCGTGGGTTTAAAACTGATTGAGTCAATATTTGTGTAAAAAACCCAAAAAATTAACATACGAGTAAGTATAAATCACTAAGTATCGAATAAGAAATCGAAATGTTTGATTGTTTGTATTCGTATTCAAAAATGATATACAAATAATTTGATCCATTAATATCTCTTATGAATTATACTATATATGTGAAAAACTAACATTGATTATAAAGTAGTATAGTTTATTACACGTTCTTATTGAATACATTTCTGTTAAATCGAACAACAATGTAGATTTATACAAACACTATCGTGTGCGTGGGAACTATTTGAAAAAGAGAAATATTGAGCTCTAAGAAAACTCATAATAGTTAATCTTTCATCTCTCGGAAAACACTACAAGAAGAATACGTTTTCTGAGACTGTGAAATGTATGGTAAACACACGTACATAGTACAATCGTTGGGTTTCTTTGAACCCAGTCCATTATGACTACCACTTTTCCATGCTACATAATACAGGTAAAATATACAGCTGTATATGACCAATATATTTATTATAAAATTTAATGATTTCTGCAGTTAGTACGTGTTTAATGTATTGATTTAATCTGTAGTTAAAATATCGACTATACTTCTACTGATTAACTTATCTAAATTCTAGCAGGCAAAAGTAGTGAAAAAATTTAGGGAAATTCTTCTAGCTTACCCATCCATTCAACAACCACTCTGCCGAGAGTATACTAACACATTAAAAAAGGTATCATCTAGTATAATATATAATATTAATGATTATTGTATGTGAGTACTTACAGCGTTGGTGGAGTGCCCACAAACACAAGAGAGAGACGTTCTCAACCCATCGGGAACAGTTGGCTCGCGATGGCTTTCACTCACGGAGTTACACCGGATGGGATCTGGAACAAATTCATACAAACAGTTCAAAACAATACAAGTGTTCCTTATGTTTAATTGGATAGAGAAAATATACTCCGCTTACTATGCATTTGTAGTAAACCTATAGTTAAAGATGAGTGATATACTCGTAATGAAAAGGCGCAAATCAATCGAAAATATCAACAGATTTTTGGTGTCAATTACGTAAAATATAATTTGTCCCTCTGTTATTATAGGATTACAATGCTGTCTGTGACTGCGATTGTAAATAAACTTTTAGCCAAGTTGACCAAATACTCGTACATAAATAAGTTATTAGTATTTTTTTAATTTATCAGATATTTAATAAATACGAGTAAGAATAGTTTTCCCTGGAAAATTTTATCCTACAAATTGAACGCAGGAATTCATAGTCCGAAACATATTGTTTTTAAAACGCTTATGAAATAAATCCTAACTTCTGTGAAATGCGAACACAAGAATCCCATATGCGACGTTGTTACACAGTTCCGTATTTAAAAAGTAATAAGTTCAGCTCCTTATCATTAAACATACAGAAATGACCTACTTATAAAGCGATGAAAGCGACTTTTTATCACAGCATACTGTAATTTTACGTTGTTTAGTTTCACTTGAAAATACGATCCAGGTTCTAGAACTTTAAAAAGGCGTTAGTTATGTTCTCTTATACATTTGGCTAAGTGTAAGGTCCGTAAATACACATAATTTTTTGGCTCTGCATATTTTCACAATCTCCCTAGGAAGTTTCCGTCAATAATAATCAGAACTCAACAGAACAGGCCTTACTCCACTAAACTGAATACTTACGGCCACTGAAATATTACTGTATCGACACTGAATTAATATTGTGTCTATAATGCATTAGTGGAGTAAGGCCCCAGAAAAATGGTCTGTGCCTTTGATAAATGTAAATGATATCTTAATAATATTGAATGTCGATTTCAAAGGATGTAGGGAGAAATTCGACCTAAATCATCACATATCATACACAATCAATTGAATTTGAGTCGATCACCGTTCGATGTTTTATAATCATCATCTGGTCAACGTTTCATCATTTCAATTGCTTCCATAACAAACAGATTGTCATGTCGTCTCATGATTTCGTCATTTGGATATCAGAAATGCAATATATTAATTTGATTATAATGTTTACATTCAGGAATAGTAAAAAGTACGTCAGTGCCTGAATACGACGTCAAAGAACATAACTAGTCACATTGACTGCAGCTTTTGAGTAGCCGAAGATAAATAGTACCTCATACTACTTCTAAAAGATTCAGGGAACGTGTTAAGTATATAAACGTAACTATTATCGAAGGCACATTAAAAGATCAAATCCCTCAGAGCGCATGTAAAATTCAGATTGTTTAAATAGTGTTCAAACTCACATACAAAACAAACACTTATAGAAGAAGCCCCATTTTGTTCCATGATGCGGTTACATAATTTACAAGTATACATTAGTTTATATGTATATATATTCGATTTCTATATGGAAATGTACTACCAATGCAATGCATGTTAGCTGCATAAAACACAAAATATTACTCGAATTGATATAGCGACTTCGAATAAATGGTTTGTTCAACCGTGTAATAAGTAGCTAATATTTATATGGTACATCGTTAAGTAAAAGTAATTTTATCTTGAAATTAGCTTTACCATGTTGGATATGGAAATACACAAAATAGAAATGAAAATTTTGAATAATTTTATTGTTCCATGATATTTAAGGACACATTTAGATTACATATATCTACTTATATGTATATCTATCTGTTCAAAATCCTCCTCTAACTACACTACACTGGAATACGTTGTTAATTATATCTAAATGTACGTGAAAATTAACATTGCACTGTAAAATGAAATACATTGTTACATAGTGTCCTTGTGATTGTTTCATTATGGCATAAGGTTCCTAATACCATAGATAATATTATAATACTATACTAGCAATTATTATTGTTTGTATACTTAATTAATAAACACAGTCATTCATCATTTAATTATGTTGTATTAAATTAAGATATTTGAAAATTTTCACAAGAAGCATTTTAAATAATTTTGATGTTTATGAAATATTTTTGTTTATATTAGCCGTTTCAGTTGTTCTATATTTAATAACCGTTATTCATATGATTTTAACTGTTAGCCTAGTGTTTTTTTTCTTATAAATAACAAATACATATAATAATCATATATATATAGTTAAAACAATCTCAGGTCAACGGCTCATACGATACTAAAATAAATTCTGTTCCTATATGGACACGACAACTACTTGTATTCGTGTTTACAAATTCAATGTCATTAGGACATCCAGTAAGTAGCTAGTGTTCAAAACGCATTGTACTGCTATTCGTAACAGACATTATTGAATTGAAATTATTGACGGCTCCGAACAATTCTTATGATGTTTTATTCATTTAAATGACAGAGACGTCGCAATTGTATTATTTTTTAATTTTTAATATTGTTGACATAACCAAATAAAATCGTTAAGTTTCCGAAAAATATATGTTTTTGAACAATGTAAAAACGCATATAACATGTTAAGCTTTCCATTGAAATATTTTTTTTGATTTATAATAGATACTTAGGAATTATGATGACAAGAATAATAGTATCCAAAAGCGTTTTTATATTAAGTAGTAGTTTTAGCATTAAGAATACGTATAAACAATTGTTAGTAAACAAGCCTAATGACAATATTAATATATCATAGTTTCCATAATATACTTCATAGTTGGTAGATACTTTGATTAATATACTTTAATTCATTATTTTATACGTAGAGGTCGCTTATCAATTGTCGCCTTCCGAAAATAAATCTGTTGCCATGTACGCAGCTGTCAGTTTGGTGTAAGTACTTATTATCTGTCTGTACAAGTATCATTGGTACTCGTGTGAACAATTTAAGTAGACTTAAGACTTTTGACCGATACTTTTGGGTGTCAATGTACATTGATTGACGTTTCAAATTGATATAAAAATAATACGGAATATGTGAATACATACTGCGTAGCTGGTTTTTTAATTATGGTAATCCTATATAAGTAAAGGCTTATATTTTATATACACTAAGCCAAGTAGAGGCTACCTGATTAATAAACTATATTGAAAATTTATTCTTTTGATACATATTCACGTTTTTGTTTTTATATTTAAATACGATATTTGTACATTTGCTTAATATATGTATAGTATTTAATAAATGAATTCCAAATTGGAACGTCTTCGTCTTTGAAATACAAACTAATTTGGTTTTACGGTAGATACTAATCCTCTAAAACTGGAAATTTCTATGTAGTTATAATTATTGTATTTAAAATGTCGTCGACTTTGGCAGACCGTGTCATCACATGACGTCACAGTATGTCGTCTTCTAAAAGACAAAGATAACGATATCAGGTGACCTCGAAACTCGCGGTAGAAAGGTTCAGTGGAAAAGATTTGTAAAAATATTCTTTGCCTTGAGCTTCGACTGACGAACAAAGAATTAATAAATAAAAAGTAAATACTTTTAAGAACATAGTGATTATTATCAATGCATTGTCTATGGTTGTCTTGATTTGCAATGCAAACTGCAGCTGATAAAAGCGTACTATTTTATATGTATGATTACACAGATAAATACAATAATAAAGCGTAAAAAAATCATTAAAATTTTAAGTGAGGCGCGAGTGATTTGTCAGGATCGTTCAAGGTGGCGAACAAAGATATCTCATTAGGGAGTTAAGGAAGTAGAGACATGAATATATGCATAAAATGTAATGTAAACATGATGTTTGAACATAACTTTGTCATAGAAAATTTTAAAGTATTTAATATGTTAACCCGTATCAAATTCTCACGTTAACCCCATAAACCTGTACAATGGAATGAGAGCGATGCCTCGGAGCCTTTGTTTTAAAAAATGGAATCGGCATTGAATTGCATGAAAATTGAGTAAGGTCGTGCACCCGGTGACCTTAACTGACCTCAGCCATATTCGAGTCTTGGCGATCCCGTTTTGTATGAGCATCTTTAGTGGGATCCATACACTGTTTATAAAATACTCAATTTTGTGTTTTTAGTTCTAAGAAACCTAATTTTCACTGATTAATAATTCATTTTTTGCTGTTATTTAATGAAATATTCTCCTGTCTATGGGTTGTCACGAATTTATTATGTAGTTTAGATTCAGTATAATTGAAAAAAAATGAGTAGATGACAAAAGTGAAAAACTAATATGGCATAAAATACCATACTAATACTAAGATTGAAAAGGGCATGCTTCTATGGTTTGGAAATGTTATGCGAATGAATGAGAGTAGATTTACTCAATAGTCGTATATGTGAGTGAAGTAGAAGGGCGGTTAGGTAGGGGCTGACCTAATAGGACATATGACAGTCAGATAGACGCCATATATACTATATACGTAGTTATAAGACGAAATAATGTATAATTCTTCCTTACACGTGTCGTGTGATATATAGCTTTATGTAGTTCATATGGTATAATCGCTAATCAATCATCTCTATGACGAAAGCCATGTTACGGATGATTTCAGCGAATTATTCTGCTAATAGTTTTCTTTAGAGTATAATCGTGATTTGTAACCACACGTGACTAAATTAAATTGATTTTTACTAGGTATTAGGATATTAAGTATGCATTATAGCTAAATTTGTACTTTTCTATTATAAATTAAATTTACTTATACATTTAAATTATCTAAATTGTCCTAAGGTTTGTCAGGGGCGTAAAAAGAAAACTAACTTACTGCCATTCTTTCCGGCATGTCGTAGGAACTAAAGGCGTTAGACTAGCAACCTGTCACCGATGTTCCTTTATAACATCGCAACCCTAATACTCCAAGCTAAACAGTGACCTAGAAGATATTATATCTCCGCGGTTCTGTCCACCCCGAAAGGGAATAGAGGTGAATCTATACGTTTTTATACTTCCAATTTTACCTTTAAATAGAAAATTTTCATTTATTTTCTCAATGGCCAACCGTTAATGTAAATGTTTTGTGTTAAAACATACAAATGCAAACAGACTGAGCGTTAACTAATATAAATTACAAGTCATGCTAAGTACTGATAAATTACAGAATAAACGAGGCGAAACAAACTTGATAAGTTAGGTTAATTGCAATCAATACCAACTTCAGATTAACATAGTGTGTTACTTACAAACCTAAAGATATTCTTTGTAAGTACCTCATCTTGTAATTTTAAATATGTATGTTTTAAATCTTAAATAGTTCGACAAACTTTTAACCCCAAATAAGGAACTCCTAATATTCATAAAATGCGTTGAAATAGTACAATTATTAACTTAGAACAATAAAGGCGATAGATATATATATACCTATCGCCAGATCAAAGAAGTTTTGGACACTTTACAACATAAGTTTCAATATAAATTGAATTGAATTCTGACATTTTAATCTTCCGGGTATCTTCCTGAGAGCAGTGACAGGCGCCTGATTATTTAAACCTTCGGTTTATAGGTATTCAGTTTGTCACGTGCTTCGTTCTCGAAATTCCACGTTCAAGGTTATCTCTACGAGCAATAGTGACTCAATGTTGAGCAACATTAAGTTATAGTTGGCAACAGAGATACTTATTATAAACACATATATTATGTATACGTGCCTATAAAAGTATGGAAAGTAATGTTTTATATTTTCCCAAGACCAGGAAATGCATTGTGGCATCCTGATACGATTAAATGAACGCTCTTCACGCTACTACACTTAAAACCTAAGTTAACTGGTAAAATAGATTAAGATTAGATTAAACTGATGTCTATAAGATCTAATAATAAAGAAAAGAAAACAGTAGTCGGTTTGTGTAAAGGTTTTATTTAATTTCACTTTTAAGATAGTGTACGTTATCATTATATGTCTGCATTACACTACGAAATATGATTTCTACATTCCAAGGACATTTTTTTATTTTCTTCTCTCCCACATATGTTACAAGTTGCATCTCCCAGACTGTCATGACCAAACTATTTGGGTCACGAGACTCCTATTTATAACCAATTTGTCCAATGATAGTGCAAGCTGCACAAGAGTTAGACTGTCAAATTGTGGGTACGGTTTAATTGACTTGATCAATCAAGTTCCATTGGCATAATTGCGTCGTGCATATGTCTAATGGAAAACAAAAATATAATGAAATGAGGTACTCTATTGAAATGAAAGTTTGAGTTACAATAAGAGAGAAGAAAACAGTTCATCTAAAGTTAAGAGATAGAAATTATTACACTAATTATAATGGAGATTTGAATCCCATAACACAGACATATTCCAAGGAGTTTAAATGAGATAATTTTAAGGATAAGTAAAACCTTCACTAGCCATGCTGAGATATTGCAAGAATTTAAGCTTTATGTAGTTTTAATTGTAGTCTTGGCAACAAAAAGTATTTATAAATAGATTCCCTACAGAGAAAATTTATCGTAACCGTGTTTCGAGTCAAGATTGTCATTATGCTTATCATGAATGTATAATAATATACAACTTACATACATATATTTTAAAACGTATCGATGTCCTATTTAGTTTTTTTTTTAAATCATAGACCCTTCCTAATTTTAATTTATTGTTATTTTTCGCCGCTATAATAAAGTATTATGCCATTCTCGTATCTATTTTCACACGATGATATTTCTTATCTAAGGGGTTCTAAATAAAATTGATATAACTATATTATCGTAGTAAAATATTTGTTTCAGTGATTGACGAGTACGCTTTACGTAGGTAACTTCTATAGCCTAATGACTAATAACTAACGACTACACCTATTGTTGCATTATAAAGGGCATCATTATATAAAACAGGAAAAGCATTGTGAAATAAAAATATAATTAACATTCTTAGAAACATACATATTTAAAAAAATTAAAGACGCATGCCAAATACAATAGCTTCAATGGAAATAAAAGAAAGATAGGTGTTAAATGTTGCCTAAAAAGTACTAAAAAGCATAAATAGGTTGTCAGATGACGCATAAATCTCACGACCATCTATTGAGGTCGAGTTTAGAGGTTGCAAACATGTGTAGAGAATGCTAGCTAGATAATATTCTTTTTCGTATGAAATGCTACATTGCGGAAATTGTACTAAAAACCCAGCGCTCCAATAATTCATTCAACGTGATTTAACATAAAATTACGCTTAGATACAAATCAATATGTAAGTTATTGGTTCTAAGTGAAAGTGCGGATGTGACCATAAATGAATACAGAAGGGAAGCTAATACAGGAAAGCTATATAATACATAGGCTGTACGGAAAGAACGTTTTAGGTAGATTTACGAAGGATATGGCTCTGAATTTTATGGTTTGATTAACATACATACGTGTTTTAAGTTAAAAAAAAGGTTTAAAATTGGATATAAAACTCACGTTTTCATCAATTTGTGCCTGCAGTTCGTCGTTATAGAAGCTGGTTTTATGTCGTGCAAAAGGACTACATTGGAAACAACACTTTAGTTGGGATATTATCTTCACTGGAAGAGACCGAAGCACACCACTGCACGTGTGTAAGCCGAATACACGAATGATCATCTGTTGAACGTCAACGTCATTAGTTCGCGATAATTGTGTGTACATTGCCACTTTTACGCAATCCCCTTCTCGTCACTCTTGACTAAAGCGGCGATGTATAACCCACTTATTGGGTTGTAGTGATTTCTCTTGGAACCATCACCTGGGCTACCTGCTATTGTGTTAGTACAGTTATGTTTAACAATAGGTAGGGTGTTGGAGTCAGAATACTTGTTTGACCAATGAATTTAACCAAATCAATTTCATTAAACTGGTAAACGACATCTAGGTTTGTATATGAGAACTTAATAGCGTGTAGATTGTGTTTTGCAAATTATTGTGCAAATATTGTTTAATGTAAAGAAAATTACACAGATGGCGTGCATGATATGTAATTTATAATTAGTTAATGGGTACATATTTTTTCTGTGCTATTAGCAAATTGAGTTTTGAGGGCCACAGTATCTATTTCGGTTATGATAATCATCAATGCAGAACTTACCATTTATTTACCTTATCATCCCATCTGTACTGCTCACGTAGTGGTTTGTGTGCATAATTTACACAAAAAACTACTTGAACGAACAACTAGATATCTCTGCAATCATTTTACAAATCGTCAATTAAAAAAACATTACGTTCTAAGCTAAGTTTGACGTGTCAATCTAGATATAACTTGATATCGGATTAACAAATACGTACTTGTAAATAGTGTTGGGATAGCTTGGAAAGAAAAAAATATACATACATACTATAAAACTGCCGTTCCTCACTGCAAGTCCTAGGCGACTAAGGAACAAGGGTGAATGAAATATATAGGGTAACATACCTACTTGAATTTGGGAACTACGCGCTATATGAATGCATACCATAAGAAGCGACTAAGGGACTAGGGGTTATAGGATTTTTTGGATGATCTACTAGAGGCATTAGTGCTGGCAGATTGGGCTACCCTTTCTGCTAGCAAGTAACTAAGACGGATCCCTTTCACAGAAGCCCGGGGCCAGCATATGGCGCCTCTCAAATTGTTATTTTCCATTTTGTTTCTGTCATCGTTGGTCTTGTGTCTTTGTGATTAAAGTAAATATTTTTTTAGATATATCAGACCAATATTGTATATTAATGCAATTACAACCTTCCTTGAAATTAGTTGCTAAAACCCAAGGAGAAATTATATATCCACGATTCTGTCGACCATAAACATAATTAGGCCCTGTATGTATTACGTATACACATATGTATGTGAAGAAATAACATATATAACAAATTAGTAATACCGAGCCAAAGATAATAAATTACTATACCGAGCCATACCATAGACACTACGTTGGGGTCTAAATAAAGACCCATGCCATAGACACTGTGGTGAAGTCTAAATAAAGCACGTTTGAATGAGCAGTGCCTACTACAGACGACCTTTCAGTCCCCTCGCGATACCCTTTAGTGCATACCCTACCCCAACAAAGCTTAGGATGTCTATAGGCCCTTTTATTCTACTTATTTTCTTTGTCCGATCATTCATTAGACTTTGAATAAGTATATTCAATTGGAATTGTATTCTGTCTGGCTCGTTTGTACAGCTGCGTGTAACTGGTACTTTAGTATAGGTTGAGTACATATATTCACTTCTTATATGCCTTTTGGGGTGGCCAGAACATAGAGGCTTAAGAGTATGATGATAATATTGTTGCAAGCCCATTGACTTTTAATCCTATTTCTAACCTGCTTACCATCTCTCTTTCTTCTAGGCATGTGGCAGCATAGAACTTTATAGTTGAGTAAATTGAGTAATGATTCCTAATAGAATCATCTCAAACTCTAGAGTGATGCTAAAAGTGCCTCAAGCAGATGTTATAGTTTCTGATTTCAGAACTGTTTACAATGTGCCGATAGCGTGTCAAACTTAAGGGTGCCTTTTCACCATTGCTATGTTATGTTACGTTACTATGTATGTGTTAGATAATGATTTATTATGAAAAGTAAGTAGAACGAAAATGAAATAGTTTGCAAAAAATAAGAAAAAATTGTCGGTCTATGCCCTTGGGTGAAAGTACAACTGTGCAAATACAAACAAATGTTTGTAAACTTACAATTCGGACTACGATTTCTTTAGAAATATGTACAGATATGTAGCTCTCATAACAAAGTTACAAGTAGCATTGTTAACTAATTTCGCGTAAAAAATAAGACATTGATCTTTCTTTCCGATTACCCTTTATAAGAATACTAGCGACGCGCTCCGGCTTCGCACTTCTGGCTATTTAATTGATGTTATTATACGTATAAACCTTCCTCTTGAATCACTCTATCTATTAAAAAAACCGCATCAAAATCCGTTGCGTAGTTTCTAAGATTTAAGCATACAAAGGGACATAGGGACAGAGAAAGCGACTTTATACTTTTTATGTAGTGATTATTAATGGGTGTCAAACATCCACAGCATAGCTTAGCTTAGGTGGAAAGGCACCCTAATCCAGGTGACCAATAACGTAACCATGGAAACCTCTAACAGAATTGCCGTTTGCGCGCTAAAAACATTTCTGGGAAGTTTATTTCGTTTCATCACTTTCAGCCTAATTTCATTCGGGTACCAAAATCTATTTGGTGTTTTTCCTTTCTAAGAATCCTGAATAAGTAACTCCAATAAATCTATGTTTATCAGCAAATCACGCTTTCGCTATTATTGCCTTTTCACGTGCAAAGGAGCAAAGTAAATGCGTATGAAACAGTTTTTTTTTGTTTATTTAAATATAATAGAATTATTTATATCATGGTTTAAATAAAAATTAATTATACTGGTACTTTCTATTTATAGAGTCTTAATGAAATTTCATTTTAACATAGCTCTTCCCCTGTATAATTATAAATTAAATTCGGTAATACCTCTTAGATAATTCAATAAATAATGGTCGACCATAGACACTAATCTATAACTAATAATAATCCATTTTCCCTCCATAGTCCTTGTAAGCTATCAACTCCACACATTGATCTTTCATCCAGAAAGATAGCTTCCCTCACGATGTTGACCCTCACTGTTAAACAACACATAAAATCTCTCACAGTGATTTACTACAGAGACCTACCACAACGACACGTACCTCTGTATAATGACAGTGATAGAAACGAGTTTTTATTGAGTCAGGTCACTCAGTAGTGCGCTGGCTATGTACTCGGAAATAATTACTTCGCGTGACTGTAATTTGTTTCTCCTTTAACCTGGCTAAATGAATTGTAAATAATGTTAGTCACGTGCACAAAACAAAGATGGCTTTACGAGTCAATTACAACAACACAGGACGATGTTGTTATTTTTTTTTAATAATACATATAGTTCAAGCCCGTTTCCTCGCAGAGAGGTAGCTGCAAATCACGGATACATATTTGTCTCAATCCTGACATTATTTTAACTAATATCTTTAATAATGTAAGCTACGTTAAATTATATATAATGCCAATTATGGACAACCATGTTTATTTATACTTTACGGAAATAGTATTAAATTATGTTTATACTTTTCGGAAATGTATTTGAATTTTTAATCTGTCTGTGATAAAATGAACATTGTTCATGTCATTTCACGACCGTGTAGCATATTTTCAGGAGCCGTAGAAACGTTACTAATCCATCTCTCCATCCTTCAAGATGTCTTCGGCTGTTCACATGCTAGTTCCCATATTTCACAGGCCTCTGACGTCACAAGGTGAGGCTAAGCACGACGAAGATAAATCTCGTAGATTTGAACGAGGCCAGCTAAATAAATTCGGGGTAATTTCCCCAAATTACCCAAAATAAAGGGAAAAGCCGCCCACGTAATTGTCTGCAACAATTGATTTATTGGTGGAGCTTAATATTAGATTGGGAGGAAGGTGAGGTACCTGTAGTGAGTAGGTGCGGTAGTTGGACCTTATTTTTCACTGATTTTGTACCTTACCTTTAACATATACAACAAAAATTAAAACAACTAAATCAAAATCGCGTCCTTTCTAACATAACGTAAATTTGTATAACTTATTGTCATTTTTTTCTGTATATCTTAGAATATGACTAAGAATCTGTTTGAAGTAGGTTGGTCACAGTTATTAATGGCTTCTCTACTCCGAAACTAATTCTTAATGTACATATTATAGTAATTCTATATATGTATGTGCCAAATTTCTATCCACTCTGAATAGGTCCTGAATAAAATATGCAAGTATATACAAATTCTTTCCTTATTCCCTCTCTTATGTACATATGTTCGCGATAGTTAGTTTTGACAGAAGAAACATGAAAGAAGAATTAATGCAGTACAAATGAGATCCCGCAGGAAAACGTGTGAGGTATGATTGTGTGATAGAGTACGAATTAATGTGAACCGTGAGGTGAGGTTTGAAATATGATGTAGTGACAAAAAATAGAAAGATGTTGCTGAGATTTGGGTACATGGAACAAATGGGATCCCAAATTCAAATATAAGTAAGATATTCTTATTTCGACATTATTGTATCATTATGATTTGGTAAAGAATTCTAATAATTCAAGAATATTATCATCATAATAACGTAAAGGAATTCGAAAAATGTATCTCTTAAACGTTTACTGTTTAGCTCACTGCAGTACCTAATTTGAAACGATTATAAATTTGCATACCATAACAACCTGAGGTTTCCATTTATGTTTAGCATAATATTATTATTTTAAAGCAAAGTTATTTCAGGCAAGGGTAAACAACCTTTCGTGCCGTATTATGGCGGTGGGTAACCGATGAAAAAGGGCTCAGAGATAAACCAACCATTTTATCCCTTCAGATTTGGCCAGACGTTTCCCTAATTTATAGCACGTTGGCCCGTGTTACATATTACGTCCACGTGTGGGCTCGGTCTTTGGAAATGATTAGCCTTCAGTACCCACTTAGCTATTTATAAACCTACATCACACATCCTTTTGGGTTTCCCTCAACTTTCTTAGTACAATATCGTTAACATTGATATGATTTGTAAGCGTTTATTTGCCGCGATGTCAGTTTTTTGGTAGGTTATCATCACTATGTAGTGACTAGATTTAAGTTATCTACTTGTATTTAGTTCTACAGGACTAGAATGCTAGCTCGTAATATTAAAATTATGAAGTAAATAATCCACACTTCCGTAGTAACAATATAATACAATTATCCTGTTGTTTACCATGTTTATTTATAAATAAAAAGTCATGTTGAATAAATGATTAATGAAATAAAAAGGAACACTTTTGTTTTAATATTTTATTTGGGTAAAAATGTAAAAAAAAACACGTAACAATTTTCCTCCGAAGTTGTTTCAGTGTGAAAGGTGACTTGCAGTGTCTGAAAAAGAAATGAGTTTGTAAAATTGCGTTAATGTGATTCAGCAATTTTCTAAGTAAACAATATTCAAAGTCTGTAGCTTAGCGTAGCAATTAACTACCAAATAGATGTGTTGGATAAGAAAAATATGAATATACGACCTTTAAATCTCGCAGGATAGTCAGAGACAAAACTACGCAGTTTAATTCTACAGCCACCTCGAAACCACATGTTAGCGACATTGTCAGCAACTAACGTGACAGGTGGTAAACCGTAATGCCATTTACATATGTAATATAGCAAATATTTACATCCATAATGCACAACCCATCTATTCCCAATAGCGAGAGATCGAAGCCATTATTTTCCCTATTCTGTTAAACCACTTTCGCTTCCCTGACAAACATGCACTTCCCATAAACTAACATTACTATGGCATGCTTTTTGAAATGACAAAAGCCACAAATCGCTTATACGTACACCCAAAATGTATAGTCACATACAACATACTACATTATAAGAAAATTATTTGCATACCGATGATAGCGGATAAATATGACGGTATATAATGTATTTATAAATTACTGTCCTCTGTATCCAATAAATTTAATGCAGATAAACATTAATATTTAATTATTTATGCATAATTTATGAGTGGAAATTTAAGAAACTTTCCTGTTAAGTACCTTAAATTATATTTTATTATTTGAAAACCATCGCCTAAGATTCAATTTGATATCAATTGGAAAAGTACTTACTTCCATTAGCACCTTTCTCGAGAAGTTTCGTATAAATGTATCAATAAGTATTCAATTAACATACCAGACAAACATAGAACATACAAGTATATTCTTACAAGTTTCTGTATGAGCAAAATATTAAACTGTGCGTGTACAGCCCTACTAATGCCACGATATCCCTCATCCGTTCCCCGTAATCTATCATTCGCCTCACCGCAGAGTAAACTTGAGATACCCAGTCACATTTGTGATTGCCAACTGGTAATGTTTGGGTGTGTGATTAATGGAACGTTGCGTTTGGTAGATAAAAAGCATGTTACTATACTATAGGGTTGATGCGGAGATTATTTGGTGATTGTATGTAACTGAATTCGCTACGTAATAGTGTACGTTGTATGTATTTATCATACAGCTTTATATTTTCATATAGGCATACACATACTCATACGTAGGTATACGAACATATAAATTCACAAAAGGAATATACATATATGAGTGAAGTGGAAGGGCGGTTACGTAGGGCGCAATAAGACATAACAGTCAGATAGACGCTATATTGAAAAAGGGTTAGGAGTACCTATAACCGCCGAATGTGTATGAGTGTCAATGAAGTGAAAGTGGTCTGTCAGGATCGGGACAAATAGGGATCCGTGATCTCTGCCTACCCTTCTACAGGAAATCAGGCGTGATGTGTATCGCATACATACACATTACGCCTGATTTCCACGGTTGAACATAACAGACATAATAATATCTCCTAGGGCATTTTTTTACTCGAATCGTAAATTGGACATTGGTGACGCCTAATAGATTCCATTTACCCCTAATCCTTTAGCCTCATACGACATGCCGGTAAGAATGACAGTTAGTTAGGATTGCTTTAACGGCTCTGACTAGCACGGGATGTTTATATATTTAAATGTAAAATATTATATAATGTAAAAATCTCAGTACTCTGCTTTAAAATTAATGTAATAATAAATTAGTCATTAGGTTATCTTGGAATTGGCTTTTAGAATTAGTGCCAGCAGTACTTAAGAGTCGTGAATAAAAACTTTTTTATACTAAATTTCGGCGAAAGGAAATTATGGCCCATTTCTGTTAAGCATGCCTGGTTGTCTAGAAAATGTTTTCAACGTTACTGTAAAAACATTTACTATTTGATATTAAGCTATAAATTAAAAAAAAAACATTAATTTTATACGCGTTTTAAATTTTATTAATAAAAGTAGTAGTACAAGAAACATTGCTCAAGCCTAGTGAGTAAATATGACTATTCATATGTAGTTAATTTCAGAGCTGGACACGCGATTATGTAATTTGTCTAATATATTTTATTAAACATAATGGTTTTATGCTAACCTCAGATTATAATAAAAAGTGACCGCCTAACCTTTAGTGCCCTTCAGTATTATACTTAAACCCTATTGATGTAAGGTTACTATAAGTATTCATACCTGAGCCTTCGACTACATATTTAGTATATTCGTAGAACGGGATGATTATAAGCTCGAGTAACAATTTACGGCTACGGTTACCTATATCTTGTTTGTAATCTTACATTAATAAATGTATACATTTCATACACTATTCCGTGCTAGTCAGGAATTTCACATGACTTTGTCACAGATAATATAATACTATACAACTTAGGTGGCAACTAAGAGACCAGGGGTAAATGGAATCTATTGGGCGATGGGCTACTAACCTGATACCATCGTGCAATATGAAGTCACAAAACTAATATGCCAAAAAGTGTCCATCTTCGTGTCTCCGAGGTTCTGTCCGCATCGAAAGGGATTAAAGGACGTGAATTTATATATGTTCGTACACTGTCCCCATCTAGTAAATGGAGTCTATTGGGCGCTTGCCTAGTGACCTGCTGTCATCGTTCAATATGACATCACAAAGCTAATACGCTAAAAAGAAAAATATATTTTCGTATCTCCCAGGTTTTGTCCACACTGAAAGGGACTAAAGGACGTAAATATATATTTGTTCATACACTGTCGGCATCTATTACACAACGATAGTTACCATTTTCAGGGCAGTACTTGATAGTATGGGCCCTGTTTCCCGTGGCTCCGCATCTGGGGCACCGGAAGGCCCTCAGGATGGGGCAGAGGACCTTTCCACGCCAATCCTTGAGGGCATGTGACGAGTACCATGATACTGATTCACCATTGTTCTTGCAGAAGGCGCATTCCTGGAAAGAAACATTCGTATTTTATATTTTTTTTATATTATTATATGTATTATTTTTTACCCATAAATTATATGTTTTTACCCATAAATGAAATAAAATGATATGAAATGCTTTCATTCAACATAAGGATCATACAATCACTTATTGAAAGTCAAAGAAACATTTCCACATGAAACTTTGTCATTAAAATTAGTTAATCTTAAAAAAATCAAATAAATCTAATTAAACTATTGGCATTTCGTAAAGGAAAATCCTGTAGATAAGAAATGCCAAGAATAGCCTTCATTAAGAAGAGCCATAGTAAGACATATTCCTAGATGTAAACATTATTATCTCTATATTATCGTAACCAATGTTGGTCGCTAATGACCTAACAGTTAAAGCGACCACAAGTAAATAAAATAATAATTATATAAATATAATAGATATTAGAATGTATATTTTCTTGGTAATATTTATGATGGTAGTTGTGGTTACGATGGTATTGATATGAGACTGGTTGTTGACCCATCGCCAAATACCGTAGACCCTTTATGCATATATAACGGGTCTGGACGATAGATTATTTTATTAGCATTCTATATACATCACAGTCTAGCATTAGAAAAAAAAACATATTATGCTAAATATTTAGGTTGGATAGAGTCTTCTTAAATGTCTGATGCTATCTACCTATCTGAATTGCAAATATATTGTTGTTTATTTCCTCTATTTTATAAGTTATATATAGTTTTTGTAAGCTATATCTGTGTCCCAAATAAAAGTTCTACTTTCTTTCAAATCTCAAAGATCACTCTTAAATAAAGTAAAACCTAGTCCTGTGCTGGTTTTTGACTTAAATAGACTATAAACTTCCTTTTTGCACGTCGTGTCGTAAGGGACTTCTAAGGAACTAAGGGTTTTTCTAGGTATATGACCTTTGGGAATTATTGACGTCAATACCAATGCGTGTATAGTATATACTTTAGTTAGAAAGTTAAGAGAATGGATAATGTACCCAGAATTGAAGTTTACTCTATCGTAAACCATTCATAATTAGAATTTAAAGTATAGAGCTCCGTAGTAAGATATTTTAGTTCAAAGCTTATTTCTAATTTGATAATAGATAGGTATCAATAATGTTTCATTTAATTTAATTAATAGAGATCGAAAAAAATCATTGTAAGGAAACAATAGGAGCACAATTAATCTTCTTTAATACAAAGTATGTTATTCGATTCAATTTCAATTAACCTTTCTATTGTTTGATCAGAATATTTGAGACATTTTCCTGTTGATATAGATTAGTTTAGAGATTTTCCTTATTATTTCGCGTATCCATCCGGATTATTTAACTTTTTGAGGTGGTCAGGGACTCGAAGGACCAATGTCTTAACTGCGAATGTCCTTACCTTGCTTGAAACGTAATGTATCCATCGTCGGACACTTACAATTTATAGTGAGCAGAGATATAAGTAGGTTTCCTCATCATGTATTCTCTTACCACCATAGACATACCGTAGTACCATAGACAATCACATTATCATATACTAAAGAGTGCTGATGTAAAACTAAACTATACAATTGTATTGATAGAAATTTGGCCTTCAATCAAAACGAATGAAGCGCAGATAAAATTAGACAAACCCTAACAAGATGACTACAATGGAATAACAACAAATAGTCTTCACAGCTCTTTTGATGTCTTTCGTATCTTCCGATTAAACCGGAGAAGATATAATTTATTATTGTAGTTTTCCACGGTCTCCCCCACTCGGCTGTTTGAAGAAAGTCGGAGTGGCTCAGTGCCAATTCTGGCCAGAACAATTTAGGCGACGACCTTGACTAACATGTCCAAGTCCCTTTATATTTTGAATACAATATTGCGTTTATAATACGTATTATTTCCGCAATCATTTGCTGATGTTCATGCGATGTAATGTCTTGCATACATACTCGTACACGTGAATATGTGCGCGAAAGTAATTTCTTGTTAACAATACTCGCAAAGTACGAAGATTTAGAAGTTCCAGTGTCCATTTTTGAATCTGTGGAGCTAGTTAGTTTTTTACAAGAAAACGGAACTCGCGCATATTAAAAATAAGAAGAAAAAGAATAACCTTTGCTACTCGACATTTCGGCAATGTTGCAATGGCCATGGTCACGGGTTAGCTATGGAGCTAGTTATTCTATAACTGCTACGAAGCCACGAGTTAACCTGATAATTTGCGGCTACCGTTTCAAATGTTAAGACACCGCCATTTACAAACACTGAATGTTACCTATTAAGAGGAAAATAATAATTTCCTCACGATGTTTTCCCTCATCGTAAGCGTTGTAACGTATTAAATATGATTTCCAGCGTTAATTTATCTGCCACTCGAGTCTCGAACAAAAGCGGTAGTTTAATTTCCGGTGGAACATGATGTTGTATTTCATTATACGTAGACTTGTTTTCATAGCGTTTCTCATCAAATAATGGTTTTTAACTTATAGTACGACTGAATGAATTATAGTTGTCTTTTACTTCTACATTCATTCTTCGTAAAACAATATGAACTATTTTATTCAAAATCGTTAGAACTTGCGGTAATTAGTCGTAGATTAATTAAACTGTAGCTGGTTTCTTACTGTCAGTTAGTTATTAAACAAATTACAAACGTGCATACACTCATTTGTTCATTCTTCTAACCCATTTAGAAATGAATAGAACCTCAGTCATTTTTAGCATAACTATCAGTGTTAAAATATATCGACGTAGCTCAATTGTTTGAGGCTTGACTCTGTATCAGTGGGTACAGGTTTCAAATCTCACTTGAGCATGTACCAATGGAAATCAAGTTTAATTAATTTCTATGTACATTTTCGTAACAAAAATACATTTACGAAATGCGTCGAAGACTACGGTGAGGGAAAACATCGAGAGGAATCCTACCTGTCTCCCGAACAGGTTATAGTTAGTGTTTGTAAATGGCGACAAGGCTTACCACCTGTCAAAAATGAGTACTAATTATCTGGTGAACACGTGGGTTGGAGGTGGCCATAGAAATATTTTATTCAACTATTTGTTTATTATGATTATATCTAATCGATTCCAACAACCCCTTATCCCGTAATCACCTCGTACACTTCTTACCAAAGTCTTCTGCAAAGCCCGCCTCTGTCTCCTCAGGGTATCCACATACCCAAAGAGCAAAGCTTGCTGAGCTGGAGTGATAGACTGTAACGCCTCACGATGCAGCTCAAACATCCTCTCGAAGCCATCCCAAGACATGGAGCTGGATCCTGATGAGGAAGCCGTGTCAGGAGTCGGGGCTGATGATGAAGAGAATATAAGTTACTGTTGATCAGGGATTAGGGTATAATATAAGTATCTGTCTTAGTCTGAGTAAAAATATTTACAAATAGGTAGCATACGGTATGTATTTATTGAATAAAAAGCACTGTCACGATAATTAAATCTGACAGGGTAGTGAGTTTGTTTGTTGTAATGCACTAGTCATTAGCAATATTCCATACAATTTTAAGTAAATGTATTTTTTGTTCTATCTACCAATTGGTGGAGGAATAAATGTCATTATATTTATACGAGTATGAAGTACTTTGACAGAGGTATATGCAAAGCAATATTTTGTCTCTTGCTTGGTATTATGTTAATAATACGACCCTTATCCCTAGCTACGTAATTAGAAGTTCAGATTACCTTCAATATGAAAACTCTCAGTACTATCTCCGTTCAATGATCCCAAAGGAATGGTATCCGCACAAGAGTCGACGGAGACTTGAGCCTCCAGCACGGCTGGGTCTATTTTCACAGCGTCTATAGCATCTGTAAAAGACATAGTTCCATTTACCTACCGATTATTAATTTATTTTTAGTTTGAGATATAAAATAAGCGGAATTAAACTGAGCTTTGTTAACAAAATATAAAATAAAGTGTTATTTCTTAATAGGGAGAAAATAATTGTGTTCTTTTATATTAACTTTTTACATAACGCATACTCGTATATATACAAAAACTTTAGTAGCACATATCTTGAGAAAAAATATTTCAAAAAAATAGATGAGTAAATTAACTCATAGTCAGATGTAAGCTTAGATATGTATGTAGATAGTTCATTAACCTATCAATTGTCCGACACTGAACTTGAATTACAAAACGGGTCTCGAGCATACTGCATGCTCATTGCAAAATTGGTAATTGAGTTAATAATACTACTACTATGTTATATAACGAATTATGCTGTTTTTTGTTACGATAAATTTGAATAGGGGAATTCCCCAATACCGAGGTTTAATGTCAGTTTTAGGTTTTAAAAAACAGTATTTAGATGATGAAATATGCATATTAAATATCTTCGCAGATCATTGCCTTTTATTCTAATCTAACTAACAAGTACTTACATTGTTATACCTCACAAATGGCCATACATAATATTACATAAGGTTACGTTTACTCATTTTTGTTAATGCGTAGCCAAAATTGTATTTACGATTAGCATATTTAGAAATAATATAAAATATTTACCGTCCGCCATCGAAGTTGGAACTACGTTCTCTTCTAAAGCAACAGGCATATTGTGCTACGAAATAACGTACTATTTGTTTACTGCCTAGTAAATATATTGCTGACAAATTAGTCAGTTTTTCTTCACGTTACGTTCCTACGAAAAGCACATGCCAAAAGATAGATAGCCAAACAGTGCGCCGTAAGTTTTGTCATTATTCAAACTACCTTCAGAAAAAAAAATTAAAAAGCTGACCAGTGTTGCCGGATGAAAATAATTTTGTTACTTACAAAAAACATACATACATACACATCACGCCTGATTCCCTATAGAGGGGTAGGTAGATCACGGTTCCTCATCTGTCCCGATCCTAATAAACAACTTTTCACTACATTGACACTCAAACATCTCCTTACACATTTGGCGGTTATAGGTACTTCTAACGTCGCCGTTTTTCAATATGGCGAAAAATGTATGATATCTTATACAAATATATATTATCAACAATGCAGTTCCAGGTGTACAAGGCAAGGCAAGTGCCTAAGGCCTACAATGAATTTCATTTGACTTCATTATTTGTAACTGTGATTACTCCATATAACCGGTGTTAGTGTGTGTGTAGATAATTTAAATATGTACGATGATAATATAATTGTACGTGTAATAGTAACACCTAATGGCTATAACGTTACGCTCTGGTCATCTTTTGCCAAGCCATGATGACGCAATATTAAGTACAGAAATTAAAACAGTTTTAGTAATTTCACGCGTATAACCCAAGGCATAGTGGCGATCATCGACCCCAGTTACCAGAGATGACTAGACAAATTAGCTCGCTAAAGAACCTACTTATTTTTTCGACACTAAATACGGACAATCGCACATAATTGATTTGCGATTAGATCGAAAAATGCCTAAAAGATCAAAAGATTCGGACGTGATTAGCAACAGTACATTTGGCCGAACGACACAAGTGGAAAATGGTGTGCTTTTGTTGGATGACCACTCAATGGTTCACACTAGCGGATTCGTGTGTCGTAAATATTTATAGCGGAGAGATTTGCCAACAAAATCTGATGGTCCACAGATGACGCGCTTAATGTACAATGCTTGTTGAGATTTTAGCGTGGATAAATAAAATGCGTGCCAAAACGTATTTGAAAGCGGATTGAAAATTGATATGAGATGTTCATTTGTATTCTTTAATTGAATTGACATTTTGGTTACAGCTACATTAATTACTAACGTATTTATCTATAATTATAGACTAATTATAAGGTTCTATATAGTACCTAAACCACACCAAAACAACTAAATCTGGCGTGATGACTAATGAACTAATAAATAGCGTATTTATCAATATAGATTCGGAAGATACATCAATTGTAAACTACAACGAGTTCATTGTTTATTGCTCATAATAATGACACTGAATATATCATCGCTTATTATAAGAATTTTATTTGATTACCAATAGCTGGAAGCATTATGGTGGAAATTCAAAGGCTTCGTGTGAACAAAATGCTATAGGCAGACAGGTTTTTATTGTAACTTACACGGATACTTCACGTGTAGATTCAGCCAACTGGTCAGAGGAGCAACGGAGCGGACGTAATCAATTCTGAGCGACATCATTCAGGGGCCCAAGTCTACTAATTCTTTTTGCAAAATATCAGTTCAATATCACCTCAGTAGCAGTGTGAAGTTGTTCGTAAATTAGCAAAAGTGATATATGTCACCATTTATAGCGCGAAACTTGTTTTTTTTCTTTCATCATGGGTGAAATTTTACACTAATGCTAATCCACTACTTATTTCATACCATAACTTAAGTGATATTGAACTACGATTGTGCTAAACCACGTTAGTAGACTTAGGCTCCTGAATTACACATACATAGGTGGCGCTGGTAACCGGGGTTTTAAAAAGTACCCAATAATATATTTTATGGGCCGTGCTGTAACAATTCAGGCCGTTTGTAAGAAGCGACTCATAGCTAACAAGATAGTCTGTTATTACTAAGCCTAGTTGGTTCAATAGTCAAGAATCGAGTGTCACGTATTTGATACCTGACCGTAGCATTAGTTTATTCACGAATAATTTATGATTTAGAATTTTGCGAGGCTGTGGCGTAGATACGCACTTAAAAAGTAAAAAGCGTACAATATTTTTTACGCTACTTGAAGATTCCGTTTATTAGTTAGGCCAATTTTCGTAATAAGATGGAAAATTGTGATTCGAATGAAAAAGCGTAGTTAATAGTTCTCAGATTTTAGGTTCCCGTGAAACATACTCTTTAACCTTTCAATATAGTCAAAGGCTTGAGTAATCACTGTCAGTATCTACGAATTACTTGAAAAATAAAATATAATTTCACCAGATAGGATAGGAACTTCTTTATACTACTGTATCACTATGAATAAAACTATAGTGAATATTAACATGTACCTGAACCTTTGAATATGTCAGTTCATGGTCAGTTAGTCTATTACCAGTAGCTAAAGAGCTAAACTGACCACTACTGATTTATATATACATGTGCGTCCTTTATTCCCTTTCGGGGTGGACAGAAACTTGGAGATATAATATCACTTTTAGACTAAATATTATGGCTGTGACGTCACATGGAACATTGGTGACAGGTTGCTAGCCCATCGCCCAATAGAGTAAATTTACCACTAGTCCTTTAGTTGCTCTTACGATATGCCGGGATACATGACAGCTGGTTACCATTCTTTTTAGGTCCCAGACTAGCACGGGCTATCACTACTAGTATTTTAGATGACAATTATCTGGTGAAATTTTAGTTTAAGTGACTAAACATCGGAAATGATGTTCATGATGTTTCTGACTACCCCTATAGTGATATCAGAAGTGACATGTCATGAACTCATATCACACTTAATGAATGTGATCTAACTTCAATAATAGTCGTAATGATAGCAATTTCTGCGTATATATATCAATATATGCATATAGATGTGTAACAAACACTATAATAAAATCGGAAATGGATATGGCGCGTTATAATTTTGCTTCCGCTGTATATGCGGTGCAAAGACTATGTAGATAAATATATATGTATATAAATTCTTTAATAAGTCACCAGTTTCATAAAACTTCAAATCTGGTCCCAGGCCCGCGTAGATCTGGGATTTCATGATAACATAATCAGCTGATTCTAAATTTTATTTCTCAAAGACCATATGAGAAGCTTAATATATGTGAGTTAAGCAAGAGAGATTTGTAAGGGTCAAGGTCACCACAAATAGTCTGTACTATCGCTGTTGAGAAGTGGAGGCGTGAATATGTGAATGTAGTCATATATGCGTATCTCATCCCGTTATCCATAAACGAACTATAAAGTAGCATTATGCTTCATGATTCATCACGCGCTTCCTCTATTCTTAACAATTTTAGTTTAGAGCGACTAAATGAATATGTATATACTCGTATATTATTTTTATGTATTTATTTTCTGTGTTCATTTCTGTTTTGTTTCCTTAATAAATAAATAAGTATAAATACGAGTGTGTATGAGTGTCAATGAAGCGAAAGTGTTTTGTCAGGATCGGCACAGATGGGGATCCATGATTTCTGCCTACCTCCACAAGAAATCGAGCGAGATGTGTCTGTACGTATAAATATAAGTAGCTCATATTAATACTATGCCTTAGTAGTGCCACAGATTATATAATACTACAGTAAAGTTGAGTGCTAAAGTTGACCGAGAAACAACTACATATACCTTTAGGAGCCAATCCTCTAAACGGAATAATGATGTAGGTACGAATGTACAAGTACCACCCCGCACCCCTCTCGAAAGAGTACGTAACTTTATTTATTCACGTACGCACAATATACTGCGACTCAGTCCATGTATAGCACTGTATGTCGCATATATAGCAGCATCTCTGGCACACGACGTAATTGCTAACATTGTTGCAGTAGAACAGTTCATTCCACTCATACGTGAGTAGATAGGCTAGTTTATTGCTTGCATGTGGGATGCAACGTGACATTATAATGTTATACACTATTGGCGTCGAGTTGATTCTGACTAGTGCGCGGGTATGAGTTTCTTTGGTATTGCACCGTGTTATGAAAGACTAGGGGGCGAGGTCCACTAATGCTTTTTGCAAAATATCAGTTCTATATCATTTCAGTAACAATGATTTAGTTTTTGTCATTGTTAAGGCAATAATTGACGTTTTTGCTAATTTACTAATAGATTTTTTTTCCTATTCTTATATTTATCCCAATTATTTATTACTTTTATTTAACTCATTGTTTATCTCTTATCAAATTGTTTCAAATAAAGCGTTATTATTACTACCAAAATCCAAGTAGATTTTCTTAGATATTTCACTCGTGTCTCTCTACCCACGATTAGTGAACTTAACAAAAAAGAACCATTTTTTCACTGAAACTAATTTTGCCGCTCGTTTTTCCTTCAGTAGAGCATTTTATGAATTTGATAGATTGTCGGCTTCTTATGATGAATGACATCAAATATAATTTAGGGAGACTCGTTGAGTGATTAAGATACTATTTGGTTTTGAACCTTTGTTTTTAACCTCCAAATTTCTCAACTATTCAAAAGCACATTTAAATAGAATCAACATACTAGCCAAACTAATATCAATGCTTGATTATGAATATTTCATTATCATTTATATATTCCTCATCACGTTACGTAACATTTAAATATATAATATAAAATTTCGTCGACTTTGTTTTAGGATCTTTTGGTGCTTATTGAGTTTGTAGGAATCGTTTTATGTATGTATATTACATACAGTTTTGGATATAGTATGTAACAAATGTTACATATAAATCCATGTCAGTTTTTGTTCCTTTCATAATGGTACAATTGTGTTAAAATATAAACCACGTAATCAATGCATTATGACTCAAATAAAGTAATCCCACGTTCGTATAAATTTTCGAATAATGTACCATTCATTTCACTATCTATTCTTAGATATGCGTTATGTTTAAAACAATCGCATGATTCAAATATAAAGGGTACGTACGAGATATAATTTGAAAGAATTATTTCTTTGGGTGACGTTAGGAGTACTTATAACCGCCAAGAGTGTACGAGAAGATGAATGAATGTCAATGAGGCGAAAGTGGTCTGTCAGGATCGGGACAAATGGGGATCCGTGATCTCTGCCTACCTCTCTACAGGGAATCAGCCGTGAGGTTTATGTATGTTTTATTTCTCAAGATACTATAAATTTAACTAGCTGCTTTAATCCTGGTATATCATAAGAGGCGATTAAGAAACTTGGGCTCATGGGTGTTTATGGATGATATGATAGCAATGACACTAATATTGAATATCAATAACATCACGACACTATTAGTGTATGCTGAAAGTGACTAAGGAGATATTACTCCGATGATCTGTCCGCTTTGTAAGGGATTGAGATTGAGGGTAAAGAGTATGTTGCAGATTTAGGATTAGTATTCGACCATGACATACAATATTCTAAAGGGAAAATTAATATGTGGTGGGTCGTCCATTCAGGAACGGATTAAGGTTGACCCAAACGTGAGTCATCACAAATTTAGATATGTCTATACATTAAATAAAAACCTGAGGTTTTTACATACATACATATATACACGTCTCTACGTTCCTTACGGGATAAGAAAAATACTATCGATCGTCACATGGAATGATCGTTCCAAACCTCTCTTGTATCATTCACTCCCATTAACCTTCTCATACATGGTCTGTTTTTGATTCTACGTACCTCCATCGTTTTGTCTATGTAAAACCAATCCAGATTATAAATATAGGAGTAGACAGACCCCCTTTTCTGATAGGTAAACCTACCTATATGCAGGGAGAATTATTTTAATTTATACACACAAACTGCTTATAAATTATAACACATAAATCCTTTCACATAGATACACATCACGCCTGATTCCCTGTAGAGGGGTAGGCAGAGATCACGGATCCCCATTAGTCCCGATCTTGATAGACCACTTTCGCTTCATTGACATTCATACATCTTATCATACACTCTCGGCGGTTATAAGCACTCCCAACGTAACCCAAAGAAATAATACTTTCAAAATACATTTCGTACGTACCTTTATATTTGAATCATTCAATTGTTTTAAACATAACGCATATCTAAGAATAGATAGTGAAATGAATGGTACATTATTCGAAAATTTATACGAACGTGGGATTACTTTATTTGAGTCATAATGCATTTTATATTATTATATTTACACCTAACGTCACCTTTTTTCAAAATAGCGTTAATCAATTAAATCCTTTCAATGATTATTCCCCCAATAAATATACAAACATACTTTATGATCTTTTCATATTAATACAGATATACATACGCGTAAAGGTACAGAAAACAGACACCTTATAGTTGACACTTGGAGAATTCAACTGCTTTATTTACTTGATAACAGGTAGTTATTGATAAGGAGTTACATATTTATATACATGTGCATTCATGACCGTGAACTGTTTCGGAATAATCGGAATTAGTGTGTCCACTAATAAAGAAGGTTTGGATAGTCTATTAGAATATTGATAGTCGATTTGAATAGTCTTTCCCACTCTTTGCCAGATAATCAATAACTATCTTGATAGGTAGTAAGCCATGTCACCATTTACACATACTGAATATTACCGTTAACAAGAATAAGATTGCTTCGCGATGTTTTTCCCACCAATTCACGATGTTTTGCTCACCAAAACCGTAAAGGGAATTTAAGTACTTTTATTTGAAGTTGAAATAGAATCACTGACTCCGCAGTTAGAGACTTGAACCTCATTCTACTATTAAATTAATCGCTTGTTTGTTTGTTTTATATATAGCATCTGGAATAGAAGATATATTTTCACTCCAAAATAAATATATAAATAAAAGCAATGTAAACATAAATAAATAATAAATACAGTATAAACATTAGTTTGTGCAGATTTGGAACAATATAATTATGTCACGTTAAGTACTGCTATCTGTGAAACGTTGGTTTTAAATGGACCAAGATGTTCGTAGTTATGAATAAAGTCTCCAAACTCTCTAACTGACCCATAAAGGTAATGGTCTTGAAGCTTATACTATGTTATTTTAAAGTAAGTATGTAATGTGCCTATAAAGGGAACGTAAAAAAATGTTATCGTCAATTCGGACACTGACCTCTTATTAAAAAACTACGAATGGAACACTCATATAATGAATAGCATATAGACGCTAATCTAAATAATGAATAGGAAATTAATCCGCGTTAAGATTTTAAATGGATTTAAATATAACAAAAATATGTTTGTGCTCAATATATGGAAATGTTCTTACGTCATTTCTGAAATCGTATACACTTAAGCAAGATAGGATTTTAATTTCCTTGTGATAAACAAAAAACTGTTTACACATTTTACCTGCCTAAGAAGAAGAATTACGTAAATATTATCAAAATAAAGTTGAAACATTTCGCAAACACGCAGTACATGCATGGGGAATAAAACATATTATAAGTGACGTATTTTATAATTAAGCCTCTTTATAATTAAGTACTCAGTTACGATTATTAGCTAAAGGCATATAAATGAAAAGCATTAAATTACATCACCATGTTAGGTATGCATATAAATTATAAACGTTTTTCTCACATAAGCGTCGTCAACGTCATCTCTGAGTAGCAACAGACTTGATTTGCCAAGGTCAGTCGAAACCCAGTTTTAACCAAAATTTTGAAAACCAAAAGAATTAATTGATAAGAATATATTTGAGTCGATATAATCTCTATTTTACCAAACGCGCAGAAACATATCACCTCATACACTAACCACGCTGCAATGTTAGAGATACATGTTTGATTTTTGGGTCACAATATGATTATTCTTCATCAAAAGAACTCAACAAGTGCATGTTTCAAAACACGAGGACCCGATCGAAATTGAAACACTGTTGTATCATATTTGAAAACGTTAGGATTGTTCAAGGGCACACATTCTTAAGGAGAACAAAGGCGTCTTAATGCCGACAGAAAGAACTTAAGTGCTCCAACAAAGGATGTTTAGAAATTCACCCCGAAGACATTGATGCCACTCTCAATATTGTTTTGCGCTACTCAATACGTTGAATTCCATTCTAAATGCCTCTTTATTATTTCCTTGTCCACCTCAGACTATTTGGTGGCGCAGTAAAAAACTATCTCCGGGTCATCGTCAAGGCAATTGACAGAACAGATTCGAGGTCAAATCGGACGCGTCACGTACTAAGTGTTTCCTCGTTTCTTTTGCAAAAAAGGTAAAATCTGTGAAATTTTGCACGCAAACGAGAACTCCAACAATGATAGAGGCAATTGTTAAGGTTTTTGTAAGTTTATCCCGTGATAAACTGAGTTCAACTAGCTATCTTCTCAGTGGTACATCGTAAAAGGCGAATGAAGTATGGTTGTTATTATGCGATGGGCTAAGACGCTCTCAGTATTTCGGATAGCATTTGGTATTTATATGGTTAAACTAAATATTATTAATTGTGATTAAGCAATTATCCCGATTATATCCATCAATATTTGACCAATTCATGAAACATACAGCCTTAAACGCATATATATCTTAAGTAATTGATACATTTTTGGATATACCCTCATGTGTTTATGATGTATACCTTTGAATTTCAGGTCAATCTATATTTGTAGGATATACCAAAATTATATAGAATTTGCGAATGTATGAACAGTTCTTAATAGTCAATATAGAACGAAAACAACTAATTTTTTGATTATCAAACATTTTTGATTTAAGTAAAGTACTATAAAGTTACACGTGTAAAGTTTCAACTAATAAACAAATATCAAGTTGATGAGCTCAAAAGTGGTAAACAGACTTACTAATTTAAGTTGATAAAATAAAATTACCTAAACTAAGTAGCTCTAACGAGATACCGTATAGAAAAGACTTTTTTAACTTTACTTTGTACTAACAACTTATATTTATTTAAACAGTAACTAAAAGTAAATAAGATCGAAACTTGCATTGATATTTTGTATATTTAATTTCGAAATAGATGAATAATAAAAAGAAATACTCGAATATATGGCCGTATTCAGTCATAATATAGTATATAATATAGAATATTATTTGTTATTACAATTATATACAGATACAAAATGTAATATTATTGAAGGACACTTTGACACAAATCACAGTCAACGTACTTTTAAGAAGTATATACGTACTTCTAATAAGTATACTATACCGTGGTTCGTAACTCCAATGGTTAACCGTTCGCGCCACTAAGGTCGTCAATATGATTATATCTGTCTGAATATATATCTTACTTCAAATATAATGAATGCAATATATGACATACAAAGTTGTATTAATCTCTCACTCATTGGAGTTTCACAGGAACGAACTGTTTGCCTGTTGCTCTGATATTCCTGGAAGGGAAGTTATTGAGCTCGACGGAGTTGTGGAATACAATCCAACTTTAACTGCAATCTGATGAATAATAATGCAGTATGTCTGTTCAAAATAAATGCAATCAATTTCAAACACGTCTTGTTTTGATGACAGATATTGTCTAAAGACGTCGTACTTTCAAAAAGACAACGTTACTTACTGTATATTAGAAAAATGTCTAACCGTCTACAAGGTATACGAAATGAAAAGACAATCATTGAAGCATATTTCTTCCACCACCACTTCTGTTATGAAATAAACCTTTTTCTCTACAAGTAGGATATACATATGTGATAATTTATATGAATTTTAATGGTATGCGTAACAGTGCTCTTAAAATTAATTGCGGAGATCGACTCGCAATTCTTAAGACGCAAAAGTTAATAAGCGTGAAAGCATTTGTATTAGTTTTTGATATTATAAACTCTGCATGATTGATGATAAAGTATTCATGTATAGTTTTACAAAGATGCGTATTTTTGTTAAAGGATCTTAAATTTGCAACTATGTGAATATTCCTGATAATTCATTGCACTTTCACTTAAGATTTATTGTTTGTAATAAGTTTATTACGGTCATAATACACTTTATAATTGCGTTGCTTGTACGCACGGAACTACTGAAAAAAACTATAAATGTGATAAGGGTTTTTAACGTCACTTTTACGTTTTACGTATTTGTAGCTAAATGTACGTAGGACATTAAACCATGTGTTTTTATACGTTAGTATGTACGTCAGTTTTCTAACGTAATAGAAACTGTAACTTAATATTACGTCGTATAAAAATTTATGGGTTTTATTGACTTTATGCTATTTATAAATATATATTTTCTTATCAGTTTTAATAAGCATTTTCATAAGTATAAATTCTCTTATCAGTTTGACAATAAACGTTTATATTATGCAAGAAGGGTTAATCGTGGGAACTCGTATGTACGTACATCTTTAAGGTTATAAATGTATATGAAACAAAAGTGGTTTGCAAGGATGAGACTGTGGTAATACATGATCCCCACCTCGATAGGGGAATGGATGTCACGTGTATAGATTTACAACTATTTATCTTCTAGAGAGAGTACCTAGTTCTCTTTATTCAGATGTAAATAGAATGGCATTCTTTTTACTTACAAATATCATACAATCCCATGGGACGCTATGAACGTAATCGAATAATCAGCTGTTCTTCCGGCATATCATAGCAAGCTAGTTAGAGACTGAAGTAAATATTGATATATATTGATATTTCTTTGTATCACCCATATTCCATAGATTCACTTTGTATAGATCGCAATACTATCCAGTGAACCGAATCCTGCCCAAAAGGTAATTGAAGAACGTAAGTATATGTACGTATATAAATACCATTCAGTGTAGTGGGATCAGGGTTCAAATTCCGCCAGAAAATGTACCTACCAATAGATAACTATGATTTTAGCAAAAAAGAATATTTAATCCCAAAGACAGTGAGCTAGCAGATCCTCAGGAAACCTACCCATTCTCCGAAGAAAGTAATGGTCAGTGCTTGTGAATGCCACATGCTTTACCGACTAATATTTTGTGTAATAATGAATAGTTGTTCCACCTAGTGTGGGCGCTGGTGATAAGGAAAACTCCAGAATTGGTGGTGTCACGTAGTTAGTATATTTTTTCTGATCACTGTCTAATTGACAACGTTATTATACAAACAGGAAACATAGACAAAAGATAAAAGATACATATTATTATATTAGGTCCATCGTCCACATTCTCCCCCCCATTGCACGGAGATAAGTAGTGCAATATATATGGCGTGTCATCATTATTGACTTTTTAAAAACGGGGCCACTTTGACTATAGGTCTAGTCAGTAGACCGTTGGCTGTGCGGACTTCTACCACTCTTGTTCGCCCATCCACTCCTGGAAAAGTTTTCTGAACGATGCCTTTTAACCAGACATTCCTTGGGAGATTTGGCTCAAGCACAACAACGACGTCACCGGTTTCTAGTTGAGTGCCTTCTTGCTGCCACTTTTTTCGAGGCATGAGCGTGGGCAGATACTCCTTTAACCACCTTGACCAGAACATGTCAGTTAATCTTTGAGCTGTTCGCCACTGTTTTCGCAAGTGAATGTCACCAACGTCAAATATGCCAGGAGTAGGTAATGCTGATGATGATCCTAACAAGAAATGGTTCGGTGTAAGCGCTTCTTGAGAGTCCGATTGCACTGAAACATGAGTGAGAGGTCTGCTGTTCACTATATTTTCAACTTCTGCAAGTACAGTCAGAAGTACTTCTTCTCGCGGAGCCCGTTCATTTAGGATTATGTAAAGTGAAGTTTTTACACTTTTTATTAGTCTCTCCCAACATCCACCCATGTGTGGACTAACTGGGGGAATAAATTTCCAATTAACGCCCTTATTTGCCAACTCAGTTTGTGATTCTTCCTGTAAGGCTTTGAATGATTTTCGGAGCTCTTTTTCAGCGCCGCGTAGGTTGGTCGCATTGTCTGACAGCAAAAGCTTTGGCCAGCCTTTTTTCGCAGCCATGCGGCGTAAGGCCATTATAAAGGAGTCGCTCGTAAGGTTAGCAGCTAGCTCGATGTGGATTGCTCTTATAGTCATACAAGTGAATAAAACACCATAGCGTTTCACTCTGCTCCGTCCTTGAGTAACTTCCATTGGTCCAAATAAATCTACTCCACAGTTAGTGAACGGCCGTTGATGGTGAGCAAATCTTTCATTCGGTAAATCGCTCATTCTCTGCGGAATCGGCATTGCTCTTCGCATTCGGCAAATGAGGCAGTTAGCTGCAATTTTTCTAACAGTGGGACGAAGTCGTATAATCCAATACTTTTGTCGGAGCTCATTCACTACCGTCTCATTATTTCCATGAGCAAACTTGTTGTGAAAATGTTGAACAATCAACCTTGTTATATAGCTGCTCCCATCTAAAATGATCAGGTTGCAAATTAGACGCTCATTTCCAATTCGACTGTTCATGCGTAACAAGCGGTCTCTGTCAATGTATGTTTGAGCCATTCTACAGGCAAGCACTGCTGCTTGGAGTTCTAGCTTCGGAATTGTGATCGGTTTAACGGGAGCGACTCTAGACTTGCACATTATGAAGGACATATCCACTTTTTCTCGTACGGACCTCCGCCAGTATGCAACCGTTGCCATTCCTGTGGGTGCAGCGTCACAAAACACATGAAGTTCGAAAAGTGCATTGTTATTGTTCTTACGACTGAAATAACTCCTAGGTATGTTGAGCTCTCGAATGGCAAGTAATTGTTTCAACCAGGCCTGAAAAACTGTCCATTGTTCATTATCTAGTTCATCATCCCATTTCATATTTGATTTCCAAAGATTTTGTAAAATAATTTTGCCTTTCATAGTAATCGGTGCAAGGATTCCGAAAACATCATAAATTGACATGACAATTTTTAATAGTTCTCGCTTTGTAGGTCTTTTTCTGAGACTAATTATTTCTTCAGGTATGTGTTTGAGACTCAAATCATAACCAAAAACATCAGCTGCTGGATACCAAAGCAAGCCAAGGGTTCTTTCAGTGGCGTTTACGCTGATGACGTGTCCATCTTTCATATTGCTACTCAGAGTCCCTTCAGGCAAAGATCGGAGCACGTCTGGCCGATTACTCATCCAGTTTCCTTGTTTGTGAATGTCATATACTTGTTTGACCAACTTTTCTATGTATGATAAGTCGTCGTGGCTGTCTATGTAATCATCAACATAATGACTCATCTTGATTGCTCTGACAGCATCGGGCATCTCGTTCTGGAATCTTTCAGCGTTTTTGTTTTTTACATATTGGGCAACAAAAGGAGAACAGTTCGCGCCAAAAATCAATGACGTCATAGCGTAATGACTCAACGAGTCTGTTTCGCAATTTCTCCATAGAAACTTAAGTGCATGTTGATCCTCTTCACGGATTTTAACACGGAGAAACATGTCTTTTATGTCGGCTATAACAGCAACTTGCCCTTCACGGAATCTCATCATTATGCCCACAAGTGACTGCAGTAAATCAGGGCCTTGAAGTAAGTAATCGTTCAGTGAACGTCCTTGACTGGTGGCAGCAGCATCAAACACCAATCTCAGTTTCTTTTTGTTGACGTTAAAAACCCCAAAGTGAGGCAAAAACCACTCACGAGAAATTGGTTTTTCGCCTGCTTGTATCAACCTGGCGTAGTCGTTTTCGAGCAAATGTTGGATTCTCTCTCGATAGCTAAAAGAAAAGTCTTTGTTCAGGCGCATCTTTTTCTCAACTCCATTAAACCTTTTTATAGCGTTTGGGTATGAGTTTGCTAGGGCCTCTTCAGACTTCCACGGAAGCCCCACCTCCCACTGCCCATTGACCAACTTTGCAGTTTGCTCCAATATATTAAGAGCTTGTTTATCGACAGGTCTTTCTCGGGGCTTTGTAGAAACTCCAATCGATTCAAAGTCAAAGTACTTCTCGACACACCTATGGAGATCAACATCGTTTTTGCTTTCGCAGGCGTTTCCCGACGTAAACAAAGCTTGCTCGTATTCGTTACGATTTAAAGGCACGTTTCCATGAATGCACCAGCCGAGTCGTGTCTTCGTAGCACATGGTGTATTTTTGCCTTTTGTTATTATTTCCAATGGCATGATGAGGTCATAGTTATCCTGACCTATGAGGATTTCAGGCTTTGCGTTTTCACATACGATGATGTTCAGGTGAGCCAAGTGATCGAATGCACTGGTGTTTATCGAGCCGACTCTCTGTACTGGTAAGTCTAACTCGTGGACTTTCTGAGCAGTCAACGTAAAGCTGTTACCGTTCTTTATGTTCGAAACCTTACATTGGATAAGTTCACTTTCACAAACCGTCTTCGTATTTAGGGCTCCACATATGCACAAGATCCGTTTTTCTCCTTTCAGTTGTAGTTGATCAGCAAGTTTTGCTGACATGAGAGAAATAGAGGCTCCATCGTCAAAGATTGCATGCGTAATAATCGCTCCGACAGGGCCATGGATCTTTACAGGAACTACTTTGAGCAATACAGACGAGCATGACTTGTTATTTAAGTTATTTACTACCTCTTGTTCAGATTCGTTGCTTTCATTTGAATTTTCAGGAACAGTCAATAGGGTTGTGCTCTTTTGTGACCAGTGCAGTAGTCTGTGATGGGCCATTCCACAGTTATCATAGTCACATAAAGGTGCTGAACATTGTGAATCTCTCGAATGACGTGACAGACATTTGAAACAAAGCTTCTGCTGTTTGACAAACTGCCAACGGTTTCTGCGCATTGCGTGTCTGAATTTGATACAGTCTTCCAAAGAATGATTCTCCGGGCGTCGGCAAAATCTGCATGTAGTTGTAATTTGTTTTTCCTCAGAGCTCGTTTGGAAGACTATTTTATTCTGTGTTGGACGGCTTGTTGATGGTGACTGATTTAAGGAAGCTAAACCAGCTGCCGTCACTTTCATTGCCTCCGTGTACAAAAATTCTGAAATTAATTCCATCTTACTTTTAGGTCCATGGTGCTCATAGGCAAAATCAGTCCACTTTGATAGAAGGCCATTTGGACATTTGATCAAGACCGCATTCACTAATTCAGGGCTTCGTAGGTAGTCGTCTTGTTGCATGGCACGTATTGCGGCCACAAAGTTTCTTACTTTGATAGCAAAAGCTATGAGCTCAGTGTGGTAACGTTCAGGAAGCGGAGGCAATTTCTTCATTTGAAGTACGATCTTTGAAATGATTACCTCCGGCATGCCGTAGCGAAGCTCAAGCGTTTCCATGATGGTTTCAGGCGATGTATTGCCAATCAGAAGGGTTTTGACCGTTTCTCGTGCCTCACCTTGCAAACTGTTACTCAACCTTGTGATTTGTTCGGCTGGTGATAGCTTACACATGTTTGTCAAGTCCTGGTATTGCGTTTTGAAGTGAAGCCATTCCAAGGGGTCTCCTGAAAAATCCTTTAGTCGTTTGGGGGCTGCCATACGTGTAAGCATTGTCTCCTGCGTTTCGTTGGATTTTCTTACTAACGTGCTTAACGTTTCAGCAAGCCTTTCCATGCAACTTCCGTAGCCAGGGTTATAGGGTGACGGTTCAGATTTATAACAGGTATCACCGTAACGCTCGCAGTTGTCGAGCCACTCTTCGCAGGCTCGTGAAGATACGGCTGCAGAGCTGTGTTGTGAGGCCTCGTGATCATTGTTTGACCTAGCTTCTGACTGAGCTTTTGATGGACCTTTTGACCGAGCTTCTGATTGCTCATCTAACTCGGCCAATTGCAGGGCTAGTTTTTTTTTAACTAATTCAGCCTCGCGTGCCGCCTGCGCCTTTTCGCGTTCCGCCTGCGCCTTTTCGCGTTTCCACTGCGCCTTTTCGCGTTCTGATTGTAAATTCGCTAACTCGATTGCAGCCTCTAATTGCAACCTTGCCCTTTGCGTGACTGTGCTACTTTTTGAGCTGGAATGCGTTACCTCAGTACCTCGTTCAGTATTTGCCTTCCTTGCGGCGCTCCGTGTGCGCACGCCTGTGTGCTTCTTCGCAGACGCGGCCTTAGCGGATGCCGTTGACATGATTGCCGGCGTAAAGGACCAAATGTGGGCGCTGGTGATAAGGAAAACTCCAGAATTGGTGGTGTCACGTAGTTAGTATATTTTTTCTGATCACTGTCTAATTGACAACGTTATTATACAAACAGGAAACATAGACAAAAGATAAAAGATACATATTATTATATTAGGTCCATCGTCCACACCTAGCTCGAGACCGAAAGCACATCTCCATGTTGTCTGCTAACATTCATTTGTTGGATATGCACGAGCAGATGAAGTACCGACTAATATCGGTGTTTGGGGTGGCTACAGAATCAATTTCCAATGATTGCAATATGATGTATACGTATAATTCAATCTATCTTCATTCTATGTCTATTCAGTCTATGGTGCAAGTGTTAAATGATCGTGAATGTATTTGATCTGTTTTGTTACAAGTATCAAACTTACAAATAAAAACAGAAATTATAAGATATCTTCAGGACACTTCCATTGCATGTACGTAGAACTTGCAAAGATAAGAATCAGACATTAACTATAATTGTTACACTTTACACAAGTGTATTTTCAATATTAACAATACAATCTTACGTAATATTCAATTTAGATAACAGCAAGCAACGTAAAACGTTATGTAATGACTAGGTATATACGATTATTTACCTATATACTTGGTAAACGTTTATATTACTGTATTTAATGTGGTTATCGTGACAAAAAAATATATTTATATAAAACTGTGTTATAAATAAGCTAATAATTATACATTTACGAGTTCAAATCGCGAATAAAACTAGTTATAATAGGTGAATGTAATTTATTTACAAGACTAGTTTATGTTTTAGGTTTATAATTATTACATTTCTACCACAGAAAAATTATTTATGGGGTTATGGTACATAAGTGTAATGGTAGTCATTAAAATTCAAGTACTTTATTATCAAGTCATTAATTTTTCTCAATATTATATTAAAGTTATCTTATATCTTTTCTGTTTTATCTAAATTTTCCTAATGAAAATTTTATATATTTTCAGTTTATTTTCTATTTTATATCTGCTCAATCACTTTTTTCATAGCTATTGGATTTGTGATAGCATGTTATATGAAGTATCAGTGACAGGTTGCTACGAAATATTTTTCCTCATACATCATATTTTCCCCTTACCCTTAGTAAAACCAACATTTGCATTCTATCCAGTCCTGGTACTAAAGTGTGTGTGTGCAGTGAATATTTCAGTTATAAATTCTTTTATTTATTTTTTCTTACGCTTTTCGTCTTCAACTAGACTTCCTGATATTATAGAAAAAGGGTGACGTAAAAAGTAAGTATAACCAGCTATCGTATAAGAAACATTGAATCAATAAAACGAAATGGTTTGCCAGGATCCGGGGTATATTGGGTCTCCGGAATGAATTTCTACGCCTTTTATGTATATTTATTCATTTTTTTTTTAGCAATTTTAATCAGTATTTTTATTTAATTAATCAATTCAAAATAAAACTATTATTTACAATAAAAGAAAACCTAATAAAATAAAACTTTAAACGAAAAATATCATATAATTGCACTATAGAGATCCCGCCACATAAGGTGGCAGTTGGAGGCGTCGCCACAGTCGCGTAATTCAGTGTTACCAGTAAACACGCCAAAACTAGCACTCACTGTGCCATACGGCTCGATACATTATAGGTTTCATTTGTAACGGTCTTTGGTTGCAGAGCTATAAACTCAAATAAAACAAATTAATATATCAAAGTCAAAATATGTTTATTAAACTATTTCAAACATGATTAATAATTAACGGGACTTATCCTTCTTATTATATATTACATATATTATGTGTTCCTTCACTCTGTCCGCAATAGACCGTTTAGTGTGTTCGACGTAGGATTTCCCACAGCTGCAATCAATCTTATACACACCCTTATATCTTATATCATGAGTATAAATCGCGAATCTCTTAAAACTATTATTTCAAACATGGCACTGAGCATTGTCTTTACATATTTTTTACCGAGGTTAGATCAGCGGATCTCCGGAAATCAATTTATTATAATCACCCTTAACAAACATAAAAATTACAAAGAGTGGGCAAAAACACAACGCTGGTAATACTAAATTTACCTTTCATACAAAATAACACGCAATGGCGGTAACGTCAAATTTAGTTCCAAGTTTGGCTACTGCCACCGTATGTGGCGGGATCTCTAAACCTTCATAGAGTTTTTGACACTGTCATTTAATGACAACATGCCCTTGTTGCGTAATGCGCGTTGTCTATGGCACAATACCGGCCGAGCCCCCGTCGCATTTGGCCGGGTTCCGCAGCACTTTATTTTTAAACCAATCGATGGAGCCTCTTCGCGAAACGCTGAAGCCTCGTGTCCCGGTTTTTGAATAACATTAATCAGGGGAATAGAATAATACGAGTAGCTATCCGTACGCTTGCCCCCGGCTACGATTTGTTTGGTAAACAAATACCGGACAGTATACTGTTTACTTTCTATCATGTTTCGTGTATCCTGTACCCGAGCGAGACCCCGAATATGCATAATCAATTATTCAACATTGCTGATTTTACTTAGTCCCTATTTATGGTAAAAAAGTATATTGAACCTAAGAATTAACTTCATTGTTCACATTTACAATATAAGAAGGTTTTTAAAGTCATACAAGACAAGTAAACGTGTGAATTATACCAGACTCTTAGTCAGTAAAATAATTATATAAAACAGAGTTTTTCTAACACATAACAATTGTATGAAATTTACACAAACAACAAGAAACATTCCCTGCATTAGAAGAAAATTTAATCCGTATTATATAAAAATTATGAAATAAGATTTATATATATATATATGTAAATCCTGTAGAAAATGAAAAATAAACACATCATTATTGTTTCTCTGTTAGAGAATAGATATTTTAGAATAGTTTACATAAAACTGACCGAGAACACATAATACGAGTAACTCTGAAGTTCAGTCTGCCCTGAAAGTGATTAAGTGACGTATATGTTTATTTAAGAGATCCAAATCACGAGTCGATGCATTTAAGCATTAGTTACTTAAGACATTGACGTCAAAACGGTAGTCTCTTTTGGAAGATGCTAAATATGAATGCACCATTTTGTTTATAATTCCATCTACCTAAATCAAAACTGATTTAAGTTTTTATAAATAATGATTTAGGCTACAAGTCTGATATAAAATATAATTACATACGGATATACACATCACGCCTGATTGCCTGTAGAGGGGTAAGCAGAGATCACGGATCCACATTTGTCCCGATTCTGACAGACCACTTACGCTTCATTGACACATATTCTCATACACACTCAGCAGTGGGTACTCCTAACGTCACCTTCTTTCAATATATTAAATATAATTCATAAAATAATTATTATTATGCTAAAGGTTCCTACAGAAACACAACATAAAAAGGTGGGCTTCTCAAGGCGGATGTACGCAGATTGATGAATAGAAGACCATGTATGATAAGGTTAATGGGTTTGAATGAAGTAAGAGAGAATTGTCAGGATCTTTCCAGGATCATAACTTTTCTTTCCAGGTGGCGATTGAAAACCAGTAGAGGAGTGAATATATGTATGTAACAACATAAAAAATCTTGGCTAGGTTAGTACATACTGAAGTCTTATAAAAGTATTTACATTGTAGGTACGTAAGGAAGGTATGTACAATCCAATTATTACAAAGGTAAAATACCTACTGTTCTAGTAGAAAATTACATCGCGGACATATTATTTAAGAGAATAGTGAGAGCACATTTTTGTAGTTCTTTGCAATTATAGTCACGCGATACAATCAAAAAAATCCTTGAATTTAATAATCTTACTTCTCATCGTCTGTGGTGTGACGTGTCACTATGAAATAAAAAAAAAATATAGTATTTTTATGTAATGTAAACTCGAAAAGAAAACAAAAAAAAATGCATTTTAACTACCGGTATTATTTGGATGTAATATTGATATGCATTTTACAATTCCTGTTCATCAATAAAGGTGATTTGTATATATTTTCCTTTTTATTCTAATTTAATTTTCCTGTTTCTCTCAGTTTCATTTTCTTTATTATCACTGCATCACTAACAAAATTGTGATAGAGATTTATAAATTTCATTTCTAGTCAGGTTTATTCAACATTTTTTTTAATATTAGTTAGTGATATATTTACTATAATATTTAACAAAATTTCATAGTATGTATAAACAGCGGAAACCTACCATTGTTTTATAATATAAAGTAAAGAAAATAAATATAAAATAGTATAAAATAATATTGTAGTCGTTTGTTGAATCACAAATGTCTTTTGGAAAATGGCTTCTCGTACATATTTCTTTTATTTTCTCGTTAGAAACGTTTTCTGGGTCTGATCTAAAATAGGGAAATCTAAATCTGATTGCATTATGATGTCTCTCGCAAACAGACCAGAACATCGACGACCTCCGTGGCGTGATTTGTTAAGCACCTGACCGTTAATAGTGAGGTCCCGGGTTCGATTCCCGGTGGAGGCAGAGTTAGGAACTACGCTTTTATTCTGCTTTCCAGTCTGGTTGTTGATTATATATGCTATATATGTATTTTTCTATATTTAATATGTATATGTATATATTTCTTAAATATACGTTGACTAGTACCCTTAACACGAGTCTTAAATGTTACCAAGGAGCTACTTCAATTGGTGTAAGAATGTCCTAAAATATTATTATTATTATTATAAGAACAAGAAATATGACTTCATGTACCCCTCAATTTTTTTTGCAAATTCCTCATCCATCATTAGGTTCAATGATTATATTTTCCTTTAATTACACTAAACCCTAATTAACAGTATGTTTGGAATTTCATACTATATTAAGTCATAACTATAAAGTACGTGCTGAGGCTAGTTTACAAAAACAACATGTTGGTGAAAACTCTTATGAATGTTAAAAACTCATATTAAATTCCGGATAAACAAAACTTTACTTGTATAAACACATAGTACATAGTTGAAGTAAAAGTTCAAATTAGTAAAAGCAGTTTCAAACTTTCACGTACACATTGAGGACGATTCAACTGAAGTCTCCTTTACATAAAATGACCTACTTATAAAACAGTCAAACTATCCACGCTACACTTCATTATTACTTATAGATTCCTACTGGATACTTCTTGTTTATACACACAACGCACTATATAAATACCCATACATTCCAAAAATGCAATGCCTAGAATCGCAGAATCGTGTTTGCAATTGAAACGATCGGTCCTTCAAAAATAGAAAACCAGAAAGTCTATGACTCTCGAAGGTATGTCATAATCACGTTGAGCACTTGTAAACAAATCGTCTTACATAGCAACTTAGGCACGCCACGCACCTTTAGAGTTGACGCCATAGCCGCGTAATTCACGATAATAGACGTGAGTTTTCCAACCCAACAGCCACTGTATACTGCGATATTGTAACAATGTTGCACTACCTACGTATTTGTTTGGTAATCTAGAGCGCATTTGCAGTCTAAAGGGTTATTTACAGAAACTTGCATTCTTGGGCGATTGGTATTTTGTTTTATTTGTAGGAAAATGGGAAAATATTTATCTTAATGTTTTGTTACGTATTTAACAATCTAGTCTAACATTGTAGTCGCAGGTCAATATTCTCTGTGTATGTGGGTAAAATTGTGTTGGTTTAACCCCTACACTTATCGGCACTTGAAAAGGTAGGTTTACTTTTGATTGTTTAAGTTACTCTCTTCATTTAATATTTTCATCAAATTATATGTATACTTATTGAACATGTTCATAGTACAATATTAACGTTTATTTAATAAGCACGCGACAATTTTACATACAATTATTTCTTACATAATTATTCTTTATTTTTACAATATTTATAATGCCATAATCCATAAAGGATACGCCGGCTTATAGTCTTATCTTGCTAAAAAAATCCGATCATGACATTACAAGCCTTAGTAGGAGATAGCCATCGCATTTTCCCATAGCCCTTCAAAATCATAACCTTGATTTCCTGCCTTGAAAGGGCTCACAATGTATGCACAAATAACAAGAAAATGAGTCGGTTAACTTGGCTACTTCAGTGGGTCTTACACGTGTCGCCATCCCGCCTTCTCTAATAGATAATGTCCCCTTTCTAAGACAACACTCAAAAGCAGGAAAATCTAAACTGTTAACAAAAGCTTACCTTTCAGAAAGAAAGGTGTAACTCGTGCGGCTTTGAACTTGTTTTAAAGCGGGTTTTCCTTGACATTATTGACTACGGTTTAAAAAAATTCTTTGAACTGTCTTTTTAATCATACATTACGGTTTGATACTTAAACGTCGCACCTGTTTCATCAAAAAGGCTCGGTGGATAGATAAAAAATCCTTTATTTTTTTATCCAATTTCGCTGCATACGGGGAGGTCAATTTTACATACATAGTAATCGTTGTTGGTAAAATAAGTGATTATGAATGTTACAATTGTTTTCTTTTTCACGATGACAGATCCGAATACCGTAGAATGCACTTTATCATAAAGCAATGGAAATTTTCTATCTTCTCAATAACTATAGTAATTGTAAAAAAATGATGCGGGAAAAAGTAATGAGGATAATACTACAATCAGAGTCTATATATTGAATGTCATCTGTCACATTAGTTGCTGAATATGGGGTAAAAACTGGGTACAATGTCACCATATTGCGTGTATCCCTAGTCATCCCACAAGGGAGAGCATTCGTTATGTTATGTTCTTTTCTGTGGATTTGTTAAATTGTCATTTTTCCTTGTTTCCTTCCTTCATTCAAAAAGTTGACTTCCTCCTAAGTGTGTTAAGAAACAAAAAAACAATTAAAAAGTTCAATTACTAATAAGGTTTATACGTATACATACATATACAATCACGTCCTCTAATCTCTTTCGGGTTGGACAGAACCTTGGAGACAATAATATCTCTTTGGTCACTTTTAGCGTGAATATACGTATACATAATATAATTATGTCGCTTAATCAAAGTTTCCTAAAGTATTAGTTCAGTCACTTGAACATACTTTGCCTTAGAAATAGAGTTACTCGTACATTGTAGGTTTTATGACACAGATCTCACATAGTTGCACGAACTAAGCCGGCAGTGTATACAATTTCAAAACAATAGTTTAGCGAATGAACTTGTTGACGAGAGTTGAGACATTTTATTTATTGAATGTAAAAAAGTAATATATTTTATATATAAGTTGAATACGAAAAAATACTATTACTAACAATATTTACAGTGTAATTTTAAGCCTGTTAGACATACGCTTTTATCAAATAGTTTAAAAATTACCTTTAAGTATTATACCTTTACGTTTATTTTATCAAAAGACATTTCCAGATTCTTTTACACCCATTTCCTTCATTATTGAAATCGTCCTTGATATTTTCGTCATTTCTATGGCTAGCTTTCCCTAAATTTTATTTAAACGGTGAATCAGAGAACTCGGGTCGAATACAAATGAAGTTCAAAATAGAAATAAGGAGGCAATCTCACAGGCTTACGTTGCTCTGGTAAATATAGGCAACAGGGGTTGGTTGACTTAAAATGAATCCCTGCAGAATTAAATTACATTAATTTTAGAGGATTTTAATAAATTATGTACTATTTCAGTCTTCAGAGGTTACTGGCATCTTGTTGTCATTTAGAAAACACATTGGGTGGTTTCTATGATACTTATGATAATATGTTTAACATCTTTTTATGGAAAGTTAAATAAAAATTCAACTACATTTATTTTCTAATTTAGCAATTAATTTAAACAATTGTATATACTTACCAACTTTTTACTCTCTGTGAATATACATAGTGCGATAAAATCAATAATATTATGAACTTGTGTGCATTTATATCCCAGTCATAATCCCTGAATGCATACAATCCGACTATAATGTGTTTAGTCATGTCTAGTTTGGGTTGGGGTAAATCTGTGATTTTCGGAACTTATTGAATAGGATAGTGGGATTGTGGTGGCGTTACGTTAGGATTGTGAAATATTGTTGACAGTTTGCTAACCCATACATGCGTTCACAACACGCCTGTTTCCATATATAGTAATACGCAGTAATAATGTTTCTCTATATGTTTGGAATCTGTCAAAGTTCACTACATTTCAACTATAAACCTCCTATTAATAAATCAAAGATTTTAGCAATGATTTCTTTATATAACGCCTGTTTTTGCTTGATATATCTTATACGTACTAACCCAAGTTAGATATGCTGCGTACTAATAATTAAAAATAACCTTTATTTTTACTTTTTACGTCATACCGTTTGTTAATGGCAGAGAAATATAATTATACTCCTTGTTAGAAATGTTATTACGTATATTTATATGTGAGACTACTCGAGATTGACCTTCAATTGTTTCAAGGAGCATTTGTATGTAAAATGCATTGATTATGCGCCGGTTACTCAGCCTCTGTTTACATATGATTAAGGTACACCTGCAACGCAGTTGTAAATAATACCATTTAAATAGAAACTAGGTGCTAATATTTCCCTAGAAATTATACCAATTAGAATAATTGATTTGATATAGCCATCATTGTAGCGGTTGGTCGTGGAACAAATAAATCAGACCAGGTTTAAAAATAATATTCAATGGCAAATGTAAAAATGAAAATTTATATTCCGCGTCACGCAGTTTTAAAGGGATTTAGCGGTCTCCGTGTTACTCGTATTTAAATTAATATAATTCATGAATTTAGATACGCCATGTCATGGACAGGAATTTTATTTTAACTTTAAAAGCATTTCGAAAGTTGAAGCAGAAATGGCTTCTGCTAAATAAGAGATTAGATTCTTTTGCTTTCTTGTTTGCGGTGAAAGGTTGTTACCTTTAACAATTAAAGTACCAATTACAATTTAAGTATTAATTATACGATATGTACACACAAATAATATGAGTAGGACCCAATTGGTACCTCCAGACTAAAACCTTCCAGGAAATTGGGTTCGGAAACTATGCGTAACTACAAAAGCCTATTCCGACACCAAACAGTAAAAAGGTAGTAGGGAAACCTGCCTTTTCTTCGAAAAAGGTAAGGTAACATGGAACATCACACGTCTTGTTAGGTGCTGACTAATAAAATTTGGGTTGAAGTGGGCTATAAATGACTTACTGGGCAATCGATTTAAAAGTGATTTACCCAAAATGTATTAATGAATTTGATTCCGAAATTTCAATCATAAGAAACATTCTTATCAAGCCACGTTAACGATAAACACAGAAGAGCATATATGAGAAGGTGTAAGTGTGATAGTCTCTGCATTTCTCGTTACCTAAGTAGAAGCGTGAATACAATGCTTAATATATGTATGTTATTTCAACATTAATTTGTCAGAAGCGCGATTGATTTGATTCTTTATAGCACTGTGCCTTTGAGTGTTGTCTTACCAATTTGTGAGGACAAAAGCCATTAGCAAAAATAACAAGGGCGACGATTCGTTAAAGGGCCCGCGGCAGCAGTTATTCAATTTAGACTGAAACCAAAGTTTATCCTTTGATCACATTAACACACCTGGTGTAACAGGTATTGTAGGAAAAAAATGTATCGAGTTCTATACAATTAGGTAAATAATAATTTATTAAATTTCCCGGTGGAAACAGAGTTAAGAACTAAAGCTAGAGCTTTTCTTCTGTTTTTCAGTCTTGTTGTTGATTCTAATATACGAGTATGTTATATATGTATTTATCTATATATAATATGCATATATTTTTTAAATATACGTTGACTAGTACCCTTAACACAAGTCTTAAATGAACTTACCGGAGGCCTAATTCAATTGGTGTAATAATGTCCTAAATATTATTATTTTAACAGTATTACAGTATTATATTTTTAAGATCGGATTATAATCAATAATAAACCATCAGGTAACCCGCAGTAAGGCAGCTTTTTATAATAAAATTTGCAACTCATTTTAGGATAGAATGAGACGCATGATGTGTATATATATTATATTTGCCTTATTGCGTACATTACAACAATAATGAGTTCTCGCTGACTAACTTGGGTAATAAATTTTAATTATTCTCATAAGAAAGGCAATTTCTTATACTGATAACGTATTATTATAGATTCATCTTAATATTATTTACTCCTCTACAAAATTCCATACAAATCAAGTCTGCAATCCTCGGAGAGGGCGACAGAAATTCGAATAATTTTAAAAAGATCGTATTATAAGTAAAGATTGCTTGGATATTGAAATCTCTAATGAAATGTCAATAGGTTAAACAACTATTAATTCATGTCAGAACTAATTCCATTAGTATAACACCGTTAGTTGTTTCAAGGTAATCAGTAGTTCTTGGTTATTTAAAATAACTCCAAATCACGTTTTTGAGTATAAAAGTGACTACAGAACATCCGATTTCAGGATACCATTTTTAACCAATTGCAAGATACACAATACTAACTACAAATTATAATTATACTGAAAAGAATACACAAACCAAATATTATCTAAAATACAGACAATAAATTATAGCAATCATCCACTCAAACCACGCCTTCAATTTAAAAAACGTTTTTGAAAATAGAAAATCGTTTTAAGCTCTATTGCACGCGTACTGAATAAATTCATGAATTAATACAGCTAGGTAGAGGGGAGGGGGTGGTTGTCATGACAATCCCCATCCACACCTCCACAATGTACTTTCCTCATCCTTTCAGTTTGCTGAATCGAGTGTATCAATGTACTCATATTGATCCCCATTAGTATTATGAAGTATTAAAGACAAAATTTCAAGGTTATAACCTTGGAATATGTGGGGTTACTCATCACACATGCCTCATATTGGTAAATGAGTGGGAATCAGTCCGGATTCACCAGCTGGTATAGGTACTTTAACTTGAATATACTTTGATTAATAGCCTTATCACAAGTTTTGAATTTGCTTAGAAAGGGGCTAGTTCAGTTGAAAATGTGTCTGAAAGATTATTATAATTTTTGATGCCACGTGGGTTTTTAGTGAAAGAATATAACCGTTGAGGTAAAAGTAGTCACATAAGTTTGGAGTCATAGTAGTAAAAGTATCTCTAGTTTCTAATTACCCCGAGTGTAGTAGTATTGGAATCAAATGACGCAGTAGTGATATAATTTCTTTGTGTAATTAGCATACGTAGTCATAAATCAAAATAATATTGAAGGTTGTGGGCTGGAAACATCACGACTCTAATCGTTTTGTGAGTAGTAAGTACGCTATAACTATTATTGGAATGTCGTCGATTTAGAAAGTATTTTACTTTAAAACTGAAACATAATTTGGAATTGATAAGCGTCCCTTAGTTTCATTATTTTACTCTGTTTTTCATAAAACATATAAATTATTCTAAATAAAACATATAAATGCTTCATGGACTCAGTTGAAGAGTATATGAATCTTGATTAGAATGTATACTTTCAACTAATTAATACATTGTATCAATTATATAAAAATGTTGCAGCTCCCGTAAGTTTTTTACTTCTACCCTATCTTCGCATAATGATTATAACTTTTTAATAGTTAATATATGTGTAAACGAATGTGTAATTTCACTGTAAAACAAGAACCTATTATAGAATATAAATAACGGTATTAACATTTACATGTCACATGTATTTCGCCTTGAACCACGGGCGGCATACGTCACGACACAAACTTCGGAACCTTGATAATAAGCACCTGTTCAATCAATATTTGCACTGTTTGTATTAATTTTGATTGAATTTTCAAGTTAAGGGAAATGTTCTAAAAGTAATATGGAGTAAACATTATTTGGTTAATTGTATATACCAACATCGTGAGGAAACCTGCCTATCCCTCGGGATAGGCAATAGCCAGTGCCTATATACGGCGACACGGTTCACTACCTAACACGTTGGGTGCTGTCTATCAAGTAAAACGCGGGCTTCGAGTGACCCATGCCCATGCCTAACATGCCATCGAAATTTCGGAGACTCACTCAAGCCTCTGGCTACCCCGCCATAATAAAAAAGGGAGTGTGTATACACAAGTCGTGAAGCGTATGTTTATGTTTTGATATACCAATGCTGCACATAACGCTTTTTTAGCTAACATAACGTTAACTAGCTACCACTATTCCCGGTATGGTATGTATTTCTGGTATGTCGTAGAAGGCGACTAAGCGATTAGGAGTCAATGGAATCAATTGGGTGATGGGCTAGCATACCATCACCAATTTTCAATGTAACATCATCGCAATATCCATGCTGAAAGTTACCTAGGAGATATCATTGTATATCCAAGGTTATGTCCACCCGAAAGGAATTAAAGGTTGTATATGTATAACATTCTACGAAAAATATACTTACTTACTACTATACTTTCATGAAATTACTTATACGACGACCTCCGTGGCGCGATCGGTTAGCCGCCTATACGCTAATTGTGAGGTCCCGGGTTCGATTCCCGGTGGAGGCAGAGTTAAGAACTAAGCGTTTCTTCTGTTTCCCAGTCTAGTCGTTGATTATATATTGTATATAGGTATTTGTCTACATATAATAAGTTTTTTTTAAATATACGTTGACTAGTACCCTTAATACAAGTCTTAAATGTACTTAGCAAAGGGGGTAGTTCAATTAGTGTAATAGAGTCCAAATATTAAATCATGGTACAATATAAAAAATAAGATTCACAGTACCGAAATGTAAATCTCATTTCCAGAAATTAAATATCCTATTGAGAATTAATTAGTCTTCATTAAACCGTACTTACTTTTTACGAGTTCCAGTAATTAAAACAAAATCAATCAATACGCTCCTGACATTTCAATGTGTGCCGAAATTAATGTAACTCGATACGAATATCATTGTGTGTTACATGTTAATTGGCATTTTATGTACAATCATACATTTTCATTTAAATATATTGAAAGAGATGGAAGATGGAGCTTGAAAAGAAGTGAAAGATTAGTGATTCGAGTTCAGCTATCATCGAGCTGAAACTTCTGAACTGAAGCTCTGCTTTGTAGCCTCCTGTGCTAGCTGGGATGTAAAAAGAATGCTATCTCGCTGCCATTCTTCCCGGCATGTCGTAGGATACGACTAAGAGACTAGGGGTAAATAAAATCTATTGGATGAGGCTAGCAACCTGTCACCAATGTTCCATTATGACTACGCAACCTCAATATTCATGCTACAAAGTGACCTAGGTAGGGGTTAAAGGACGTGAATTTATATGCATGTAACTACTTCTTTGCAGTTTTCCTTTATACTATAAAGCTTTGGTGACTTATAGTCTTGAGATCCTCAACTGGTACGAACCAAAGAACAAGGAAGAGCAGAATTGCAGCTTCGACTTCGTTTTTTCGGTTGTAGCGGCGTTGGTGTAACCATGGCGACTGAATAACAAGTGCAAACGCCATGGCATCAGTGTTTGTACTTGAGCCGACATAACCTCAGTGGTGAATGGCTTAATAAAGAAAAAAAAAGAATGCAGATATTTTAAGGAATCTTCCATCTAGTTCCTGCTGTTTTCTTTTCACCATACAGTGTTGGTCACTGACAGCCCAAAAGGGTATTTAATGGTCACACAAACGCCAACTGGATAGTTTGGAGAGTTCATCGTCCGCAGCTCGTTATGGTAATGTGTATTTTTATCTTTGAAAGGAACTGCAGTGTGATCGAGTTCTATGACGCCTGTTTACGACTGAGCCTATTTATAGACTGATAAGTGCGTTTCTAATGCTTGATCAGAATAAAAAGACGCATATAGAAAAATAATAAAAAAATCTTTCATGCACTCTCTCTTGAGTCTTGTAAAATGTTACGCTTAATATCTGTAGAGATAAGAAGTTTTACTTGTAGTTCGTCATAGATTTTTTTTTAATATATAGCAAAAAGAATACCCATGACATTTTACTAAATCTTATCTTAGTGATTACTTAACGTAAAAAATAGTGTATTCCTATTCTTTTTGCATGAACCGAGCTTCAGTGCGTTGGCAATTTTATATTCTAATACTAAACTTAGATAATATCTAAAAAGATATTAATCAACGATCTCACTGTACATTTTTGACAGCAGTCAGGGCCTCTATCAGTAGAAACTTAAGCACCGTTTAATCTATTTATAATACCAATAAAATATACAGTTAGACTACTTTTACCAGCCATTAATTTTGCTCTGAGTTTCTTATCGGCCGACCTGTGGCATGATTTCTATGTAAATACGGCTTATACTAATGTATGACTATTTGAGTGACCATATTAGATATACGATATTCATATATCGTATATCTAACATGATAAAAGCTACGTAGCTAATCTTTTTAGGTTAAAGGTCAAAGATTATTACTATGATTACTAGTTTTACATGTGACATTTCTATCTAATATGACTTATAATAGTTTGAAAAAAAAACTTACATTAAATCTTTCAAAAATGTGCACGTTCAAAAGTGTTATTAGGAAAACAAATTAAATTCCTCACCGAAACATATGTTGCTAATTGAATAAGTAATCAAATTCAACTTTGTCGTGATTGGATTCAATTTGAAAACTCGTACCTGTTATTTAAGTACCCGTAACCATTTTGATAAACGTAATTACCTCTTGTTAACCCTTCCAGGCACGTTCCCCGTTCCCTGCGCAGGGTCGGTGCCCTTCAAACATTTGACAATGACAGACGATCTCAAACGAGCTTTCTAATTTTGAATGAAAGGAGTTTGCGCTTTTCGCTCCGACCTTTTATTCCAATCTATATTATGATTGATACGTGGCATTATATTATAACGTTCAGCCGTTATTCAATAAGACTTGTACTCCGCACGTGAAAATGTTCTCATTTAATTCTCTAACTACATGTACATCATTATGTTATGCTCGATAAAGCATGATTTTATCAGTTAATCAACTCAACATCTATCATATTTAAACTCCTAATGGGTTACAAAAAATGAACAGAGCTTAAAAAGTTTGAACACGCGACAAGTATTTAAACTATAATAAGATTTTAAGATACACAAGTAATTTTAGTCGTGACTTGTATTCGTTGTAAGCTGGTAAAAAATGTGCAAAAAATGAGGTACTGTTGTACAAAAGAAATAAGTCGAACTAAAGACGTGAAATGCAGATTTTAACTGGTCTTCTTGATTTAACTAGGCTAAGTCGTTACATTATCGGTTGTCTATCATGATATCTGTCCGACCGACAGTTTAAACTTCGTAAGTACTAGTTTCACGAGGTATAAAGTCAATAAGAAAACGATTCGAAAGAATTAAAGACACAATAATTCTTTAATCTTGAGTGAATGAAAAGTGTATTTGTAATAATTCATATTTTTTTAATTTATACATGATATTTAATAGTGATACGATTGAAAAACCTTTTCAATAAAACACAAGTATTATTGAAATATATAAATTAACTAGCGACCCGCTCCGGCTTCGCACGGTTATAAAATATATAGCCTACTCCACTATTTAATGAATGTTATTATACATATAAACCTTCCTCTTGAATTATTTTATCTATTAAAAAAAACCGCATCAAAATCCGTTGCGTAGTTTCAAAGATTTAAACATACAAAGGGGCATAGGGACAGAGAAAGCGACTTTGTTTTATACTATGTAGTGATATCGTATTTTACATTAAAAACTGCAAACGCCAGAAGATTGTAATCTGTTAACGTGACACACCGTGAGATTAATTTGTTCCGTGGTTTTTGCAAATCAATCTGTGAAAATTTTCCTCAATACAAATAACGGAACGAAAATGAGAAGCCCATTATTTTTCCTTCTTCCACTTAGGAGTTTTTGATTGATGGAAATTAGGAAGTAGGCTACTTTTTGTAACTTTTCATTAATCGCATAATATTCGTAGGATATTATTTAGAAAAATATGTACATGTATATGTGAGTAACCTCAAGATCTATCGACACAATTATTCATAAACCTAATATACATGTTTCATCAAAAGTCCACATTGATCTTATTAGATTCAAAACCTTAGTATTCAGAAGGTAAAGTGCGTAGGTTTATTCACAAAACTTTATGAAAGGAATACTTCCGATAGTGTAAACAGCAATAAGGTCTCATACCCTTTACGCGCATGTCATAGATGACAAGGATGCTTATAGTAATGGTAAATATAACTTTATTCAATATTTACATGAACGAATATATTGAAAAATAAGTATAAATTAATGTACACTAAATATAAAAAAATATATTGCGTGGAATAGGCTGGCCAAAATTTACTATATCCTTCCTTAATAATTACTGCTACTTATTCTATCCTAAACCAAACCTAATAAACCTAAACCTATCCTATATAACCTAATTTCATCCTTTATAAACTACAACGAGAATATCCTTAATTTCAAATAAGTTTATCTCCAACAACAAGGTCAAAGCACCGAAAAAAAAACCATTATTCTGTCCATCCCTTTAGGGATTTTCGAAATAACCGTGTAATTATGTAATAAGTGTCAAAAAATAACAAGCAAGATGACAGGTAAACCAGGCGTTTCCTACCTACAACCTTGATAATACTGAGGTTAATAAAAAGTTTTCTCATAAGCTAGTGATAAAATGAATAAGCGAGTCATGCTACTTATTAAGGTGATGGCACCAAACAAAGCGTACTCACTCAAGCTTTAACAACCAAAATGCGTGCTTATGATAAAGTTTAACCTTGTATGAAAGCTTCTTTTAATATGATTCTTATAATCATAGCAGAAGGTTTTTTTAAATAAGTACATACCTAGTTGCGGATACGATGTCATTAAGTATAGATAATTCAGGCGTCGTTTGTTTATTGTTTTTTATGAGTAAGATATAAGGAATAGATAAACTATATAATCATATAATTTTATTTCATAGATTACAGTAATCTTAGAAAAATATATCTTTTAAAATCTGTGCTAAGCAGTTTGCATTGTCAAAAATGTCAAAGTAATTTATTAAAACAAAAAAAAACAATGAAACCTTGATAACGGAAAGTTGATATTCTAGTAACCGGTTTAATAACGTTAAAACGCACCTACCACACATAATAAATTAGTTAAGAGCAAATCGATCCAATGATAAGCTTTAACTAAAGACGTGGTTTGAAAGGTTTCATTGACATAATGATATTACAATATACGCTTCACAATCATTGATCCTTTCGGGGTAGCCAAAGACTAGAGTGACCACCGAGGTAACCAATATAATATTTATGATTAATAACTAACGGGACTTATCGCGTAAGTTTTTATATAATAAAGTTACCTTAATTATCCCGACGACGTTTTCCGTTAATTATTAATCATGAGTATAAATCGCGAACCTCTTAAAACTATAATATAATATTTGACCACTCAAAGCTCTTTCACCAGATAGGTACTGACGTGACAGTTAGTGTCAAATGTTGACGTGGATTGACTATTGGCTATTCCAATAATCCTAATGGAGTAATTATTGATACAATATACATACATATTTTATGTTGGAATCATTCTCTTAACAAGTTTATTACATAATAAACTATTCGCTATGTAAAAGTAACATACATCTGATAACTGTACATACTATTTCAAAAGAAGCCATTAAAACATAATTAATTTTCTGTAATAGATATATTGATTTCAATTAAAATAATGAGTTCATGTCATAACAGTTTCAACTGAGACGAATGTTAGTAAAAATACATTAAGCTACTATATTTATATTATTAAAGCAAATTGGATCAATAAAAAAATATAAAGGTACATACGAATTCATAAATTTATTTATTCTGGAAGCTGTAATTTCAACAACTTACGAAAAGAATACGGCATATCTTATGTAACGTTGACATTCTTCTAATTCAGGTTCAAACTAAAATATCCTGTCAGAGATGTTGCTAAAAAGGCTATAAATTATTGGATAATATTAAAAATGAATAAAGGTCCTGTTTCTATAGCATAAAGGAACAAATTTATTCAAAAATGAGAGAAAATGTTGACATGAAAAGGAAACGAAATTTCATTTTGGCACTTCCAGGAAATTTGTAATTCCTTTTAAGCCAATGTAAATTGAAAATAAATATTACTCTTTGAAGAAAGACGACTTCAAAATGAAATGTGATTTTGGTTGTATTATATAACATATAATTAATTAAACGTATCTGATCCATTATAGAGCCATTATATAATCAAAAATTCAATTTACAGCGTACATAATAATCGAGGTTATTCATAATATACAAAAATGAGTATTGAAATGTATTTCACAAATGTTTTCTTTCCAATATACAATTTCGTAGTACAATCAATTTAACAATTACAAAATTCATTTTACACGAAAACGGAAGACTTATCGCGTATTTTTTATAAACAAAGTAACACCTTTTTTAGTTTTCTTGTAAAATTCATAAAAAATAGCGAGGATGTATTTTAATTAAAAAAATGCTTATATTGAAAACATTTAAAACTTACAGTAACAAATAGAAGAAACAGGAAGCTGCCGATGCAAAGTGGAAGTAAAAATAGATGCTCCTAGTTATCTATTTTGTCATGAAACGTAATTGTAATTACCTCTGTTGCAAGAACTTTGAACTACGAAACTTGTAAACAAGATAAGGAAGGTACAGTTTCAATATTACTTTGTTTTCAAGGGTACTTGAATCATAGAAGATAGTACCTACCTACTCTGTGTCAATTGATTTCTGCTATTATTCAAGCGCAAGTATTTATTTATCAGTTGAAATTGAATTGTAATCACATGTTTACGTACTGAAATAACAACAAATTAAAATGTTCATCAAGTGCTACCTATTCAAATTGAAGAAATAGTTATTATGCATAAGAGTAACATAGAAAAGTAAACAACCTTCGAGAGTTAGTAAATTGAGATGAGAATGCCGGCGGATGAAAATCAAAGTGATCTTTGCCTAGTAGACTAAAAAAATAATACTGAATATTAATTACGATAAAAGATTTTCCAGATTTCTCTTTTACTAGAATTATTTCCTTGTAATATTGTATAAACTGTTGTCATCTTCAAATAAATATTCAAATTTCCATCCTATTTTTAGAACTGCATAACATTTCACATTGTTCCAATCACTGAATGAACGTGTTTAGCTGACTTGCATAGTTCCTGCCTCTGTCAGCATTTATTAACATACTTGTACACTTGTAACTTACACAACTGAGTCAGCTTTCACATTATGTACGAATTTAAATAAAATGGAGGCTAAAAGGTAAATGACACGTTTTACAACATAGGACATTGATTGATCGATGTGATCACACAAGACGTAATAAATGAAATGTTCGTATTTGCTAGGTCGTTCTTCTTGTATGAAACTCTTAAAATACATACACATTGAAACTGTATGCATTTTTTATTTGCAGGTCTAATGAGGTAATTACAGTTAATATACAGTATTATACAGATAATATAATACCACGAACCAAATTGCTCAGTAATAGTTTGATGTTATGTTGAAATTTAAATGATTTACAATGAGAATTGAGTGTAATGTATGAGAATATATGTACCTATCTAACCCTTATCATTTAACCATAATAATTGTAAACCATGTAAACCCCAAGAAAAAAACATACATGAGCATACATTGCACAAGTCTTTTTCCACTTACTATCATCATCTTAACATTTAATTTCATTCGGTGTAGATTAGTTGTTTGGGGCTTGATTCTGTGTTAGAGGGTACAGGGTTCAAATCCCACCTGAGATGTATCCTCTGGGTACCCTGCAAGAGTTTATGGTCGTGAACGTGTTTGTCTTTTTGTCTTAGATTCACCATTGAATTGTTAATATGCCGAAAAAGTAAATAAAAGAGGCCTTAGCCTTGTAAAACCAGTTTTAACACGTCGCTACCTTATCATATGAGATAAAAAGAAATACCTACTTCATACTCAAATACATACGAAATACTTTAACTATCCCCGAATACAGTTAATAAATTAGAAATGCTCTTGAAGAAAAGTAAACAAACTAGGGTATAGATAATACATCTACAGATCCAAACCTTATTATTACTCGTATGTATTCATGACAGAATAAAACTTTGTTTGATTACTTTTTAATTAATATAGGAAATACATAAATTTTGATTAAACCTGCCTATTCATCGGCACTGGTAATAGACAGTGCTTGTAAATTAATGTCAGAATGGTTTACCGCCTGTCACACTAGGTCCTGGTTAATAAAAAGGTTTTAGGCGGTCAAAAATAACTTTTCAAATGCGAAAATAGACCCATGGGTGGATAAACATCTCTGAATATTTCGCAACATATCCTCGTAAGTAAATGTATATATGAGTGCTAATTTTATCTAAAACAAATGCGTAATGTAGTATACCATAATTATAGTATATATACACACATACATATTCATTTTAATACTATAACATACAGTCGTGAAGTATAAGTTATGTTATCTCTAAGACATGATTCAAAGACATGCTCAAACCACATATAACAAAGCTCTGTTGTTATGTTGGTAGTTAAGAGAGGATTAAAACATTCCTAATTAAACAACGGGTAGACCCAGGTTGCTTGTTCGAAAAAAGTTTATATGATGTTAAATGAACCTTTCTGCTATGTGTATTTATTTACAAAGTACCAACAACTGTCAACATGAATTTAAATTAAACAATTCATTCATGTAATTATAATGTTTGTTATACGTACTTACTCGTACCAATAATATTTTGCTGTATTAAAAACAAGGTCATAAATAATATCAAACCATTTGAAGGCCACTCTATTCAGCATTAGAATATTAAAATAAAAGACAGTATTTCACAATTTTGTACATTTTTATATAACAATACTTTCTGTCATCCAATATCCGCAATTCTATACAGAACCTTCCAGCCTTCGTTCAGTTAATTTGGCACATTATTGGCAGCTTCAATGGTAACGAATCGCTACGTAGAAAGAACTGGTAAAGACCTATTTAGAATCACTGAATAACCCTGTTTTTTTCTGTATATAATAGAAAGACATAGAACTAGTTGGGCTACATTAACTTTTAAATCATAATATACAGGGTGGCGCATTCAAAACGGTCAGTATGGGAAAGTCTGAAACTATAAGAGATACGAAGATTTATTCTTAGGAACCATGTCACCGATTTTGATAAAAAGAAAAACTGCATTCATACTTTCTTTGAAAAAACAACTGTATCCAGTACGGGAATCGAACCCGGTTTCATTGAAAAAATAAAATGCCTCTTTTCACTTTTTGTTTTTAAATATCGATTGTGTAGGTCTTAAGCTGTAAATGTCTCTATGAAACATGGTATCGAAAATGAATAAGATGCATTATTTTGGCATGGTTTCGTTTATTATAGTAGTTTACATACATTGTAACAATATTCAACAGACATGTAAAATTGTCGCTTTGGCTGTTTGTAGTTTTGTACTTCCCTACTTGTAACATACACCATATCATGTGGCATTAGCATTGCATTAATCCTTTAAGGAGGTTTTGTTATCTACAATAATCAAAAACTAACAATCTATTGAAAAGTCCACTTAAAGTGACGTATTTGAAAATTTCTTTTGGGATTACGTTAAGGATGAATTTTACAAAACAAGCTATGACACCCTTGAAGACCTAAAAGTAGCAATAGAGTCAATTTTAACGCAAATTCACCACATGAAACTACAAAATTCAATAGTAAGATCGTTACCTAAACGTGTTGAATATTGTATTGAAAACAACGGTGGTCACTTAGAAAACCTACTATGATAAACTAAAGTATGCCGAAATAATGCATCTTATTCATTTTCGATACCATGTTTCATAGAGACATTTACAGCTTAAGACCTACACAATCGATATTTAAAAAGAAAAAGTGAAAAGGGGCAATTTATTTTTTCAATGAAACCGGGTTCGATTCCCATACTGGATACAGTTGTTTTTTCAAAGAAAGTATGAATGCAGTTTTTCTTTTTATCAAAATCGGTGACATGGTTCCTAAGAACAAATCTTCGTATCTCTTATAGTTTCAGACTTTCCCATACTGACCGTTTTGAATGCGCCACCCTGTATAACATAACAATATTACGATTTACGATTGTCGTTCATTGCGAAGTAATCAATATCGAATGAGATCTTATTCAGTCATTAAAAACTTCTTTTATTTCCAAATTAAAGGCATTATACAAACGCATCGCTTTTGTCGTCCCTTTATAAATATACAGAGATGAATATGTTAATATGTAGAATACCAAAATGATCGTTTTAAATATAATATAACTCTGCGCGTATACGACAACTTACTAAATTATTTCCCCCAAACATCAATTACAAAGAGGAAGTACGTCCCAAGTTAGTTCCTTGAAAGGGAGTAAATAATAGATGTGTTATCAGCCCCCGTACGTTCGATAGCAAGGTCGCAGCCAAAGGTTCAATGCCCAGCAAAGTCACCTTCAGACTGACATCTAGATGCTACAATGCAATTGCTACGTAATCGATATAGTGGTGTAAAGATATCGATGAGGCTGTAAACTGTAGGTATCTGAATAGAGTCAACAACAAAAAATGTAAGATTACTGATTGCTGGTATGAATATATGATAGTACATTTTATACTTATCATAACAATAAATACAGACAATATCTATATCAGTTGTATAAATATAATTTTTAGCTTTACAATTGCTAAATTAAATTAAAGTTCCGACAATAGATGTCGCCAAAAGCTTACGACGTTCACTTAGTCACTTAAAGGCATTACTCGATAAAAACAAACCCTATTACAGTAGCTTTTACGCGTAGTTCACACAAAAAATGTACGTAAAGATAAATGATAACGTTTCAAATAAATTTCCCATGACATGTGTCGTATGTGATAATAAACGTACCCTATTTAAACATTTCATAGTCATTTGTTTAATAACTGTCACTGAATAGACTTCCTGAAACAATTCATTGTTCAGACATTTACGAGCCGTCAAAAGAATAGCTCTACGTTAGTACTGCTTTTATTCATTGTGTATTTGATGACTTTGTTTATTGGGCTATGCTCATTTTATTATTTCTAGCCTACGTAATTACAAAATTTACGTCCGGTAATGAAAGCTATAAGTAGGCCTTTATAATTCATAGAATTTTAGAACACATTAATTTGAACACCCTTTTCTTGAGTTACTTTTATAGGAAGATAAAGTTTAGAACGATGAAGAATTAATAATTCACTTAATGAAATCGACTTTCAAATCACGCTGCGTCAATACTCAAAACCTCAATATAGTAAGATAGCATCTAGGTTTTTACTAGTTAGAAATATAATCAGATCCATCTAAAGCATAAATCTTTAGCATAGTAATAAATAATGTAGCCAAGTACTCACGTTGTTTACTTACATTTGATGCATGCTATGCAGTTGCAACGATGATGGCTTCAACACACACAAACACAAATGAATAGTTATTTACATTATCACGGTTACTCATACATAATAATGTAGATAAAAGTTGTTCCAGACAGAAACTAAAGTGTAAGGTCTTGTGTATCCTAGTAGGCTGGCCTTAATCCAATATAGTATTATATTATCTGTGGAGAAATTACGTAAATGTTATTGAGGTAAAAATGGTTTCAATGAACCTTATGTTTGAGTATAAAATCGACAATATTATGCAACATCAATCACATCTCTGTCATATTAAAGTTTTCTTGATAAAAAGTCCACTCAAACGACACTCCGATGTTTTGCAAGTATTAACCTATTGTAATTAATATATACGGACATATCCAACATTTATAATGAGATCTGTATATCTTAATAAAATTTAATTCTTAAACTGACTCATGTTCACACGTATTCATAAACAGACAGGATTAACTTTTAATGCCTGTTATTTATTTTATTGTGTCGTTAAATACATAGTGTGCATTATATTTATAATTCATACTTACTCGCCAGTTTTCCCATAGTCATACACCTTCTATAATATTAAAGTACGTTCTTAACCTTCGAGGTAAAGGTGCATAAGTGTCGCATACTTTACATTAAAGCAACATTTTTCACCAGACTATCAAAGCTTAGCGTGTAAGGTGATAAATAGACTCTGTTTATTGCCATTGTTTTCCAAAAGCATAAAATAGGTTTGTCTTATGTCGCCCCTGCCAGGTGGACCGATGACCTAAAGAAGGTCGCTGGTAGTGGCTGGATGAGGGCCACGAGTGATCGTGTTTTATAGCATACCCTTGAGGAGGCAACGTCCGGCAGTGGACTAGTATCGTCTGATTGATAAATATAATAATATAAAGTCTACCCAACATCTTCGCAATATCGACACTACCAGAATAATTGCTGTGACGCTTATGTTAATTATACTTCTATACTGGGAAAGTTTGTAGAGGTATCTTGTGCTATGTAACATTGTTGGCTGGGTGCCCGTAAGCCACATTACACGGAGTACGCAGAGATATTTTCTGCCAAAATTGTTGTTGTTTTGACCGTGTGTGCAAAACTTAAGGGCCTAAAGACCTACGCAATGGCTACGTAATTGTGGTCACTCTTGCTTGTCACTCACACAGGGTAACTGATGTAACCATCACGGTTAGGGTCTTTCATAATTTAAGAACAGCATGTTATGCTATGATGTTCGTCTCACAATTAGAAATTCTCTAGAATCTGTAAAATTATTAAAATTCAATTTACACTTATTAAAATTCGACGTAGCTCAGTTGTTTGAGGTTTGGCTCTGTATCAGTGTGTGCAGGGTTCACATCCCGCTTGAACATGTACCAATGGAAATGAAGTTTAATGAATTTCTATGTACATTTTCGTAATAAAAAACACATATACGAAATTCATCGAATTATACGGTGAGGGAAAACATCATGAGGAAACCTACCTGTTCTTCGAACAGGTAATAGTCAGTGCTTGTAAATGACGACATGGCTGACCTGTCATATTCAGTACTGACTATCTGGTCGACACGTGGGTTTGAGGTGTCTATAGAATTACTACCTTCGCAATTGCGGAGATGGAAACCTGAACCTCTGACTACCCCGCAAGGGTTAATGGTCGTGAATGCGTTTGTCTTTTATTTATTAAAATTACTTAAGTATATTTTCACCACTCTTACGATGAAAGGAAATATTGGTTTCCTTTATTTACCAATGTAGCTTTATTTATTCAGTAATAGGTATACTGAATAAATCAAGCTAGGTGGATGGAATTACTTATGATTCTTGTTTCGGGAATATAGCTTTGTAAAGTATAGCTGTAAAAAATACTGTAATTGGTATGTATACATACACATGTATCTCGTTTCCATTCTTGGAAGGGAAGAAGGAAATCTCTTTACGAAAACCCCGAGTCCCTCACGAGATGGAATATTACAGGAATTGGTAAGGATTGACGACATTTCGATAATATGTAATAATATTATTTGATTCTGCGAAATGTTTATTGTCTCTCCTGTTCTGGGAATGGTATTACGAGAATTGTAATAACAACCTGTTACTAACGGATATGAGCTAAAAGTTTTTCTAGGTGACACTCCAACTGTTACTTTGTAGGACATTTGTACGATTAAATAGAAGGAATAGTGTCTCCTTTCTCAAGGTAAAACTTTTGATATATTGCTCGAGAGTAATTTATATTCTAGAACTATTAATCTCAATTCATATGTGAAACTTTAAGATGTCTGTGATGGTGATTTAGCTAGTTATATTTCTTCCTTGCATTAAGTAAGACGAGATAAAGAGGTACATATGACTATGAACTTGAAAACAATCACAATACACTAAGGTATAATACATTTAAACATCCATTTTCCGGACTAAGGTCATATGAACTTGGGAGATTTCCATTCTTTTAGAGATTAAGAATCTTATCTTACGAAAGTATTTTTACTTTTGCCTGTGTCATCATCGTTTTTTATTTTAATAGAAAATCTTGAACAAATCTTTCTCTTTCATCTCATTATTATCTATGCCGCCACATAACCCCACACGAATTTTATTCTTAGCAACAATTCACTCAGAGAAACAAAAATAAGAACCGCTTGATATTGTGACCAAAATAGCCCAACATGTCATTTAGTTCACTGACACAAACGAAGCTTTGGCTCTTTATAATCTAGGTTAATTATAATTGAAAGTATACTTGCATTTACTGACCTTGTTTGCAGCCCCCTAATCAATAACCAGACCAAAAAACGACAATATAAATGCCAATGACGACATTCGCGTTATTGAAATCCTAATTGTCTCAAATACATATAATGCTGAGCAAATATGTAAAAAAGGATTGCGTAATTGAACACTTACTTCCTATTTAACGGGTGTCATACTTTACTAAATTGGAGCTAAACATGTGTGATTATTGTTCTATGCTAGAGACTGGAATAGCTTACCGTAAGAATACTATTTTCAGGTGCTAATTAGCCACATCAAATAATTTCGAAGCTCCTTCTGAAAACTGACGAAAAATATTTTATTTATTCCGGCCCTTTTGTTTTGTCTACACTGTCTACACCTTGAGAGATTAAGGTCGCGTACATGACGCATTTACTAATATTCCTCTTAATATTAACTTTATACCGAAGAATCAATAATAAAAGCAAGTAATTAGCATAATAACTATTACGTATCTAGTTCAAAATTGTCCCATTTGCTTATCTAGGCGACCGTCGTGTCGTCGTCGCGACGGTAAAATTATTTACTTAGATTAGGTCCAATTTAGAACAACAGACGTATTATTGTATACGTAAATACTCGTACATACATATGTCTTGAGCGACCATTGCTGTCAGAAGTTAATAATATATAAGCCGCTATAATATATTTTGCTACATGCAGTATGTAAAATACTAAATAATGAATAAAACGTTCATATTCCTAAGCTTTACATCACGCGTCGACGATATGATATTACTAACAATATATTCGTTTATTGCGAAAATAATACAAATACGTAACATTTTACGCAAAAACATGAATGGCCTCGGGCAAAAGAAATACTAATTTGTATTAAAACAATAGAAAGTGATATAATATTTTATCAGCTGATATCAATTCAGTTTGTATAGAATTGTAAACTGAATTGGTCTGTCCTTCAGACTGTTTTGCTGTTCTTGAGGCACAGATAAAATACAGTGGCTACTTATTATTGAATACTAGCTTACTGTAAATGTACAAAATGTATACAAATTATTACTCCGAAATTAACTATATATTAAGTCAAGTCTTATTGGTAGATTAATTTTAGCTTAAATCAGATTTAATATCAAAAAACCTACACCTCATAACAAATAATATAGGTTAGTTACAGTATTGCAATAGCTAATCGTAATTGTTTTTTTATACTAATTTAAGAAGTACAGTTTCTCTTTTCATGTTCATTGTATTTACAAGTTTCATAAAGAGAATAAAGTTCAGTATCAATTCCTACAATGATAACTATTAAATTCCTATATTATTGCGTGACTATTAATATCGATTTCAAATAATCTAGAATTTATTACAAAGTTTGCGATAAGTAGACGAAACATTATGTTTTTGTAATAAACGACGATACATATTATTATGCATAACGGTCGTAAAGTCTTTCAGGATGTTCCGAAGTTTAGCGTGCACCATCATCAAGCAATATTATGGTCTGTGACCACTTTAGACCATTGTATAAATTAACAATCATTATTAAACTTAACACGTGGTGATAAATAACTTGTTTTCAAAAATAATTAATTACAATGATATGAATCGCTTGCAATACATACATTATTTAAACTTGTTTAACTATTTGCAAATAACTAAGTCATGACTGCGAGTTGTATGCAATTATTGTAATCCATTTAAATTTAATAAGGACAATTCGTTCATCAATGAATGCAGTAACAATACCGGGAGTACATTTTAAGTTTAGAAGTAATACTAAGTTAACAAAATAGTTCTAAAGACTAAGAATAAATCTTTCTTCTATTTCGCACGACACACTATCTATTTCTAATCTAAACCATGACCAACAAGTGAAGTCCTTACAAAGGCAATTTCCACAGGTAAAATAGAAAGGCTTTGACAACGGACTTGACAAACACGTCTTATGTAGATGTTTGGACAAGTTACAAAGGAACTCATCTGTCCTCCGAAAATCCCCAATATACTTAAGTGTTTGAGGAAAAATGACAAAAGGTCAAATAAAGTATCCGTTACATTTTCTTTTTGTTTAGAAAGGTATGCGATTAATTTGTTGGAAAATTTTGAATGGAATTTAATTCTCCCACGATTCCCCTGTTATCTAGTCGAGATTTGACAAAAAATGTTGTCTAACATATAATTATTATACATTTAAATATTATACATTAAATATATTATATAATTACATTATTTACAAAGTTATCTTTAATGCTTTTTTTTAATAAAAGGACATTGAACACTGTATTACTAACTCTCGAGTTGATATAAACTTATTATTTCAATAGAATGGACTACTAAGTAGTTTTCTCAGCAGAAGTGTTATGAAGACCTAAATAGAATTCATAACAGTTTTATATTCTATTTTTCTAATTTTATGTGTCCTTCCCAACATTACCAACTTAGTGTGTCAATAAAATTCTCTTAAACACTGAAATAACAATCTTAGGTTGTTATTATTTTTCTTCGTTGTGACATCTGTAGTCACTAAGAAAAAGTAGTGAACGACTAACTAATATTATTATTTCAGTAGTCTAAGAACCACAATTCCGAAATTAACACTAAGGAAGACCGAGGTGCTATAATCTCAACGGTTTAGTAAACTATACTCCGAAAGCCTAAGTATACGTACCTATATCTAGTGATTAAATTTATTTCGGAACGTAAGCCTACTTATATCTCAATTAACATCAACGAATCTCCATAGGTACCCATAATGACATCGCCATACTATAATTATCATAAGAATGTAAATAGAACGTGGATTTGTAATTACACCGTTTCGTTATTAGCGTGGGCATCTTAAATGTTCTCTAGAATATATAACTTGTATCTCTACGAATATATATATATATATATATATATATATGAGAGATGGGCATTCAAGCCTCTGACTACCCCGCCGCAATTAAATAGGGAGTGTGTATACACAAGTCGTGGAGTGTATTATGTTACAAAAACATATTATGTTACACAAGACAGAATTAATGATTCCCCAATCTATTGTTCACGTTATATGCTATATGCAAATAAATTAATGATACACAACCAATATTATTTAATTTACCATTATATTTAGGTAACTCAGAAGAAGGAGTTAATCATCTATTAATTACTATTATATTAAAAAACTCAACAAATGGGGCGACTCTTTAAATTGGGTAAAAAATTAATGAGTTACCTTTGCGTTGACTAAACTCATTGAAAATGTATGAAAAGCAAAATTAATATGCGACCGGGGAAAGGGCCTTGCAGAATGAGGTCTGGTCGTGTGTAGCACACTTAATTACAAAGTATGAATAGTCGTAGTCCAAATTACGACAAAAATATGAAGGGAATACCCAATATTATTTTAAGTTATAAAGCTAAAATTTATATGTATCTACTTTTCTAGATATACATATTTTATATAATACCCAGGCAACCGTTATAAAATATTGGTTTCGAACTGAAGCTATACACTCAAAAGGTATCTTCAAGATATACGGGGTCAGACAATTACACATAAATAAATAATAACATAATTGTTTGGAACGAATTAAGTATTACAAAGGACACGAAAGGACTGAAGGTAAATTGATATTGAGCGAATGAGCTACCAATATGTCACCACTATTCCTTATCAATGGCATGGCAACCTCAATAATAATTGTTAATGGTTGTTAAGGCATATAATTATATTATCCTTTGATAAAGCGAGGGCGGGAATAATGGCTGAGATGATCTGTGAATATTTTCATTAAAAGTCGTTTTATTGCTGTGTTGACGTGGTATCTTTGTATTTATATTTGGTCTGCACTTTCTCAATAGACGCTATTTTGATATAGTTTTATAAAGTAATTGTCATATTCAAAAAAGGACCTCTGTAAACCCATCTAAAGGAAAAGAGCGAGCAGTATAAATATGTTACTGGACAATGTATACAAACAAATCAAGTACTTCATAATTACATTCTATGGTAGATATTTGCATAATGTCATGGGACTTAAAAAGATAATTTATGTAAATACGTGTGATCATATGACATCATACTCGTAAAAATATTGTTGATAATATTACATAAGGAACGTGGAATTTCACTCCTATCGTATCTATCATATTATATTTGTAAACATCCATATTATATTTCGAATCTTGAGCGCAATATATACAATTATATTATTTCATTAATTACTCAACTACTTATGAGGAACTTGCTACACAACGTAAACAACAGCAATTAAGTAATTAAATGGTCATTAAATGGATACATAATAGAAACTAGATAGAAAGGGTCAATATTATAGATACTTTAATTAACACACAATTGAAGAATGGATAGATAAAATCAGATTTATAATAAATAGCTATTCGTTATAACGCGATGTAACATTAAATTAAATACAGTATATTCTTGTTACATTACTGTTAGTACTACATACGAGTGTCTACTGATTTAATAATACCTAATGAAAATCGTGTCTGGAATTTACAAAACAAGAATAATTACAATTACAAGTAATAATTTATTGGATATAAAAAAAACCAATGATAATCAAAAACTATGTAAGGTCACCGAAATTAAACAAAAAAAACGATTAATCAATTGCTCGACATAAGAGAACAATGTTGCGGTGAATCCAGTTTATTACTATGTTAGTAATATTTAATTTAACATTCACGAAATCCGTTTACTAGCTCAAAATATTTTTATTCAACAATCCAATTCCGACCAACATGCTAACTAAAAAACTGCGTCACGAAACTAAAATCATATGCTATCGAATACGTACACACGTACTATTTACGTTCACAATACTCTCATAGTTGCCTTTCCTAAGTCTAGACCATTTAGGTAACGACTAACCAATGAGCGCAACGCCGTAGTTGATGACCGTGGTTAGGGACGGCCGTGACCCCACTGCTTTTGGAAGCCATGACCATGATACCGTGTCATGTGTTTGTTTGTATGCGGCCGGCTCACCGAACGACGAAGTGACGCCATCGTAATGCCGCCATTAGACGAAAATGGCCGCCGCGAGCGCGTTGCGTTATTGTTTTTCAGATTTGTGGCTTGTTGGCAACGGCAATCGGATTTAAGTTTTGATTCAAATGTTATTTAATTTATTTGGTCGATACCTTTATCTAAAATGTTAATTAGCTTACGCGATTAGATAGATAGATTAAGAGAAGGAATGGTACCACTCTCGTTAAAATTAATTAGTTTAGTTCATACATCGAACTAATTATTAAATGGCTTTGAAGTGATAAGTACACAGGAAATCTAAGTATATATACGAATAGCTCTGTGCAATACGAACTGCATAGGAATACAGCCGCATAGCTGGTGTCAAATTCGGCTTGGTGAATACGTATCTAATATCAGTAAGATATAAATATTTGTAGACGCGATTAAAGTGAAAATGTCATCCTAAGCCAACAAATATTACATCAGAATCAGAAATAAACAACAGTATATATTAACATTATATATATCAAGTATATATAAAAAATGTTATATACATTCAATTATAATTGCACAAATATATGCATAAGGCATGCCCCTAAAATAGAGTTAAGAATTAGCTCTTATTTCTTGAATCAGTATATAAAATTGACCGTTTTAACTCATCAACATAACAGCCTTTAAAACAGTAACTTTGTAACCACAAAAGCTAAAGTCATTATTCAATTTTATATGCCACTCAGACCTATAATTTTAAGTTAGCAAATCGAAAAAGTTTGACTGTTATAAAAGTATAATTAAGTAACTTTATTAAACACATCTAATCGTGAAAGAATTCCCCGGACATAAATTTAATATAAGCAACTACGCTTTTTCAAGAAAAGTATGTACATAAACCTTTGCTTGAATTCCATCCACCAGTAAAGTAATTGTACTTAATTCTAATTATTATTAATTGTATTCTAAATGAAATTATTTTTACGATAACATTTTTTTACTTTAAATAAGTAATATTTATGATAATTATATTGAAAAGAAACAATTTAATTTAATCATATCCCTTATAATATTATAATTTACATCATCTGTGATGTGCCTCTGATTAAGAAATCCAACCTCTTACGTAACCCATATCGCTAATTCTACATTATAGCGTAAACTGCGCTTAAATTTTGCCATACATGCCTACTTCCTAGTACGTACTATACCTTTACTCAACGTAGTTTCTCAAAGATATGAAAAACAACATTGTTATGAGCATAGTATAACCTTAACTACCTATTGTATAACCTTCAGCGGTCTAAAACGCAAACAAATTCACGAATATAAAAAGGTACTTTTTATCACTACCTCACAAAAAGTTTACATGTATTAATTTTGTGTAATGTACTTGTAAATCGTAATAGCCACGATATGATTGTAACTACTACATTACAATATACGTCTTAAATATAATATCTGCTCTCCTTGGTCACTGACAAAACTGGTGGTGACAGGTTGCTAGTCCATCCCCAATAGATTCCATTTATTACCAGTCCCTTACGATATGGCGGGACGAAGGGTAACGAGTTAGCAGTTTAACATTCAATACAAGCACGGGACACTGCCATTATAATACTCATTATTCAGCTTAAATCATTCATATATCACTCAGTCGGACGTCCACTGTTAGATAATGCCCCGAAATGGGCTACAACAATGGATTTTATGGTGACAGCTTTTCCAATGGTTTCCTGTGGTCTATGTGAGTATTTTAGTACCTTATAGAGGCTTTTCAACAATTGTATTATACGTAGTACAAATTTTGAATAAAGTATCTAACATAAATTGTATTGCTCCGTGCTAGCTGGGACGTAAAAAGAATGCTAAGTAGCTGCCGTTCATCCTAGCATATCGTAAGAAGCGAATAATAGCGGTAAATGGAATCTAGCAACCTGACACCAATGTTCCATATGTCATCACTACCCTAACATTCACGCTCAAGTGTGTATACTAGAGGTTATTCTATCTCTGAAGTCCTGTCCCCGAAAGCGATTAAAGGACGTGAATGTATCTGTTTGTATCTAACATACATCCTAAAATGTAGTTCACTCTACAAATTGATTTTAAAAATAACATATGCACTTGTTTGCCCCTTGTCGAAGCTTGTCTAAAAATGATTCTAGATTTTGAGTCAAGCTGTGTATCGCTAAGGAAAAAAACCGTTTGACAAAAAGGTAGTATGAATATATAATAGAATCATCAACATTCACAAATAATTGAGAAGCGATGTAAAGGTCAAACGAAATGTGACCCATAAGAAAAAGTTTCGATGAGAGCCTCAAAATAACCCAAAAGGCAGTCGAAATACGTCCCTCATTAAGTATAACACTTATTTACTCAGTAGTAATATGTTCAACGTTCTCGTAAAATTATATTATTGAATAACACCATGACCTATTGTAGAAGATTTATTGTAAATTCTAATATTTGTGACAGTGCTTATTAGTGCAGTGAATACGAGTAGTCATAGATAACTCTTAATACCTTCGGGAGACAATAACACAGCAATAGTAATATGCACTTAGTATATAATTGTTTACATCAAGAAAATTGCTCTTTGTTAACAATAGTCAGGTCACGTTTAGTATGTCGCGATATGTATTGATGTATGTATAGGTTAACTTTTGTTTATCAATAGTAACGTATGTACAAGGTTAAACTATTTGAATGATATGACTTTATTATGGTTAGTTATCTGTTAAATATTGTAGTCGTCAAGGAATTTGGTATTCTTTGTTTTTATGTAAAACTATTTACATATTTGCTGTCTTTGTAAACCTTTTATCAGTTTGACTTGGCCACGCTAGTAAAAATATTACAGAAATTCCTGCCAATCCATTATTTGGAAGTGGTATTAAAACAGTACGAAAGCAATTAACGAAAAGTAATTGTTTCAGAGAAAAGAATAAACAAATTAAAGACCGTAGCTTTTACTTTGGTTTCCTATTTACGAGAGATTAGCTTTATTGTAAGTAACAATTCCTACTTGATAACACAAAAACAATATAAACATTACATCTTGAATTTCGTGCTAGCTGGGACGAAAAATGAAGGCTAACTAGCTGCCGTTATTCCCGGCATGTGGTAGGAGGCGACTAGGTGTAAATGGAATCTATTGAGCGATAGGTTTGCAACCTGTAATCATTGTTTCATATGAAATCACAACCCTATTCAAGCTAAAAAGTGACCAAGGAGATATTATAATGTCGCCGAGGTGGATAGATCGTCCCCGAAAGGGATTAAAGGCCATAAATGTATATGTAAGTATGACGTCCCGGATCTAGGTAAAAGTTTCATAATAATATTGATGCGTGTGAAATTATAATGTTACACACTCGTCGTAAATCCTCATAAAGCCCAAAGTCAACAAATTCAGGCATTTCCCTTCCCTACTCGCTAAACAAACATTGTGTTCCAAAATAATTAAGGATTTGCCCATCAACTCACACGATCTGAAATTATTATATAAAAAATTAACAGGACTTTAGGTTCAATACGGGTAAAAGCTGTTGAAATGTGGCATTGAGTGATGGGATACATTTTTTCTTAAGGGAGGTTGCGCTCTGGAAATTGTTAAAGGTAAGCTTCGATGGGTTGGTCATGTCAGCTGGTGGAATAATATTAGATTGATTGATGAAGGGTGATACAAGTAAAGTGAAAAGCACTTAATTTGAGGCTGCGGCTGTGATCATAAGAACTTTGACTCGCAAATAACTTATTTGCAAAAATATGGATGATTCAGTTTTAACCATATTTTCTTTTTTTGGTGAATTGTTTTCCAAACCCTGTCTAGTACAAATAAAGATGGCCTTAAGTTTTATTTAATTCTCGTAATACAATTCAAGGTAGCTTACTTCAGGATCATAATCTTGGTAAAGAGTAATACGTGAATGTTACGTTAGTTTTCATATAATAAGGTCATTTTTATTCCTGTACCATAGCATTAACCACCTATCTACATACTTAAGGTAGTTGTTTATATTTCTTTTTACATCAATGTTTACAAGTAGAGTTTAATCGTATTAATTAGGCTGTAATTCGTTATTAGTACGGCAGGTGATTGCTGTTTAATGGCTATTTGGTACGTTTAGCTAATTGAATTGAATCAATTAGTGGTTTCAAATTCAATGCTCAATTGCCACTTCAAAATGTAACCAAATAGGTTTCTTAAATTGGAAACAAAATTACACACGTGACTTATTATATTCTTTTAGGAGCTGCCTTAATCACTATTGAAAAAAATGGCGTCTTTATAACCACTTTTCGCAAATACATTTACACTTTATCCTCGCATTCATAAATAACATCATTCATAAGATACAACTACGAAGTGGCGTAAAAGGTTTCTTTTTTTTCTGTATATAGCTTCTCAGTCAAGCACTTTGGATTATTTTTCCATAAAACTGAAAAAAGGAGGACAAAATCTTTATCTTTCATAAATTGTAACATATTGAGAGAATATAACTTCGGAAAAAATTTATAATGAAAAGTATGGTTAAATCATATTATATATTGAACACCGATATAGTTTAAATTTATAAAAGTGATAAAATATTGGCCTTACATAGTTTTAACTTATAAGACTATTAAAAGATTGGCAAAAAGAGAAGACCGATTCCGGTTAGAAAGTATAACTAGAGTCTTTAGATTAGTTTAGATTTAGATATTTGCATAGCATACTTTCAATTTGATAAGATCATCATACATCTGATCATTGGCAATTCTATACAAGACTTCCCTTCGACATTCAAAATCATGCACTGTAAAGATTATTTTTTATAAATATCATAAAAAATACTGTTACACAATTCGGCACTTGAAAAATCTGAAAATCTACTGTTTCCATTGTAAGCATACACCTACTTTCTCATAAATATTCAATCTTAACATATTAGTGAAGTAAAAATTTGCAAACGGATGTTGTTAATGTAATTAATTAATTAATATCTTACCACATTAGCTACAGAAAGATATTAGCTTAAGAGATTTATTTAAAATGGTCACGTTTGAACTGAGCGTAATAAAAACTGAGTTGAGACTAATTTATATTACCAGGTCACGCAAAGTCACAATGAGATAAAGTTAGAAAAAACCTGTCTTCTATGTGACAAAAACAATGAAATTTGCATAAAACCTTACGTCTGCCTCTAGCAAAGGCGCCGCTTGACTTTACAGACCAAAAAAGAGATCTTTTTATATAAGCAATACTTTTAGATTGATATAATCGAATACTAACCCTATAAAGTAGATAATAATTGTCAATAATGATTTCCATAATGATCACGATACATATAAAAAACTTAACAGTTGTCATATTTACTCTACATTGAAAAAGTAGGTATTTTCCAATTATACTTGTTTACAGCTTCACGAGATATTAATCCATTTCACAGCTTACTTAACAGGAAGATAAACTGTGCAAAATTATCATACCAGTTCAGCATGACGAAGATATGATAACCTGTGCTATTATTATTTGTTCGTCGTAGCAGCTGCTAAAAGTAGCATTTGTAATATAAAAGCTGTGTTAAATACAAGAGCATGAGAGAACAATAATTTGTTTTCTTATCCTGAAGAAAATTAGTAGAGTGAGAATAAAAATAGGACACTATTACACAATTGAACTAGCCCCTAATTAAATACATTTATAGCTTTTATCAAGGGTACTAATACGCATATTTAAGAAAAGTGTAGTTCTTAACTCTGCCTCACGATTAACGTTCTGGAGCCCAATTCAGCTAATACATTTAAGCAAAATCGTACTTCAGTAGAATCGCAGTGGTATTTCAGTAGTAGTTCGATATCAGTTCTCTGATGTGTAGTTGTTAGTGGAGTAACAAAAGTTTTATTTCATTATTAATGGCAGCAAACTTTGATGATTATGATGATGTACATGAAGTAATAGCTATACAATTTTTAACTACATTTTTTACAATACGTCTACTATATAGTATGTAAATTGTTTCTGGTAGCATAATATGTATACTGGTTAAACAGGTTTTGAGAATTTGGTGTTATTGTGTGGTTTAATAAATCTTTATGTTTGTGAGCCCTTTACTTATTTTCCCTTAGAATATCTGTCACTTAACTCCGCCCTCCATTAACAGGGAAGAAAAGGCAATGATTTGCAACTATATTATGACAGCTCGATACCAAATGTCACGCTATTAGCAAACTCATACTAATGTTTCTCAAAAATATTGTTAATATTGTTCGACTCATTAAAGTAGATACCTTCTGTGACAAGTATGTATTAACTGACCAAGTTATTGAATGAAACAAAAGTAGGAATTCTATTGTTTCGCAATTATACAAACTAAACTGGGCAAGTCACGTGTTCTTGGTATTTGCATAACAACTGTTTCTAATAGAATCGTTGCCAAGTTGTAAGATTTATTAGGCACCTCTGAATGAAGGAAGCCTTCCAAGGTGTCTGAACCGCTGAGCAAGTAAATAGGTACGTGAATAGGCATAGTGTTTATACAAGATTGCAAACTTTCCTTAACTTGAAGTTTGGGATACCTAATCATTACTATTCTACAAACTCCTACATGCTCATCGCCCATAATGGTGGTTAGAACCTCGTGAATTAAATCCTGAGCAAATATGCATATAACATGTTAAATCTATTAACCCAAAATACCACCACAGAGATATTCTGAGAAAAGTACACCGTAATATTAAGCGCCGATGGATAAATGGATTTGTAAGGTGTAAGGTAAATTCGCAGAATTCACTTCAGGAAGGGTTTAAATGGGGAAAAGCGTGTAGATCCTAATGGAAGAGATCTTTCTAGCAAAATTTTCGACGAGAATCGCAAGTAATTGTTATGTAGTTGGATGAATACTTATAACTAGCTACTGGAACTTAGCATAGAATATTGCGGGCGAAATTGCTTACAAAAGCTACGGTGACCTTCGCAATATTGAACAGCTAATATTGAATCCAATAATATAGAATACACATACGCGTCGCGCTATAATTCTCGAAGGTATGAGTAGTTTAGTTTTGATGTGTTGTGAATGAATATGTGTGTACAATTTTAAATGTTTTTATGCCTTATAATCTCATAGCTATAACTTAAACATATAAAGTCAAATGATAAAAATGAAACGACAATATAATGGCTTTTAGATTTTAATTACATCAAAATAACGACTTTTACATAGTCTATTTAATATTGACATAGCGAACTTCAGTTCGATGTAGAAAAGTTGCGCATTTCAGAACATCTGTTCAAAAATTACATGAAACATCATAGATTCGAGCAGTTGATTTCTAATCACAATCACAACCCACAAAAATAACGGCGTTTGTACATTTATAACTCTCTACAAGTAAAGTATGTACTAGATTACGGTGATTGTTCATCTATTCACGATTCTACGACATGCAGTGTCCTGCCAATAACAATTATCAACAATAAGTACCTTAAAAACTAGACATCTAGATCAAATCTTAAAAGTACTTATATCTTCGTTGAAACTTAGTCTTCTTGTGAAGGTTTATTCAATGATTTTTGTAAAATTACCAAGGAACATAACGTACAGTTAGATTCACTGAGTTTCTAGTTTCAATCTTTTTCTTGCACCTGACAACACGTCTTTCGTGTAGACAATATATGAATATATAAATATTTTTACGCATGTAGATAATTATATTTTATTTTAAATAATTCAGTCAATGGTGGTGGTTCCCGTTAGTATTCGGACAGTCTACTTCACAGCTATTAAGACTATACTTAATCGATCGAAAATGGCTTATCTAATTTACAATTGACAATAAATGAGACAAAGCTAACACCAATCCGAATATTCGACAATATTAAGATTATTACGGTGAATTACTCTGCGATAACCCAATTTTCTGAATCAAGATAATTTTAAATTTAGTAGTTCCTTAAAAAGATATCTGAAAATACGCGATTATGATTTCACTACTAATAAACTTTAATGGTCTCACTACATATATAAATTTCGGCAAGCGTCAACTGACGGATTTTAACCATTGTTTCTTTCATTGAATAGACTTTACTTAATTGTTTGTGTTATATTGTTAAAACACCTTGAAAATATACAATGGTGAATTTCAAAGTCAAGTATCTCAAAAGTATAAATTATTTGTCTGTATTTATTAATTTTGTCTGCTCGCTCTACATTATATTATAATTTAAATTCTATCGATGTTATCTAATTTTATGTCAGCAATTAAAATAATGATTTTCTTAGTTTATGATCCACTTAGATCACTCATCTACTACATTTTATGTACAACACGGTATTAATGTTTCACATTATATTCTATCCCACAAAGGCTAAGTTAATTTCCTGGACAAATATACTCATACTTTCAGACTAAGCACAGTTTTATAGAAATTGTTATAAGTAAAATTTTACTGTCCATAAATAAAATAACTTTTAAATTTTCAAATTTTGTCATCTTATAATGATCCCTTCTCTAAGTAATTACTTGAGATATATTGTTATTCTAAAGTAACAATCTAGAATTTTATTTCAGATAAGTTTCAATGAATCTCTTCAACAAAAACAAATTGGATAAGTTAATAATTCTTTGTGCCATAAACACAAAGAATTATTGTATCTGTGCCTAACACAAAGCCTAATCAACACAAGGATGGATGTGTGACACTCAAGAGCCTAGATAATATGAGTATGTTACTTGACAAATTTTAAAAATGTATACATAATTGTATAATAATAATATCAGTATTCCTATGAATTCAAAAACTTCTACCATGGTTGAACTGTGCCAGTAAAAACAATGAAGAATATAGTTAAAATAATTTTGTATTTAAATAATTTTATATTGCACACTGCCCATGGCATTGCCTAATAAAATAATTCACAATGTTGATTCTAAATACTTTTTGTAGTAGATTCTGAATGGATTATTCTTATATACTTTTAACATTCAAGATATTGGGAATAACTACTACTGTTTTTTATCTAAACTTGCACAATGTGGGATACATTTAATTGTTGAATCATTTGTAAAACAGTCACAATTGTATTTCATATTCTCATTGAAAGCCATAAAGTCTTACACACAATAATTATCATTCCTTCTACCCTAACTACCTATATAAAAATATAAATCAATGGCAAATTCTTATTCTGTAAGAACCTTAACATTCTCGTACATTTACTTGACTGACTTGTCATAATAAAAAAGGAAGTGAAGTGATGAGTTGAATATCATGCAATCTAGAAGTACCAGGGCTATTAAGAAATCTTTTACAAAGAACAAATTCATGAAAATCTTCTATATACATTCTTATATCATAACATATTGTACTTAGCAAGAACTTTATCAATACAGCTTAAAATAAACCTTAAAGTGAATAAATTTGAGATCAATATCAAATATTACTATTATGTATGATTTCATCCTTCGACAAAATGTGTTGGCAAGAGCTGAAAATACAAATTATATTTGAATACAGATATGTGTAAAACAGTTGCAAAATAACACAGCTTTTCCAAATACTTTCTACATCTGTTGGGTAAAAGTACTATTATGCAAAATTCACATGAAATCTGGTGAAATCCAGCTCATACTCATAAACAACAACACACAAACATACTCCTTAACAATTCATCAAAAATATCAACATAAAAGTAGACATACAAATACACATTGGCACAGTATCAAACTAAACCTATGCTTAAAATTAACAAGAAATACGGAAACATCCAACCTCACAAAATAATAGATTTCAGCTACACAAAAATAGATTTTAATAAGTCATTTCAAAATAAATTTTCTTAATTAACTATATGACACCAGATAAAGAACCCTACTGTTTATAACATACCCAGAGAGAAAGAAATATCAGTAGATAATAAAACAGTGTTAACTTATTGACATAATGACTTACTTCTTGATGTATGAACTCTATGATAGAATTTCTCAAGAGATTTTGATTCAATAGATATCAAATTCTAGATTAATAGATTTTCATCAGATCATTCACTGACCATTAAAATAACACTTTCTGTAGTTTCCAAAATGAAGATTGCTAATATTTAATAGACATTCACCATCTCACTGGGTCTTTTATAAACTAAAATTAAAAACTTCATTTACATTCCATTCAGAATTTCCAATTCTCTCTTTTATAAACAACACAAAGCATTTCAAAGCCAAATAAGAAGCAAATACCAACACGAAATTTAAGGTCAATAATAGTTATTGTGATCTGTAAAAATATTCATTATATAGGAACACCAAATTTAACATTTGTACACAATTCGGTCACATTTTTGTCACTTCAAGTGTTATAGTCACCTTCTGACATCCCATGCCTTTTTATGCACTCACTCTCCTCCTCGTAAGAGTCACACAACTTCCTTTTCCTTTGATCAAAGTAAACACCACTATCTTGTATCACTCTTTCACTGTATTTTATAGCAGAGATAATGTTCTCCTTGGAGGGAGGGACTAGTTTCAACTCCTCCTTAGTTTCGCACACAGGGGGCTCCACTAGATGCAGCACAATGCGCTCCAAGCGCTTGGGATGCTCTACCGGCGCCTCCTCCACGAGGGCACAGGCTGCGTTCTGTTGAGCTTCCGTATCCACCAGCACTGAGTACTTGCGCTTCATCTCCTCCATCATCTTCTTACAATAGTCCTCACTTATAACACTGTTCACACACACAAAACTCTGCACTTGTTTTGTTTGCTTGTCGATCTCTAGGAACCCTCTAGTCCTCATGTAGATAAAGTCACCAGATCTCGACATGAGCCTGTAGTAAGACTCCCCAAACTCTTTGCTTTGATCATACATTTGCCTCAGCACACAAATGACCCACTGCACATCTGCTTTGTGCATGAAGAAGAAGGCAGAAGTGCCTGTCACCTCGTCTGTCATGTAGCCAGCTACTAAGGAGATGCTCTGGTCGCATTGTACAATCCTACCATCAATCAAGTGCCTTGTCCAGTACTCGGAATAAGCAGTGGGAGGATGTATGCGATGCACCTGTGGACTGTTTGATAGCATATGCACCATGCCTATGAATACAAAGTCATTTCCACTGGAAGAGAATGTCCTCACATGTCTCACTCTCTGTCTCCTGATCACTTGTTCATCCTGCACTTCATTCGCTGTGGCTCTGTCAGCCCTCCTCAAAGTACCATCAATGCGACAACGCTCATAGCGCGGAGGGTCTGATCTTGCTCCAGCTCTCAGAATTCTGATAGAGAAATCGTGATGTTCTTTGAACAACCTTTCCTCACAACCTGTTTGCAGTTCAGGAGGGTATATGTGCAGCCTGAGTGTTTCATGGTCTTCAGGATGGACATATTTGTAAATATCTTGGCCCAAGAGGTCAATGTGACAGTGCCCAAGCCTCTCCTGGACGTTGGGTGAGACATTGAATATCCTGCCTCTGCAGGTTACTGATATCATGAACCCACCAAGAAGGTCAAAAAACTTCAAAAAAGCATTGGACCATGTCTCTAAATGACCACAAGTAATAGTATTTCCAAAGACATGCTCATTTCGTAGCTTATTAGCAGCAAGCCTAAGGACGCTGGTCTTATCTACTTTGCGTTGAGAATGTACTATGTCAGAAACAAGGGTCATCATTTGGCTTATGTGACCATTATATTGGCTTCTTCGTTGTTTCTCGGCGATTATTCTTGATTCTCGGTCGCTCGCTTTTGGATGAGTTTCCGGAGATCGAGAATCTGATGAGGAATCTTCGCAACTACCATGATTCGGTTCTTCGAAAGATGGGCCTACGGTTAAAGTTGAGCCAAAATCTTGCTCGACGTGCAACAACGATGTTCCCATTGGATCGGCATTGCACGGAATCAATCCGGGAACCACACCTTGTGCGCCTTGAGCAGACATCGTGTATAAATGTTTATCTTTAATCACAGGGTCGCGAGCACACGTTTCATAACACTCATTCTTTTGGATAATATAATGACGTATTTTAAGTTGTTAGTTACTTTATTTTTGATTTGTGACATCACTGTATATGTATTCCACATCATCACTCATTCTAAACATATTTTTTTAGTTTAATCAAAGTTCTCCATGAACAACACGGCTCACTGCGGTAATGAAATAATGAAACTAAAAATATTACAATTTTTATATCCTGACAGTAACAGTGACAATTCCGTTGACATTTATTTTTTTATTTTCACATGACAGATATGTGTTCAGCAATGATAAAATAAAATTTTGACTCATAGCTTTGTCCTATGAATAAATAAAAAAGAACAGATTTCTTCAACCAAATAGAAATATCATTATGTATACTGTACCATTGCCTTAACTTAACAGGGTTATCCCTAATGCTATACGCACTAGATCATCACATAAAATATTAGAATAAAATTAATATTACTTCTATACTACTAGTAATTCTCTTCATACACTATATACACCCTCCCCAAAAATAGTCAGTCAGAAACATTTCTTCGTTTCAGATCATATGAAAGGGTTGAAACTTGTTTATAACTTACTATTTACTTAAATTCAAATTGTTCACAATAACACAACAATATTCACTCGACATTATCAGTTATCACTAATTTCAATTGACGTTTATTTGACGTCTCTATCCTTCAAAACAACGTACTTAGGTCTAAGTAACTACCATTCTTTTCTTGTTGCTTTGCTTACTTGTTTTGAGTTGTGATTATGACTAATAATTAAATAAAATCTAATCAAAGTGGTGTTATACATTTCTCTAAATAAGAGATGCAAGTTGACAAGCAGAGTGTTAATTAATACTACTTCATTATAACTGTATCGTTCCGTGTTTTGGTGTTTATTTTATTGTATAGCTCAGTATCTTCACTACTACAATCAATCAAGATGAATTTTTTCAAGAAGGCTCCAACTGCCAAAGGTAATTAAACTTTTAATTAATTTTACTTTATTAACATGCATATCCATATATTGTAAATTCTATGAACGCCATCCAGTAGTTAATAACTAGCAACTATGATCTCTATAATAAATGTTAGGCCATCTTACTGTAAACAGATTGATACTATCCTTACCAAGTGAAGGCCAGGTGTCCTCTCCATATTGTATTTAAAATAAGTAGATTTTAAGTATGATATAATTGCATAAATGGAATAGAAATAGTGTTTAATTTCTTTCATAATTTTGGACATAAAGTTTGTGTCAGTTGATAATATTCTAGTATACAGTATCTCAGCTAGCTCAACAAATTGATTTCCTTACAGAAACTTCAAGACAAGCAGAACGGGAACTGCGGAAAGCTAATAGGGATATTGAGAGAGACAAAAATGTTTTGGAAAGAGAAGAAAAGAAATTAGTAAGTGTACACCCTCTGGTTCATACTATGCAACAATGAATGAAGATTTTGAACTACATTGTTATTGAAAACATATTTGGTCAATCAAAGACTGACTAGTCCTTATGGTATGATTTGATATGTATATCACTGGTTAGCAAGTATCAGTGTGAAGTTGTCGGCCATAGCGCCATTTACAGATCCTGTTTATTACTTATCCAGTTACTATGCCAAGTGTTCAGGGTACTACTTTACCAATAAGCTGCTATAATTTAACATTTTAAATTAGATGTAATAATAATAATATTTAGGACACTGTTACACAAATTGAATTAGCCCCTTGTTAAGTTCATTTAAGTCGTGTGTTAAGGGTACTAGTCAAGGTATATTTAATAAATATATACATATTATATAAACATAAATACATATATAATCATCAACCAGACTGTAAAGAAAAAGAAAAGCATTATTATTTTTACACTATAGATTATTTTTTAACTCCGTCTCCACCGGGAATCAAACCCAGGACATCACAATTAATGTTCAGATGGCTAACCATCCCGCCACAGAGGTCGTCAAAAATACATTGTTTGTTCTACTAATCATCTCATCTCATGGCTTGGTTGGTTGCTTAATCTGATTAACCCTTGCTACACAGGAAGTGTTTGTTTATCATTTTATAAACAAAGGATTCATTATGGTTTCAAGTGTCAATTTCATCATAGTATCAAATGCATTGTGTGGTTATTAACTGTTGTTAAGTAATAGTAGTATATGTTATAAGCCAGGTGGTTTCTCAATCAGCATGTATGGCTATTCATAAGGGTGCGCTGGTTCAAACATTGACTTATGGTAGAAAAAGTTGGGTATGGCAAAAAACTCATGAAAGTAGAATCAATGCAGTTGTAATGCCATCACTGAGAAGCATGTTAGTGACATTGAATGATAGAATTAAAAATTGTGTGATAAGGGAAGGTAGCGGTTGTCAATGAAGCGTAGCTCATCTGTTAGGATCGGAACAAATGAGGATCTGTGATATCTGACTACCACTCTACAGTAAGTAGAGTGTCATAAGTGAGCATTGATAATTTAAAAAAAACTATTAGTTAATAACATAATATGCTAGAGTTGGGAAATTATAGGCGATGATACTATTAGGCGACTAATCTATTTGGCGATGGGCTAGCATCCTGTCACTTATGTTTTATATAAATAAATACCATCACAATCCTAATATGAAAGCTAACAGGGACTAAGGAAATTTTATTGTTCTAATGTTTTGTTTACCCTAAGAGATTAAAGGACATGAATCATTTATAAAATGTTATACAAAATTAACACCTCTGCAGTTAGGGTAAAAGGTTTTAAAAGTTTACTGTACGTAGACCTAGATAAATGGTATTAACATTTTAGCAATCTTTCAAAAAATCTTGGTTTATTTATGTTTCCAGGAAAATGAGATTAAAAAAATGGCAAAAGAAGGCAATGACCAAGGGTGCAAGATGTTGGCTAAACAATTAGTCAATTTGAGGAAGCAAAAGGGCAAACTTGTAGCCGCAAGTGGTAAAGTAAGTATCTGCCTATGTGTTAATATTGCAACCAGCAAGAATTTATAATCAGTAAATTTATTTGTAAAATGTTATCTTTTTTACATACATACACATCACGGCTGATTCCCTGTAGAGGGGTAGGCTGAGATCCCCATTTGTCCCGATCCTGACAGACCACTTTCGCTTCATTGACATTCATACATCTTCTCATACACTCTCGGCTATTATACACGGCTGTTATATACGACGGTACACCTAACGTCACCTTTTATCAATATAGCGTCTATCTGACTGTTTATAATAATTAGAATTAACAATCAGTAAATTTATTTACAAAAATTTATATTATTTAATTATTACAAATATTATTGCAAAAATGTACTCTGAGATAGTGAAAAAAAATTAGTTATTTTGGTATATTTGTACACGTTTTCCCTTCAATCACAATCAATGATGACCCCAATCACACACATATTTATGCACACACCTGTGTGTTTTATTTCCTATGAATTCTGAATACCATAATTTGCTTTCAGATAAGAGAAGTGAGTCTACACAACAAAACTATGGGTACAACGAACACTCTAGCGAATGCAATGCGAACCACAGCATCAACCATGCGCCAAATGAACACAACCATGAACCCACAGCAGATCGCCAAAGACATGGAGGCGTTCAAGCAAGCGAATATGAGAATTGACATGACTGACGAGATGAGTAAGTTTATTTTGTATTACATTATTTGTATTACAATGCTTACTAATTAGGATTGTGATTGCATTAATGTGGTACATTACTGACAGGTTATCATGCATCATACATATACATGCACGTCGTTCAATCCCTTTCGAGGTGGACAGAACTGCGGAGCATAAATATTGAGATTGAGATGGCACATGGAACATTGGTGACAGGTTGCTAGCCCATCGCCCAATTGATCACATTTACCCTTACTCTCCTACCACGACATGCCGTGAAGAACAGTAGCTAGTTAGCATACTTTTAACATCTCAGACTAGCAATAGCTAATCAATAAATTCCATTTTTACCAGACACTTTGTTGTAAGAAATGGCGGAATGACTATTTAGCATTGTTTTTTTGTCTCAGTCACCTATACAATCCTTTTCAATGTAATCACAATCACTATACTATGCTACTCGTGACTAAGGAGATATTCTAGTTCCAATAAAATAAAATAAATGTATATATTATTTAATTGTTTAGCATAGTACTATCTCAATGTTATACGCATAGATATGTCTGTTTCAAAGTTAATTCTTCAGTTTCAGACACGCTGGACGATATAATGGGAGAATCAGATGAGGAGAGTGAAACCAACGATGTCATCAATAAAGTGTTGGACGAAATTGGCATTGAAATCAGTGGCAAGGTATTTATAATAATCAATATGACATTTTACGACAAATATCCCTTGCAGGATAGTCGGAGTTCGTGTGTTCATCATTGTAATTATGGAGTCGGTTATTTTAAGTGTCATCTTTAGTTAGTCATATAACATTTAAGGGTCATTATGAAAATGATCATTTTATACAAAAGTGATTCTTACATACATATATTCACGCCTTTACGTCCCATACAGAATAGACTATCGATATGTGGCATAGAATGATCCTGACAAATCTTTTTTGCTTAACACGCACCATTTTTTCAATATGTCACCTATCTGACTGTCATAATGGACCGAACTTAACGTAACCGCCCTTTCCACTTCATCATCCGCATATCAGGCCCAACCCATCGAAATAAACCTTTTAGGTCTAAGGCCTTCTTTCAAACCGTAAACTTCCCAAATCAATTTATTTTTAACCGTATCATTCAATGCTATTTTAAAACTATTTAAAACTATATAGTGAATAGAGTGTCTGTGTTTGAGATCGTATAGCGTAAAGAACATGCATGAGAAAGGTAACAAATGTAACTGAGGAAAGAAAGATATGTCTAAATCGTTTTATTTTACAAGAAAACGGGACTTAACGCGTATATTTTGTAAACAAAGTATCACCTATGTTACCTGACGATTCGGTCATGTTACAATAGCCTTAATTAATAACTAACGGGACTTATCGCGTTAGTTAGTTATTAATCATGAATATAAATCGCGAATCTCTTAAAACTATAATTGCAATAGCCTTGGTAACGGGTCAACTACCATTTACCGTTACTGTTTTGAACAATGAACAATTATCGCTGGTCTCTCAAAAATAAGATTGTTTCAGTGGGGCCTATGCCCTTGGGGCTAGAAAAGTGAATATATTTATTAATATCGGTTTGATTAATAATTAACGGGACTTATCGCGTAAGTTTATATATAATAAAATGACCTTTATTAACCCGACGTTTTATTATATATAAACTTACGCGATAAGTCCCGTTATTTATTAATCATGAGTATAAATCGCGAATCTCTTAAAACTATAATATCGGTTTGTTTTTTTCAGATGTCAGAAGCCCCATCGGTGTCCGGTGGAAGAGTCGGCACGAGTACAACTGATGCGGACAAAGCGATCGCTGATCAACTGGCCAAACTGAAGTCCAGTTAGTTATCCAGTATTTGATACAACTATTAGTAGTAAATGGAAGTCAAAGAAAGGTTTTGTTAGACAAAACTAATGTAATGTTAGATATTATATTATAGTTCACAAACTTAAAATTAGTAGTTCTATATAGTATTTGATACGAATATATTCTTTGCTAAGCGAAAATCAATTAGATTTTGTTAGACAAAACTAATGTAATGTCACAGAGAATATAATTCAAACTGTACTAGTAAAAACGATAAGTTCAGTATGGTATTTGATACGAGTATATTGGTACTTGCTTAGAGAAAATCGTAATTTTTATTTGAAAACACTAATGTAATGTCACAGTTAATATAATTAATATTATACTCGTAAAAATGACGATAGAATACCTGATCATTGTTAGATAAATGTAACTATTAACTATTGATTTAAGTAATTTGTTATCAGTAGTGTTGACACAAATTAGTGCAGAATTTTTAAGTTCTTTTGAGTTTGATAGATATTCTTCTGATTTAAGGTAAAGATGAATTTTGACAGAAGATTATAAAAATGAATATCAAAACCTTGGATCCATGTCATACCCATATTAGTAACTTTACATAGTTACTGTATGAACAGAGAAAAATAATTGTTCTCTATGGCCTATTGTACTCATAAATGATTCTATTTAATGTCCCGATTGAAATGGGAGCCGTCCAAACTTTAATGAATAGTTTGAGATACTTTTGTATAAAAATAGTTTTATAAGATATAAGGATTGAACGAGTTGTGAACGAAACAGACTTCCAATTTAAAATACATTGACAAACTTGCCCTAAGTGCAATTACCAAGTTAAATCAGTTTAGCTTGTAAAGGAATATTATTATGAATGGTAAATGATGAGGGAAAATGTGAGAAAACCTACCTACCCTTATGAACGGCTTATAGACAGTGCTTGTAAATGGTAACACGGCTTATCATGTGACATTGAAAATTGACTATCTGGTTGTTGTTGACTGTCTGGTAATGTGTTACATTGGGGAGATGGTCACGCGAGCTTCTGACTACCCCGCAAGGGTTAAATGGTCGGGAAAGTGATTGTTTTTGTTATGGATAAATTCAATCAATTACAAAAAATATTTACGATAATATAACATTGTAATTTGGAATTGTTACGAATATGTTGTGATGTATATTAAATATTAAGTGTATTATGTACATTATTTTTATACCTTTTTTTAAATTATCTTAAAATTTTTTTACGATGAATGATTCAAATAACTTTTAAACGTTTTACTCATACTAATAATTTTTTATTTTATAATATACGTACTTATAGTGTGTATGGGAAGGTGTATGAGTGTCAAAGAAGCGAAAATGTTTTGTCAGGATCGAGACATGGCGAACCGTGATCTCTGCCTCTTGTACTATATAGGGAAACGGGCATGTATGTATGTACGCCCGATACCCAGTAGAAGGGTAGGCAGAGATCACGGATCCCTATCTGTCTCGATCTTGCTAAGCCACTTTCACTTCATTGACACTCATACACACTCGGCGATAATAGAATTTCTTAAATTGGAATGAAGTGTCTTATAATGTTAATTAGTACAAAATGAGGAACACCTAGTAAGGCGTCGTCATTATTTGTTCCTTCCTAACATATATGTTATATGAAATAAAACTGCAACCTCCCGTTTCGTTCAATACAATTCTTTTTGTTCATTGGCCAAGACTGATGACCGAAAAGCAAAGCTATCTATTTTGTTAATTGTTACTAGGCATTTTTTATTTATAAGTACTATTAAATCCGATTGTTGAAAATATAGCTTTATGAGTATATCACAAATAAATGTTGTAATAATATAGTTATGAAATTTATGTCTTTATTTTTCCCTTTATATCCTGAACTCTAATATTAAGGCATATTTTCAAAAATCTATCGTTATAAAAACCTTGCTGTGAACATAAAAAGAATACTAACTGTCATTATTTCTGGTATGTCGTAGGAGGTGACAAAGAAATTAGCGGTCAAGGTAATCTATTGAGCTATAGTAACTGCCACGAATGTTCAATGTATGTAATTTCACACCACCTCGATACCAATTAATGACCTCCGTGGCTCGCTTGGTTAACCACCTTTACGCTAATCGTGAGGCACCGGGTTCGATTCCCGGTGGTGGCAGAGTTAAGAACTACGCTTTTCTTCTGCTTTCCAGTCTGGTCGTTGATTATTATATGATATCTATGTATGATATGTATGTATTTCTTAAATATACGTTGACTAGTACCCTTAACACAAGTCCTAAATGTACTTAGAAGGGACTAGATCAATTGGTGTAATAGTGTCCTACAATATTATATTATAATGTTTAGTGACCAAGGACATATACAGGGTGGCGCATTCAAAACGGTCAGTATGGGAAAGTCTGAAACTATAAGAGATACGAACATTTGTTCTTAGGAACCATGTCACCGATTTTGATAAAAAGAAAAACTGCATTCATACTTTCTTTGAAAAAACAACTGTATCCAGTACGGGAATCGAACCCAGTTGCTTTGAAAAAATAAATTGGCACTTTTCACTTTTACTTTTTAAATATCGATTGTGTAGGTCTTAAGCTGTAAATGTCTCTATGAAACATGGTGTCAAAAATGAATAAAATGCATTGTTTTGGCATACTTTAGTTTATCATAGTAGGTTTTTTAAGTGACCACCGTTGTTTTCAATACAATATTCAACACGTTTAGGTAACGATCTTACTATTGAATTTTGTATTTTCATGTAGTGAATTTGCGTCACAATTGACTTTATTGCTACTTTTAGGTCTTCAATGGTGTAATAGCCTGTTTGGTAAAATTCATCCTTAACGTAATCCCACAAGAAATTTTCTAATAAGGTTCAACACGTCACTTTAAGTGAATTTTTCAATAGATTATTAGTTTTTGATTACTGTAGATAACAAAACCTCCTTAAAGGATTAATGCAATGCTAGAGATCCCGCCACATAAGCTGGCAGTAGCCAAACTTGGAACTAAATTTGACGTTTCCGCAATTGCGTGTTATTTTGTATGAAAGGTAAATTTAGTATTACCAGCGTTGTGTTTTTTGCCCACTCTTTGTAATTTTTATGTTTGTTAAGGGTGATTATAATAAATTGATTTCCGGAGTTTCTTGTTAGTTCTTCTCCAAGCTAGGGTCTCCACTGATCTAACCTCGGTAAAAAATATGTAAAGACAATGCTCAGTGCCATGTTTGAAATAGTTTTTTAATTTATACTTAGATCATAAGATAACTTTCAAAGAGAGCTTGTGATATTTATAATTTTGAATATATTATGGCAGATGGAGGCGTCGCCGCAGTTGCATAATTCACTGTTGCCAGTAAACACGCCAAAACTAGCAATCACTGTGCCATACGGCTCGATACATTATAGGTTTCATTGTAACGGTCTTTGGTTGCAGAGCTATAAACTCAAATAAAAAAATTTAATATATCAAAGTCAAAAGTCAAAATATTTTTAGACCGTTACAAATGAAACCTATAATGTATCGAGCCGTATGGCACAGTGAGTGCTAGTTTTGGCGTGTTTACTGGTAACACTGAATTACGCGACTGTGGCGACGCCCCCAACTGCCAATTTATATGGCGGGATCTCTAATGCCACATGATATGGTGTATGTAACAAGTAGGGAAGTACAAAACTACAAACAGCCATAGACAATTTTATATATCTGTTGAATATTGTTACGGTGTATGTAAACTACTATTATAAACTAAAGTATGCCAAAACAATGCATTTTATTCATTTTGGACACCATGTTTCATAGAGACATTTACAGCTTAAGACCTGCACAATCGATATTTAAAAAGTAAAAGTGAAAAGTGCCAATTTATTTTTTCAAAGCAACCGGGTTCGATTCAAAGACTGGATACAGTTGTTTTTTCAAAGAAAGTATGAATGCCGTTTTTCTTTTTATCAAAATCGGTGACATGGTTCCTAAGAACAAATCTTCGTATCTCTTATAGTTTCAGACTTTCCCATACTGACCGTTTTGAATGCGCCACCCTGTATATATTGACTTCATCTCCGTACACTATATAATAACACGCACACATACATACACACGTTAGGCTAGTATAGTATCTATCATGGAGTAATTAATAAGAGGAGTGGGCCTTACGCAATATTTGTATGGAAACTAGCGTGGCATTACTCAGGGTGAAACGAGGTACGCGAGATGGAGGGGGGATATTACAACCAATTAAAACACGGCATTGGCCAATCAAATCAGATATCTTCTTTCTACTACACATTTTTAGACTCCGCACCAATTAAAACACGTCATTTGGACTTCGCTCCGCATAACGGGGACCGCTCCTTTCGCGGTGCCTGCTATTCAACATACATACACATCACGCCTGATTCCCTGTAGAGGGGTAGGCAGAGTTCACGGATCCCCATTTGTCCCGATCCTGACAGACCACTTTCGCTTCATTGACACTCATACATCTTCTCATACACACTCGGCGATTATAGGTACTCCTAACGTCACCCTTTTTCAATATAGCGTCTATCTGACTGTTGGCCGGTTGGGCCGGTCTTATTATTGCTATTCAAATTGGTAATTTTTTTGTTAACATACATACGCCTTACGTATTTAATGTGGCGTGGAAGGCTTGAATGTCACTTACGATGTTTTCCGTCATCTGTAGCGACCGAAAAGTGTATCTAAAATAAAAACACATTTTTAATTTTCATTCATTGTTAGGTACTTATATGCCAGAGCCGGGATTCAAACCCAAGAACTCTAATAACAAGTCAGAGGTCTTGCACACTTGGCTACAGCCGCTTTTTTATGAAAAGTTTATTATACTTATGTTATTATATATTTATTGGTTTACGCTCGCTTTTGTTCTATGGGTAGGGTATATATATGCGCGTAATTTAGGAGGTCAAGCAAACAATCCATCACTTCCCACTCTCCCCTATAGTTACGTGATCAAAATTTTAATTGAAAAGCAAACCGAGCCATTTTTTACTTTATACAGTAGGGTAACTTCGTGTAAATGTAATATTCTTTAACAAGCATATTCATGTATAAAAGTATATTCTCGTGCCAGTTTAGTACGTAAAAAGAATGCTAACATCTAGCTGCCTGTCTTATCGGCATGTCGTTGGAAGCTACTAAGAGACGAGAGGTAAATGGAATCTTTTGGGCGATGGGCTAGAAACCTGTCACCAATGTTCCATATGACATCATAGCCTCAATATTCTCTCTAATAAGTGACCAAGGAGATGTTTTCTAGTCTCAAAGGTTCTGTCGACTCCGAAAGTGATAAAAGAAGGTAAATGAATATGTATGCATGTATATTCATTACTGATGACCGTAAAAAAGAATGATCGATTGAATAAGCGATAAATCTTTATGATATACCTAATCCTATCATTCTCCCTTAAATTGTCAGAAAGCCAATTATTCAAACTTACAAATTATATAATATAAATTATACTGTTATTCTATATTTTAAATGCATGCATACACTTCACTACTAATATCCCTTCAGAGATAGTCACACTGGACATGTTACACAGATGTTGTAAATTTAAATATACATTTAACATGAATGGTATAACCAGACGAAGTTAGCGCTCTGTTTAAAACCCTGTGTGTTTAGCGGTACAGTTTAACCCCATACCATTGTAATTTGAAGCGTTATTTATTTAAAAATCTAATTGACCATGGTTTTTCAACAATGAATAAGTGAGGATGTAACTACATGTTATATTGCAGAAAATGGTCGGCGTTAGTACGTCTTGTTGTGTGTCTTACATAACAATTCAAAAACGTTATAGAATTTGATCATCAGTGAAAACTACTAGATGTTAATTCAGGAACCTAATATGATTGGATGTTAAACTTAATATAGAAAACTAAAAAAAAGTTCCCAGTTATTTATATTTAAATAAATCTAACTATTGGAACTAAAATAAATAAAATCTAACTATTAAACTATTTGAAAACATCCCTGCTTGTGTAAGAGCCCTTTTAAAGCCTACACCATGATACCTGACCACCTTTTCGACGAAGGCATCAACAACTCTTTGCTACGTAAGGATATGAGACATCTTCAGCAGAATAATATTGTTTATGAGAAAACACTCAAAGATTATGTAAGTAGACAGTTTTAATGAGATTGATAAATTCAAACAGATTTATTATAATCTCCGATAAGATTTCTCAGGTCAATATTAATTCGTAGTACTCGTAGCATATGGTAATATGTCAGTATGTAGAGTAGATTGCACGATAATTTCCCACAAATGAAAAATATACAATGAGATTTGATTATTAAAATCCATGTTATTGTTGGCATCTTCCAATAACGTTAAGCTACGATTTGCCAGTAATTAAGGAGCTTTAAAAGCATAATTTGATATTTGTGGTGAGAGATATGCAGCATCAGAACTGAAAATATACTGTAAACGTAGATAAATCCATATGATAAATTTAATCACCGTCGTCAACAGTAGAAGAAAAGACGAGTATGTAGAATACATTTAACAACTCCGTCACAAAAATCCTAACTAAATATACCTTTTTTCATATAACATAACCTTTTTTCAGGAGCAAGAACAACGAGATTTGTTGTCGTCACAAGATGGTGACACTTGTGAAATCCACGACCAGTTTTATAGGGACCACAAACTGTTGCTTGTTTTGTTCAGGGCACTAGCTGTGATGCCTATAACCCGTTCACGTCCTGGTTAGTTATTTAAGCGATATAATCTAATATTGCATTATATTCAAATCAATAGCATGTAAATGTACACGTGATTATTTCGAAAAGAATAAAATAAACTTTGGCAATAAGATTCTTCCAGCATTTATATGTAAAAATTCATACTCATACATACACATCACGCCTGATTCCCTGTAGAGGGGTAGGAAGAGACCACGGATCCCCATTTGTCCCGATCCCGACAGACTACTTTCGCTTCATTGACATTCATACATCTTCTCATACACTCTCATCATACTCATCGACATTAATGTAAATTTCAACTAACTATAGCAAAAAGAAAGGCCACTTCCATTATTTATGTACTAACAACATATTTCGTTAATGGCATACTTTATAATTTCATGTTCTTGCACTCAGGAACAATCACATTTAGTTGGAGATCCCGTGCCACGACTTACGCGATATTCTTCTACATCGCAACCACCGTCGTCGTGTTAGCAGTGGGCTATGAAAGAATACTCATACTCAGCTCAATCAAGAGATTTGATGACTATATCTATGCGATTTTGTTCGTCGTGTTCTTGGTCCCACACTTCTGGATACCCTTTGTGGGTTGGGGCGTGGCTCACCAAGTCGCTATTTATAAAACTAACTGGGGAAAGTTTCAGGTAAAGTATTATTTGATTGTTTATGATATACTTAGTAATTAAGGATCTTATTAAGGTGAGAGAGATAAATTTATAGATGGCGATTGATAGACTCTCTAGATAGTCAGGTGGTATGTAATTGATGCTAAAGGTGCCCAAGGATGGATATGCAAACCATTGACTTTAAATAACAAAAACTTATATACATTACGTTTACACCTATACAAGCCTATACTTAAGTAACAATCTATTAACTATAAAAAGACCTCCACAAACATTTCTTTTCGAGAACAACCAAAACAATACTGGCGAAAAAGGGTAATTATTTCCCTAACTAGAACTTCCTGGAATCACGACCTCTCCAGAGATACACGGCACATCATGAATATAAAATAATCGGAGGAAAGACGTTTGTTCTATGAAACCCTGAGGCGATGTGCAGGTCACGTTTCGAAGACCCTTGATCCCCAAAATGTGTGATACATTGGGGATCAGGGGTCAAGTTTGTGTAGCAACAGATCCCGTTACAATTTGAAGTATATAATATTAATTTTGTCTTGTCTGTTTAGTAAAAGGCAGGGAATAAACTTCAGTACCAAACGAATATGTATCTATTAGGTCTAATATGTACATACGTATCTTAACACCTTATATTAGGAAGATTGTATAAAAATACATATAGGTACAAATTACCTCGGCAATACCGGTAGAAAAGCTGCAAAAAACTTGGGGGCACGTATCTATCTTTACTACAATACGGTTTAAATTTATTACAGTTTGACTAAAATTAAGATCAAAATGAAGTATATCATAAATTCTTTACGTGTTCAGCCCATCGTGCTTAGAAGTCCAAACTTCAAAGAACGAGTGCCACAACATCTTTTCCCAACAGGGAACGAAGTTAAAAATATACTTTTATTATAGATAGTACCCATGTCACAGCATATCACTCGTAATGAGACACGACATTTTGTCCTATAATTCAACTGATCACCTGGTACTAATAAGAATACTCATCGCATATTCATGAACTTCATCTAAACTGAGTAAATTTATGCTGGAACATTCACTTCCGTGTTAATTAATGGATTCCCCTTTCATTTGCTCATTTAAGGTTCGTTACTACCGAGTGACTGGTGAAAATCTGCAGTTTCCAAAGCTGAAGATACTCATCGTGATTATCAGTGTTGGATGCCTTCTTCTCGCTATTTGTTTCCTACTAAGCCTTTGTGCGTTGCTAGATGGATTCCTTTTGAGGCACACGGCAGCGTATTACCACATCATAACGATGATCAACATGAATTGTGCGCTATGGTATATCAATTGCAGAGGAATTAAGATTGCGTCACAAAGCCTGTCGGATTGTTTTCGTCGGGTGCGTATGAAGGCTATTTCTGTGTCAATACATACATACATACACATCACGCCTGATTTCCTGTAGAGGGGTAGGCAGAGATCACGGATCCCCATTTACCCCGATCCTGACAGACCACTTTCGCATCATTGATATCCATACATCCTCTTATACACTCTCGGCGGTTATAGGTACTCCTAACGTAACTTTTTTTCAATATAGCGTCTATCTGACTGTTATATGTCTTATTAGGCCGGCCCCTACGAAGCCGCCCTTCCATTTCACTTATATATTCCTTTTGTCAATCTGCTATCATTCATCCGCATAACATGTCCAAACCATCGAAGCATGCTCTTTTCAATCTTAATCACTACATCTTCTTTCAAACCGCAACCTTCCCTTATCACACTATTTTTAATTCTGTATCAAATAGCTATAATTCCTGAAAGGGTGACTTACATAAAGATTAAGTAATTCGTACCATCCTAAAACCATTGTTATAATCAGTTACATCTAATTATTTATATAAGAAGATATTTGGTAATATTTTATTGATGTTTACAACGTGGAACTATTCATAATGTCACCTTTTTATGTGCTTGCCAATTACATGCAAAAAAGGCATGATAAACCCGTTCACGACTATTAACCCTTGGAAAGTAGTCGAGCTTCAGGTGTCCATCTCCGCAATTGCGGAGGTAGTCATTCCATGGACACCTCGAACTCACGTGTTGACCTGATAGTCAGTACTCAATGTGACAGGTGGTAATCCATGTCGTCATTTACAAGATCTAACTATTACCAGTTTGGCAAACAGGTAGGTTTCGTCACGATGTCTTCCCTCACCGTATGATTCGATGCATTCCGTAAATGTGTAAAAAATAAAAACACAATTACATACAAAAGACAAACAAAAATACATACAATAAAGTAAAATTCATCTACTTATCAATACTACTTGGATTGTAGCTCGTAAAATACTTGTATTGTGTGTTTTAATGTTTACAGGATGTAGAGATCGAGTGCTCAGCTTCCTTGATATCGAGATACCGCTACCTGTGGCTGAATCTGTCGGAGCTCCTGCAGTTGCTAGGCAACGCTTACGCGCGAACTTACTCGACTTATTGCCTTTTCATGTAAGATTTATATAAGTAGTATTACTACCATAAAATAAAAATTAAGAATAATTAACATTAAATTACGTTTTTAGTCTACCTATCCGTTTATGAAACACTTTCACTATCTTTATAATATAAAATATATGTAGAAGTGGGTCTGATTGAGGCAAGAGTAATTAACTAAAACTTCTCTATTTCCATTCAGACTTCATCTTCTAGCGGCACTCCATTACTGGAGGTCTGCCGTCAGCCTGCTGAAACTTTTCTTGTCCCTGGCCATCCGGAACAGCTCTTCCACACTGGCAATCCCGGTCCACTCCCGTATGTTCCTCAGCCAAGATTTTTTCCTCCTGCCAACGCGTCTTTTCCCCTCTATCTTTCCCATCATTATGAGCTGCAGTAGTTGGTATCTGTCATGACGCAGAATATGCCCCAAATAGCCAACTTTTCTTTGCTTGACAGTTCGCAGCATCTCTCGGGTCTTCTGGACGCGTTGGAGGACTCTCTCATTAGATACCTTCTGTACCCAGCTAATGCGAGGCATACGACGATAGCACCACATTTCAAATGCTTCGAGGCGTCGCCTGGTGTCTTCTTTAATAGTTCACGCTTCACATCCATAGAGCACAACGGGCCACACATAACGCTGAAGCAAGCGCGTTCTGAGCTTCAAGGACAATTTACGACAGCATAAAACCTTATTCATTTTATTAAATGATGCTCGGGCTATTTCTATCCGGGTCTTTATTTCTTGGTCACAATCCCATTCTTCATTAACCCAAGCGCCACGATATTTATACTGCTGCACCCGCTCTAGTTCTTTCCCTGCTACATACACTTTCGAGTTAAGCTGCCGATTACTGGTCACAATCATGTACTTGGTCTTACTTATATTGATATTAAGCCTACAATTCAGACTACAATGATTGAACTATATCTATAGACTATAATAACTATAAAAGCCTTACAATACATACATATATGCCCCACTCATTTCTCTTTACAGATATACGTAATAGCAAGATTATATGTATATCGTATAAAACCTAATCACCCATGTATTCTTTCCAGGTTTGCCAACATCACCATAGCGATCTACGGCGCCCTATCGGAAATTGTTGACCATGGCTTTGGATTCAGCTTCAAAGAAATGGGCTTATTCGTAGATGCTGCCTACTGCTCCACGCTGCTGTTTATATTCGCTGATTGCTCTCATAATTCTACTTTGACGGTTATTTCATACATATGTGGATATATACATATTATTTACATATACCTTAACTCCTTTCAGGGTGGGACAAACCTTGGAGACAATATAATACATATTGTTGGGGCTTATTAGCATGAATCGGTTATGATATCATATAGAACATTGGTGACAAGTTGCTTTGATCAATAGATTCTATATACACTTTGTCGTTCCTACGACATGCTGGGAACAACGGCGGGCTTTTACGTACTCATAGAATTTTGTTCGAGACACAACACTCACTTGTGATGGAGAGAGCCACGGCGGCATGGAATCATCACAATCAGTACCTCTGCTACTGCTACTGTAGCTGGGTACTGATTATCTGAGGGGTGAGGTATTAGGTTCGATATGACCGTAATAACTACAATTGCATATTTGGACTTGAATCGTCGATTACTAATGGTGGTTGAGTGTTTTTTTATGAAATGAAGGATTACATTCAAAGAAAGGTTTAAATTTATTTAGTTGTTAGAAAAATGTAGTACAGTTTTAGTTGAATATTACCTTGTTCCTAGAATATGATTTAAAATAGTACACAAAAATATTAAACTCACCAAGCGATTCACGGTACATCCAAACAGAAACAGGGAAAAGCGAATTTGAATCGCATAATGAAACATTCTCAACACATTCCCCGTCCTTTTTCTTTCAACCCCCAACAACTTTCGATCCAATTACCCTTTTCTCCCAAACAAGCAACATCGCAAAGACAACTTTCGTATACACATTGAATTTTAATCCTGCTTGAAACAAAAAACAAACAAAACAAATGCGTTCATGACCATTAACCCTTGCGGGGTAGTCAGCGGTTCAGGTGTCCATCACCGCAATTGCGAAGGTAGTCATTCCATGGCCACATCGAACCCACATGTTGACCAGATAGTCTGTACTCAATGTGTCAGGAGGTAAGCCATGTCGCCATTTACAAGCACTAACTATTACCTGTTCGGGGAACAGGTAGGTTTTCTCTCACCGTAGTATTCGACGCATTTCGTAAATGTATTTTTATTATTATTAGTACTTTTTGACTTTAAGCTTTTCCAACATGTATAATTTTCACTCTGAATGTCTATAACCTTTACATGAATTCACGTCTCTAGTAGCGAGAGAACAGAACAGGTTGAAAATATCATCAACTTGAACGATCCTGACTAACCTTTGTTACCTCACTTACATCGATTAATCTTCTCATTTATGCTCTTCTGTTTTTCATGCTACATACCTTAAGAAGAATATCTTCAGTTTGATTTCTAAATGTACATTACCATCTATACAGAAAAATCATATTAATTATTTGTCACGGAGTCTTTAAGGTTCGTGTGTATTTTAAAAAATTGAAATATTTTTCAGGTTGCAGCCGGGGTTCAAGATACATTGTTATCTATCGATGTATTATCCGTTGATAGACCAACACAAAAAGAGGTATAACAATTAAAATATATTATATAGGTATTTCTTTTCCCGTAACGAATAGTGCTTTCGTACATTAGCAAAATTTTAATTGACATCTCTCTTCAAAGCTAAGGGGTAAATAAGGTGGCAGGTCGGATCTATTTTGAATACTATGAACTTATCATGTGGGTACGGACCTAAATTTAATGTATTACATATATAATTTAATATTAATTTCAGATAGATCACTTCCTTCAAGCAATTGAAATGAACCCAGCAGTGGTCAGTCTCAAGGGATATGCGAATGTTAACAGAGAACTACTTACCGCGGTAATTGCAAATTAAACTCTAAGTACAATTAAGCTCTAATCTATACACACAATTTAGACTAATGAGGAATTGATGTATCTCAACTCCTTTGTCTATGTCAAAATGATTTATGGGCTTAAAATGAATACATCATTATGTACTAATGGTATCTCTTGAACAAAATTGAACATTTAAAATACAAAAATAACCATTTCGTTTTGTTAGACTGTAATTTACACCAATAATTCCTTAATTCATAAGGTTAACACATTAAAATAAACACTATATATTATGTATATTTGCAAAATATAATATATTTATTCCAATATTTCAGGCTGTGAGCACAATTGCAATCTACTTGATAGTGCTTCTGCAATTCAAGATATCTTTACCACGAGAAGGAAACTCCTAGTAACATAGTCTTAATAAAGAGTGTGAAAATATTATAAATATTGCTTAAACCCTATGCTTTTTAGTTTATCATTTATTGTAGATTTATTCTATTTGTTTTATGTAGAACACGATTGTAGGTAAATGAGTTACAATATTCAAAGAGGTGAAAAACCTCTTTCTTAAGCATCTAATTTATTGTAATAAACTCTTTTTGTGATCCGCAATAAAGAACTGCTTGATGAAAATTGGTTTTATTATTTAAAGACCTATGAGTGGGTTAGTTCAAAGTTGTATGAGTTTCTATTGGCTGATGGGTTCCATTATAAATTGGGATCGAAGAAATCTTTGACTTGCCTATGTAAGCAGTGACTGTCAGAAGCACCGATCCCGAAACCTACACTGCAAAGGGAATTCGTTAATAAACTTTTCCAATTTTCGACTGAACGAAAAAAGTCAGACCAAATCCGTTTTTTTTATTTATCATTGATTATAATTTCTTACGTCGATCAGTGGGTACGGGGTTCAAATCCTGCTTGGGCATATACCAATGGAAATGAACTTTAATGAATTTCTATGTACATTATCGTAATAACAATAAATTTACGAAATGCGTTGAATACTACGGTGAAGGAAAACATCGTGACGAATAGTTAGTTTTTGTGTGGTGACACCTGTCAAATTGAGTACTATCTGGTCAGCAACTACCCTCGCAACGGGCTACTTTCCTATATGAAAAATACAGGATATATTTTTGCCATCTGCATACTTTGGTAGATTTTAAATAGTTCTGAAGTGTTTAAAACCCCAAATTATTAAGATTAAATGCTAAAAACGAATCTTGAAGATTGTAAATTATTATATGGATATCACGTGACCGAAAACGGCAGAAAATTACTGACTGAATAATGACTGATTGACTATGACGTCACGGGGTACCCTGTACCGTCTGATGACGTCAGTGAAAAATGACATTGCATCGTCGCCATTTTGATTAAAATAGTGTTTTGGCGGAACTATCAGAAATTCAACTTTAAATTGATATTTATAAATTAAAATCTCACTTTAATTAAAAAATATACTCGATATAGTAATACTATGAGGTAACTTTACGAGATGGTATACTTGTCTTACATGAGGAAAACTGCCTATTGCGGAGATGGACATCTGAATCTCTGACTACCACGCAAGGGTTAATGGTCGTTAACGCATTTGTCTTTTTATAATTTCTTTTGTATTGTTAAATTGAAAGATCATCGTAGTCTGGAATGTAAAAAGCATGGTAACTAGCTGCCGTAACTCCCAGCATGTCATAGGAGGCGACTAAGGATCAATTATATCTATCGGACGATGGACTAGTTCGCAGTTAGCATATTATTTTTCATAACAATAGACTATAGTTATTCATAACAATAGACGTTCAGTGAACCATCAACGTTCCTTATGACGTTTTATGACGTTGTCGTTTGCAGTTGTAAACAAGACATAAAGCATAAGCTTACGATCAGTATCGTCCAATATGGGTACATGAAAATGTTTTACATTTGATGTATTTTACTTTCTTAATATACTAGATGTACTAAATCACATATTGAATTTTAAACATCTCATAGTCTCGTTTATGATCATGTACCTATTTACTTATTACATTCGTTTTCGAACACATTGAATGGAAAGGTGATTGTGGAATATAATTATAATTAATTATTCAAATAATATTTATATAATTATTGTTTTTTCTGAATCTTTAAAACAGATAATCGCAAGAGCTTTATAACTATATATACTTTTTATTGCTGTATCTTTGGCAACATTGAAGCACAAGATAAAATAAATACGAGTACATAATATAAAGAGTACTACTTCGTTTTATCAAACCTCTTCGCACGTTTCGTAAACGTATAAGTGTCGACATTAGATGTAGTTTAAAGTATTCACTAGATTAAGATGTACTTTAAAGTATGCAGGTATTCATTACGTTACAAAGTAAAAAAAGGCATTTCTTGTGTGGGTGAGTTTCTCGCTTCAATGCTACAAACTCAGTAGTTAAGTGTATCTATTATTAAGTAAGATTAAACACGACTTTTTTGTTAGAACCAGTCTATGAATTAATTAAATTAAACCTTTTAATTATTTAAATACCAAGATGACTTCGAGAAAACAAGGAATATTGGTGGGTGAAGTCGATGGGCGGTTACGTAGGGGCCAGCCAAATAAGACATATGACAGTCAGATAGACGCTTTATTGATAAAAGGTGACGTTAGAAGTATATATAACCGCCGAGTGAGGAAGTGTATAAGTATCAATACCGCCAAAATTATTGGTCAATATCGGGAGAAATGGGGATCCGTGATCTCTGCCCACCCCTCTACAGGCTGCCAGGCATGATGTGTGTGTATGTACGACTTCAGAGACATTTTATTTCTTTGGTCACTTTAAACGTAACAACAGAAGTAGTGAAAGCATATTAGTGACTGATACGGTGCCTCAAAAATATATTTATTACGATATACATTCATAGTTATTTTCCGTTCATTTTATGGTTAATGAATGCTCCTACGTTTTCATTCCAAGGAAGGTTATTCTGCTGAAATTTACGCATCTCTTGCTTCGTTCTTTACTTTCTAATTTGGCCCACACATGCTATCGTGGAGTAAGACAAAAAAGATTCATCATGCATGCTCGTTACATGTGAAAAGTTTTCATTCGGAACTAGCTAGTAATTTTCTCCGTAGAACTAAAAACTTATCAAAAGCAAGTAATTGCGAATTGCACTATTATGTAACTACGAGATAATATTTGTTACTGCATGTTATAGGTAGAATTTCTCAGTATATTGGACGCGAATATATTACACTACGCAAGTAGTATTCAAATGTTTTTTTTTCTATACTGACTACTTTTTTGGGTTAGTTTTAGGAAACCACCACCACCACCACTATGAGTAAATAAATCTACTTGGCGATGGGACTAATCTTATGTCTTATCACACATATTCTATATTAAATGCGTTTACAACCTAAGTTTCTACAGTTCAAAAATATTCCTCTAAGGCTATGCCGATCTCTATACAGATAAAAGAACTGGAGTTCGTTAAGTTACCTACATTATTAAGATTTAGGAATTCACTATTTAAGCTATACAATTTTGCTCTTTTGCTTGCTCTCTACAATTTTCTACGCAGCGTAGGAGTCGAATACGAAGAAACATTTATTTTGGTTCAAAATTTTTATTCACTACTGCCCCTTCGTTACCTCGTGATATTAAATTCGTAATTGGAGCTTTGGTCCCAATTTCTAGTGGGTTCAAAAGGAAATTCAAAATAGATCATTTTCTAAACGCTTCCAGTGTCTTGGATTTTACTAAATTGTTAAATTAATTAAAAGAATAAAACTGTGACTTATGTATAAAATAAATATGTAACAAATAAATACCGACATAAGATCTATTCTAATAGATATATCCGACTATTTTCTTTATTAAAGAGGAATGAATTTGAGCAACTACTTAAAACTGTCACTTGTGTTTAAGTTTGAATTATACAAAGTAATCTTAGCATTCTTTGATCTGTATTCATCATGGGATTTCTTCATACCCAACTACACATGCACGTAAGATGTTGATCAAAAAGTCTGTTAACATATATTTTGGCAGGCAAATCTTTTAGATACAAAATAAAGCAATACAATTCACCAATACCATTCCATACCATACCAATACAATTAAGCAATACCATTGTACATTATTTATGTATATAGAGCCAATTCAACTACATCGTTTTATCAACGAGCGTCATTCGTGTGCGTAATTCGGAACAGTTGCATTGTTATCGTGTCCATTTGTATTTTTATTGATTGAGCACTTTTCACTAGCAAAGTGTTTATCATCGTCATCAATTCATATATTTATGTATTTGTCCCGTAGGTTTAAATGTGTGGGCTTTGAGTGATGCACGGCCATTGAACAAACCATGAAACAACACTATTAGAGATAAGTTTCATTGACATAAATTATTAGTACTAAATCTTCGAAGCTACTAAAACAATACTTTATGGTCTGAATTATTGGTCGCATAGACACACGTCATAAACTAGAAACGCTTACTACGAATGTCAAATTATGCACTAGAGTACCCGCCACATACGGTGGCAGTAGCCAAACTTGGAACTAAATTTGACGTTTCCGCAATTGCGTGTTATTTTGTATGAAAGGTAAATTTAGTATTACCAGCGTTGTGTTTTTTGCCCACTCTTTGTAATTTTTATGTTTGTTAAGGGTGATTATAATAAATTGATTTCCGGAGTTTCTTGTTAGTTCTTCTCCAAGCTAGGGTCTCCGCTGATCTAACCTCGGTAAAAAATATGTAAAGACAATGCTCAGTGCCATGTTTGAAATAGTTTTTTTAATTTATACTTAGATCATAAGATAACATTCAAAGAGAGCTTGTGATAGGGCCTATTTTAAATAAACATATTTTGACTTAGATATATTAATTTGTTTTATTTGAGTTTATAGCTCTGCAACCAAAGATCGTTACAAATGAAACCTCAATATAATGTATCGAGCCGTATGGCACAGTGAGTGCTAGTTTTGGCGTGTTTACTGGCAACACTGGATTACGCGACTGTGGCGACGCCTCCAACTGCCACCGTATGTGGCGGGTACTCTACAAATGTGAACTCTAAAATGTGAAAATATTGCTATGCATTATATTACAGTATAAAATTATATACCTCCCTTCTACCCTGTATGACAAAGTAAAAAGTTTATTTGCTATCCTGCTCTTTAGTTTTAAAGTTTCGCTACAAAGTTTGCACTTAAGTAAAACAAATCGTTGCCTAGATTATATGAGACTTTTACCTTGAAATGTGGTAAAGAAAATTGAAAAATACATTTCTTCTAGACGCACTTTATAAACTTCTAAGATAAGGCTATTCCTCGGAATATAGGTAACAGCCAGTGTTTGTAAGTGGCGACGGTTAACCGTGCTATCTGGTTGATACGTGGTTCAAGATTTTAAAACTCCCATATAAAGAGAAAAAGGAATATTATGGTTGACGTGCATCTAATCTAAGATCACTTTATAAATTTGCATGTTTTTATATATCTTTTTTTCTTGTTTTCATTATGAAAACTCCAACTTATTCACACATTCAAATAAGTCTCAGTGAGTAGACATATTCGTCAAAGCACCATCGATCGGTACAACAGTATTGCGTTTTTTTCCGTGAATGGCTGTAAAACGTACGTAAAGGCGTAATAAGATCAGTTAACATCCAATACCATTACTGCTGATGTGCACGAATTGGCTTCCAAAGACAGATGTAAATGTGAAATTTTTACAATGACAATGACGTGTATTCGTAGCGGTCATTTCCATAGACACCGAATACATGTATATTATTTCAGTGTGGAACATAAAAATAATAATAATTTGATGTTTTTTTCTCGGCTTGGGATCGAAAAAAGGGACTAGGGATGGATGGAATCCATTAAGTGACGCAAACATAAAGATAAATGATTTTATTTTATTGTGATAATAAGTTTTGAGGTACTATTTACTATTAGTACCAAATATTCTTATATAAGTTGTTACAATTCATTAGACTGCGGGATAGTAACATGTCACCAACGTTCCATATGTACCGCAACACTATTGCTAAAAGTCCTCAAGAAGATCGAAAAGGATAAAAAATACATTTGTTCATCACAACATAGTATAAAACAAAGTCGCTTATGTCTTATGTCCCTTTGTATCTATGCTTAAATTTTTGAAACTACGCAACGAATTTTGATGCGGTTTTTTTTAATAGATAGAGTGATTCAAGAGGAAGGTTTATATGTATAATAACATCCATTAAATAATGTAGTAGGCTATATATTTTATACCCGTGCGAAGTCGGAGCGGGTCGCTAGTACTCTATATTTTAGGTATACATCTTCATGTATCTAGTTTTGTTGTGGATAAAGGTCATATAACTACATCAGTAGCGAGAGTTACACAAAAGGGAGTTGGTCCAAGTTCTAATGCCCAAGAGAAGTATCTTCATTCTGTAAAGTTTACCCGCGTAATAGCTTCCGTTTTAAAGCCCCAAAGTCGGTGCAAATAGCTAAACAATTTACCTATTCTGACCACTGCAATGATTAATTTATGAAATTAATGGACTTGTAAATAGCATCGGGCACAGAATAAAAAAATCACGGAAAAATATCGGAAGAAGAACTACAATTAATAAAAAAATACGCGAGGTAAAATATCGTTAGGTAACCTACCCTTTTTTATATCGTCAATTTATAGGCTCCTAAAACATATAGATATAAGAGTACTCAAAATTCTTATTGCTCTAAAAGGATGAATAGTTATGAAGTTTTGTTGTGTGTATATTGTTATGTATAAATAAATAGTTAATTTACATAGAAACTTTGCTTTTGGAGACGATAAACTCATTACATTGCGCTCCCGAAATCCACTTGACGTATCCATGGCAACCAATCAAGTAAACCACGGATAACTTATATTGAATTAAGCTAACGAATATTAAATATAATATGGCTCAAATTTTGTTTACTGCAAGTATTCTAACTTATTAGTTTACTGACAGTGTAAGTTAATGAGTAAATTATATTAAGTAATAAAGTTATATTAAAAATTACCTTAATTATTTCCATTAAACTCAAACTCAAATGTATTTATTCAATATAAGCACAAGTATAGTACATTATATCGATATCGTGAAATATATGATAATATCAAGTTAATTAGTACATTTTATAAAACTAATCGGTATATAAATTAACTAAATACGAATATTTCAAAATTTATTATTATCATATAGCACCAAATTTATGATTTTTTGTTTATAAAATAAATCTATAACACTGTTATTGTGCACAAATAGTATAATGCAGTAGCACTTCAGATTTATTAACTGTTGAAAGCCATCGAGTGAGCTACGATAATACTGTGTACATCGTATGTAAACTTATCTTAGGGCATATTGAAACGCCACTGTTTCACGATAACCGTTAATTAATACTTTAGGTATCCGAGTTTGATCTACGCCGCAACGGATAATTAATTTAGTGTTCAAGTTAGTAGCACAAATACGGTATTTTTAGGTCACAAAGGCTTTTTAGATCAATGGTCATCAGAAACCTTAGTGTTTTCTATGCATAATGTAAACTTTCACGTTCTTAATATTTTTGCTAAGTGTAATCGAGGAAATGTTATACCTTCAAGTGCACCACTTGATATAAAGTTTCGTTAATTTTCAAAACTATATTAATTATCTTAGTATACAGAATTTAATTATTTATTTATAATTATACACAAAGGAAAGTACAAAACTACAATATTTTCATACTAATGCCACATTACACCACTAGCAATGATGTAGTAATGCTAATAGAGTCGCCAAAGGACATATTATGTACAGTTCTATTCACTCCCTTAGAGATTAAGTTATACATATATATAATTTGTTCTAATTGTTTATCTGCATATGTTCAATAATACTTTAATAAACAACAAATAATTCGAAAAAGCAAACCGAAAATACTGAACTTTACACCAAAAGCTCTGCTGTTTATGTAGCTATATATTTGGTGTGCATTTAATTATTTATTTGTAATTTTCAAGGGCATCTGAATACAGTGGAATGTGCGCCAACACACTTAGTTCAGGAGTCTCTGGTGGTTATAAATTGAGAAGTTTGCTGTCTACTCAGTAGCCTTCCTAAATGGAAACGCGAAAGTTTGAACACTAATGTGGATATAATGCTTTTGCTATTGCCAACTTAAGTTTTTTCAAATTTAAAGAAAAGGCAAGTTAGCTACGGTAAGAGTGTATCGTTGGTTGGTAGGTGTTATAAATAATAAAGAGAGTTAAAAGGTTTCATGAATAAAATATATTTGGTTTTGCAAGTTTTTTTTAATATTTTTTTATAATTGTTTACTGCGAATATAAAAATATAAGATAAACAATACATTCTAAAGTAGAGTGAAGAACATTGGTTCTCTTTGACACCGTGATTTTAACTTATGAGTTATTAATAGTGCATTTCATTTCATAAAATTTCATAGACTGTATGTATGTGATTTGTTCAGATGGTTGATCAGACCATATCCTAGTCCCTAAGTTACATGTACTAACAAGCCAAGAGGCTTTATCATTATGCCCATAGCAAATTCCGAATCTTGTAACACGATATTCATTAGCATGTTATTGCGTATATTATTTTTATTAACAATTGAAACTCTAAATCATGATCGAATCCGCCCGAACCGTAAATCACAGATTAACTTTGTTAATTGACGTTTTTTGTTTGAAGTTAGTAATTACGCCAAAAATATGATCTGTAACCCTATCAAGTTAAATTATTGGTGTTACAAGTAAGCAATTACAATTAGGTTCTATTACTAATTATTTATTTACAACGGTATTGACATGAATGTCATTAATTAATATAAAAAAATATATAAAATACCTATAAAATTAATTAAACTCATATAGAATATTATCATTAATAATCATCGCCCTCACACGGTATACATTCACATCCTTTAATCCCTTTCGGGGTGGATAGAACCTTGGAGACATGCTAAAATCTTCTCGGTCACTTAGTAGCATGTATATTGGGGTTTTGATGTCATATTGGTGATAAGTTGCTAGCTTATTCCCCAATAGATTCTACATACCCTAAACCCTTAGTCGCCTCCTACAACAAGAAGAACGGGAGCTAGCTAGCGTACTTTTTACGTCCCAGCTAGCACGGGACACTTTTACTTGTAGGTAGTCTTAATTTCATGAATACTAAGTACTTTTTATGACTATACTAGTGACCCGCTCCTGCTTCGCACGGGTATAAAATATTTAGCCTACTCCACTATTTAATGAATGTTATTATACATATAAACCTTCCTCTTAAATCATTCTATCTATTAAAAAAAACCGCATCAAAATCCGTTGCGTAGTTTTAAAGATTGAAGCATACAAAGGGACATAGGGACAAAGAGAGCGACTTTGTTTTATACTATGTAGTGATTTTTAGTATTGTTTACCTCTTTAGTAATATTTCAAACTATCTAACACACATTTTATTTACTATATGAGACTGGGTCGTATCACGGTATACTTTTATTACTTATATATATACTTTTATTTCACCTACCTACCTTACATACCTTTATTTGTTTAAAAATAACTATCTAACTCACCGTTCTAATAATTATGGACACATATACAACCATGTCACATGTTATTATGAATACTTCCACAGCTCATATGCATGCTAAGTAAAATGAATAGCATTATTGCGGCCATTCGTTTCAATATAGGAAAGGCTAAGTTAGTCTATTCATTCTGGTTTAATCCGTTCTTGCATTTACTGCACTAGTAAAGGATGTTCAAACAATATAAGATACTGAAGGTATTCCTTAAATGAATATAACATTGAATTTATACGACTTTTGTTTCATGTACTAATCAATTTTAAACAATAAGTTGAACAGAATTCAATGTAAAAAACAATGTTTAATCTTTTCTTAATTAAGTTATGACTAATATTTATTTTTGACACAGAAACTTCTAAACATATTTTGCGTAACAACTAACATGTCAAAACATTGTAATTAAACTATAGACAATTGTTTTAACAATTGCTACAGTCAACACGGATTATTGTCTAGTATATATTATATAGCCTGGGACGTACAATGCGTGCCAACTAGCTGTCGTTCATCCCCGTACGTCATAAGAGATGTTTACTAGGGGTAAATTGAATCTATTTGGCGAGAGGCTAGTAACCTGTTACTCATCATATATTATTATTGGGTGTTGTCGGAGGATCAGTCCTTTTCACTGCATCAAGTACCAACTCCTTATATGTATTGTTGTTGTGTCAAAGTGTAAATAAGAAGTGTTATGTCAAAATGTATATAAGCAGTGAATAAATGTTTTTCTTTCTATTATGACATCAGAACCTGTATACACATATATGCTAAACAGTACCCTAGCAGCTATTATATCACCATAGTTTTATCCACCCGGAAAAGGGTTAAAGAGGGCGTGATTGTATATGTACAGCAGGGATTGATCCTTTTCAGCTCTGAACCAAGCGTTTAGGATCTGAACCGAACTAGGCCCATGCTAATGAGCACGTGAGCTGAGAGGCAAATGCGATTTGCAAACAGATCAAGGTAAAACAGTGCACGACTCTACTAAATGAATGTAGTTCTAGTTTTAGATAATGGCATTATGCCTTAAACCCTTCGTCTTGTAAATAATAAATATCACTGTTTTTTCCGTGACTTTTATACCATCTCAACATTAACTAACTTTCATCAACTGAAAATATAAAAGTTTTGGAAAGTTCAGGGATAAGATAACTAGATAACCTTACCATCAATTAACTTTATGATGAAACTTTCTTCTTGCAAATATGTGCATAGCATGAAGAGGATAGTAACCTCTTCTACACACTACGTACATCTATTCAAGAAGAATATCCCCAAGTCCACATAAAATTAACACACGTATACAATAGAAGGTCCTGTGTTAGTCTAGGGCGTAAAAATAATGCTAACTAGCTGCCGTTATTCCCAGCGTGGCGTAGTCACTATGGGACTAGCGGCAAATAATATCTACTGAGTGGTGGGCTAGCAACCTGTCACCAATGTTCCGTCATGACATCGCAAAAACAATTCATGCTAAGAAGTGACTGAATTCATTCATACTAAGAAGGGATAATATAACTTTGAAGTTCTGTCCACCCTGAAAAGAATTAAAGGACGTGAATGTATATATATGTACATATACAATAGACATATAACAGTGTATATAATAGTGACGGCCTAATAAGACATATAACAGTCACATAGACGCTATATTGAAAAAGGTGACGTTAGGTGTACCTATGACCGCCAAGAGTGTATTAGAAGAAGTATGAATGTCAATGAAGCGAAAGTGGTCTGTCAGGATCGGGACAAATGGGGAGGCAATCAGGCGTGATGCGTATGTATGTATGTATATACAATAGCAGAGAACGAGGACGCAAAATGATTAAGATCACGGCCACTGGTGACGCTTTAAAATAATGGGGGAGGACTCATTAAGGCGAGGCGCGACCGGAATCGTAATTATTATTTTGATACTAAGCTCCTAGGATATTACCAACAAACGTCTGCTCAAGTGTCAATTTTTGTCTAATATGGTACGTGATGAAGTGTCGACCTTTCTGCTTTAATGCCATTGTAACGAGTTTCTCCATCTTCTATTGCGAACAATTGAAATGTCAGAGAGTCAAAGATGAACTTTGCATATACTATACGTGTCGCTTACTGAAAATGATAAACTATTTCTTATAAGATACATTTAGCATACTTTATGGATCTTTTATCGCTTCTTGCGACTATGATATTAAAAACTCATACTTGTATATTAAGAACTGGAAACTGAGCTATTTAGAACAACCCTAGCGGGGTAGTCAGATGTTCGTATTTCCAGCTCCTCAATTGCGAAGGTAGTAATTCTATGGCCACCTCGAACCCAAGTGTTGACCAGATAGTCGGAACTCAATGTGACAGGCGGTAAGCCATGTCGCCATTTACAAGCACTAACCTGCTCAGGAAACAGGTAGTTTTCCTCGCGATGTTTTCCCTCACTGTAATATTCAACACATGCATCCAGTAGTTCATCTAGATAAATACAAACCGTATTCTCGAATTATACATGTGAATGTTATAAAGTAAATACATGAGGTAGGAAATACAAAACTCGCGGTTGGTATTTTGGAGGTGCAAATTCCCGTGACTGTCAGGACAAATTTCGAATAATCGAAATGTGCAATAGATGCACTGGTCTGGTTAATCCATTTGGACACTGGATATTCCGTATTGCTTTATGGAATTAGTTAGCTGAGGTATGAAATTGTATGATGCATTTCTGTCTATATATGCATCTATTAGATGTTATGATATAAATTTATTTATTTTCATTAGTCAACTTTATTAAAAAATTGGCTAAAATCCTAGGAAAACTGGATTCGCTTCGTGAATTCTGTGACACTATACATCTTCTGCGCTTCTAGCCAGAAACATTACACAAAATGGTCATTGGGGACTAATGGAGTAAAATTGTCGAGCCTAACTTAACAACTTAAAGAAATTAGTCAACAAACATTCAATGTATTGAACCTAATTCAAATATCGTAGAATTTTTAACTTACGTTGGCGTTGGTACAGATAATACAATACTATACAAGCCAAGGCCATGTACACACACACTACTACATGTATTACATGTACTAGTACACTATTCGCACTTAGAAACAGCGCAAAACAGCCTAATAGTAACTTCTCGAATTCGGAATACTAGGAATTGTCTCTGATTATCATAATTTAACCGCCCTCTGATCGCGAATGAATTTACTGTTTTGATTAGTTTACCGAAAATTCAATACTCGGAAAAGTTACGTCACTGTTTTGGCTACAGTACATACTTATCTAAACATAAGTTGGAAAAGTTTTCTTGAATATACATAATATGTGTTTACTGAATAATAATCGTTCATTGAGATTCCCGATTACAACAAAGGAAAAAATGTAATAAATGCTTAGGTATACATAATAATAACGAGAATAAAATAAAATCAATTTTACATGAAATACGAGTAAATATTATATTAAAATTAATTACATTAAAATCAATAATTACAATCAAATGTCAGTCAATAAATGCGTGCGTGGAGATTTTAAATGGCGTCCAGATCGGCGGGAAAAAACTGCCGATTTTCAGCTGACTGCTCACAGAGGGTAGCATCAAATAATGTATTTTCTTACTCCGTCCGCTCTTCTGGAAAAGAAAACACAAACATCTGACTATGTACCAAATTTTAATAATTATTTTTTATTTGTTTAGTCATTCATCGCATGTAATCATGAAATGCGGTTTCTAATGAAACACAGGCAGTCTACTCATATTTTGTCAACACAATACAGAAAACCTTAATACTAGTAAGCATGAAACTTTGTTGATTTTAATGGTTTGAGTAATTAGTTTAAGTTTCCTTAACACACTTTTTCTAAGGTTCACCCTTGAGCTTACGTCACCTTCTACAACAAAGTAATGTATGCATTGATTGATTCACAAATATTTTCATTTTACAGCGCAGTATGTATACATTATTACATAATGACATTACAGTCACTCGTAGAGCGGATAGAACCCCGAATATTATCTACGTGTCACTTTTAATATACGTTTCTAGGTTATGCTGGTACTGATGTGAAACATTAGTTAACTCAGTAGATTCCATTGACCCTAGTCCTTTAAACACCACCTACGACATTTCGGAAGAACGATAGATTATATGGCATTAAATTTAGGAAACAAACTAGAATGGAAATAGACTACCTACTGTTAATAATTAAACATGTCCTATTTTCATTAAATAAACAATCTGGGACGTAACTTAATGTTAACTAGCTGCCGTTTTTGCCAGCATGTCGTAAAAGGCATTTAAGGGACCAGGCGCAAATGGAATCTATTAATCGATGGGCTAGCAACATATTAGTGAGAGACCAATTTTCCATATGATATTATAATCCCAATCTAAAGCTCAAAAGTTACTTGAATGATTCTTTCACCTTGAAAAGGATTAAAGGGGAAAAATTAATAAGTTTGCATTAACTAAACATACGTACACATTTAATTAACAAAAAACAAAATACTGATAATACTATTCGTAGTACCTAATACTGATTATTTAGTACCAATGTCCGTTTGTTTTGGGAATAGGCTTTGATCGCGACACAGATTAGGATGGTTGCAGCTCATTAGTTGTCTCTGAAGGTCTGTGGTGGACGAGTTAGCCCATGGACAGTAATCCAATGCAACGGACTAACAAGCTTTGTGCGAAGCTCGGGTGGTTCCCCTACGATCCAGGGTATAGAAATAAGGTAGATAATTTAATGCATGTTTGTTGAAGAATGTTCAGACAACATGTTTAGAAATTTTCAGTTAATTTATTACAATTGAACAGTCGTATATTTTAATTTATTTATTTTTCCAGGACGAATAAAATTGTATAAGCGAGAATCCAAAATAATTTCACATTTTTTACATAATAATAATTGCAATATTAAAAATGTTAATACTTTTTTAATCATTCTCATTTTTTTAATTTTTTTTAAACGCAAAACATTATCGTAAATACTTCTGGAACCAGTGTAACTCTTTTTTATCACATTGCACTACCGAATTAAAGTATATCTAATCTGTTTTGAGTACATTGCATACGTTAACTATGTCCCTGACTACATTTTATAGTACATATTTTATCAGAAAAGTTTTTTTCACTAAAACAAAAACAAAGTTAAATATCAAAATATATATGAGCGTAGTCAGTATTTCGTTACTGATTTCATATTTAAGCCACAGAATACCAAGAAAATATTCATCAATTGTATAAGAGTGTCAAACGCATTCGTTAAACCATACAATTTCTATAAACTAATCCCATAGACTTAAATTTTGGTTCTGCATTCGACAGGAACCAGCCCGAAGCGCCGCCCAGCATCAGTGGGGCGCCGCCCGCCTTAGCGGCCCATAAAAGCGCGCTCCACAACTGCACGACACAAGACGCACTCCAGCCTTTAGACCAACAACATCCGCGTTTGTGCCTGACTGACAGCTGACCACTGAATTGAACGGCGGGAAAGGTTTGTTTTTTTATTGTCTATGTACTAATAATGTTAATAAATTCGAGCAAGGCTATGGTAGACTGAATTGAATCTTTGATGATGAACCTGAATGATAAAATATACAAATACACTTTTGAAATGAATACGATATTACAATATTCTGTAGATACATACATCCTTACGTTTTATTTGCGAATATCTTTATTTATTTATACTGTAATAATTATAAGTTTTTTTTTTAAATTTAATTTGTCATGTCAATATTACATTATAATTATTCATTTACGCTAGTACGACAGTATACTATTAGAGACATGCAGAGCATTGTTGTAAATTATTTAGAACATATACTAAGTTCTATAGTACGCACTGCTGCATTCTTTACTCTAAATACGAATTAAGATAATAATTTAATAACCAGAAAAACAAGGATTATTTTAATTAATACTAAAAAAAATATTTACATGTTTCTTGATCAATAAACAAAAGCAACCATGGAATGGTAAATAAATACACTGTGTAACATTTTTATATTAAAATCGACTGTATACCTTTTCCATATCGTAAAAACTACTCATTCATACTTATAACTAGCTACTTGGTATAAAATAAAATATTGTAACCAAAATCCAATTAATTATTACGAAAATTAAATAATCTATCAAATACATCACATATTTAGTCTAGTATCCAAGCCAATCAACACACTAACGTATAAGTTTCTAAAGTCTATTCTTCAGTAGAAGCCGTATTATCCTTAATTAATATAACTAAATTGATTAGAAATGCTAAATTCGTAATTTACACCTTTGATAGATAATACTTCTTATTTAGCATATATGTATGATTATTAATCTTACTGCCACCAAGATACAATAAAATACTTTTATTCGTATAATCACTAAGAGCTAAACAGATGGGTTATAAATTATAATCTAACGATTACTGTATAATGTTAATACTTAATGTACTCGTAAATAAATGTACGGTTTTTCTTTGAGACTAGGAAACTAACTAGTGTCATTTTCACTAGTTGCAAATTGTATAAATATTGTTTGATACGGCTGTCATTTACTTAATAAGGCGCGTGGGTCTGGATGGTAGATGTGGGGTAGAAACTTTGTCTATAAACCCATTGAGAGTGAATGTTACCACCGGGAAATTAGTTAAATTCACTTGAATTTATCAACTAAAGTAGTGTGTTAGTATAAAGTTCCATAAACCTTCTCTATGAGGAAATATTATTCCAGTCACACCTTATATATTATAAGAGTAAAACTAATTAAAGTTCAGAAACGTATGTCTTATGTAAGTATTTGGTTTCCAATGACCACCAATTCAGCTGTATGTAAATAACATACCTGCATACGTAACGTCCTTTAGAAAACCTCGAAGAGACGGTAACATCTCCTAGGTCCCTTTAGCTTTCATATTGTTTGTTTTGTTTTATACAGAAAAATGGACACAGGTTGCTAGCCCATCACCTCATAGAATCCAAATAAAGAAATATATAAATAATCAAACATATAATCCATATATATATAGCCATATATTTAGTCTCCTAGTCCCTTAGTCGCCTCCTACGACATGACGGGAAGTATAACAGCCAATTATATTTTTTTAGGTCCAATACAAACACGGGAATTATAAATAAAATCTATGTAATTGAAAAATACATATTTGGTAAACAAAATATTATTCGAAATAGCCCGAACTCAGCATAATTACACTGTGACATTAACAACAACAACACCAATTATAATAACAGAAATGTACGATCATGTGTACCTAATGAAAATGGATTACTTCCCAATTAAGCACAAAGCCTTCAGGCTATCCCACAAGGTATAGTGGTCGTGAAGTATTTTTAAAATTAAAAGAAAAATATTTGGTAAAAGGAGGCATATTACAAAAATATGTTTTTTGCGTAGAAAATATAAGAAAATTGGTATCAATTTATATCGCTGTTCCTATTTATAGGCCATTATTATTTAATTAAGGGGTATTTATGTTCCAAAAATAGAAAAAACGTGGAGTTCTATTTATTTACAACACACAATATCTGTTACATCTATAGGAAAACTAATCCCAGCATATCGTAAAAGGCGACTAAGAGACTACGGGTTTTCGTCGAAGTATAACTGTGCTACCATTTATTAAATTCCTACATTTCTGTTATCATTATCTATATATATTTCTATATATATATTTCTGTTATATTTGTCTATAAGCTCATATATACGTATTTTATATACATATATTAATAATAATAATATTTGGACATTATTACACCAATTGAACTAGCCCCTTGGTAAGTTCATTTAAGACTTGTGTTAAGGGTACTAGTCAACGTATATTTAAGAAATATATACTTATTATATATAGATAAATACATATATGGCATATATAATCAACGACCAGACTGGAAAGCAGAAGAAAAGCGTAGTTCTTAACTACGCCTCCACCGGGAATCGAACCCGGGACCTCACGATTAACGTTCCGGCGGCTAACCGATCGCGCCACGGAGGTCGTCACATTAGTTTTGGCTCTTTTAGTCCAGATCATCCATTCGCAAATTATGGACGTGTCTGTATATGTATGACATAAAGAGGGTGACGTTGGGAGTAAACCGCCGAATGTGTATGAGGAAGCATAGGGATGGAATGACGCGAAAGTTGTTTGCCAGGATCGAGACAAAAGGGGATCCGTATTTTTGCCTACCCCTCTATAGGGAAACGGACGTGATGTGTATTGATGTATATGTATGTATGTTATTATTTATTTATGTTAACAGTTATAAAGACCTGACCTACACAATCTGACTGACGGAAACTATCATACAAAGTATTATATTAGCATGCCAAATTCTGCAAAATATAGATAAGACTTTTATGTCTCGTTTAGAGGGAAAACGGTCATAATGTGTCTATTAAAATGGTTAAGGCTCATCTCTCATATACATTCCTATTACGGTTAAACTGACATACATATTACGCAGTAAATAGTTTTCTTGGAAAGTGTTAGTATAAAAGTCAGAGCATGTGATTGTGAGAGGACGTTCATGAAAAGAGAATGGTTCATATGATCGGGAAAAAGAGTATCTGTGATTTGTGCCCACCCTCTAAAAGGTATGATATTTATGTACGCAGTTAATGCAAATAACTTTAGCCATTTCTATCGCCAAGTATTCTCCTGTAGGTTTTTATTAGACACAACGGTACAATAACTGGAAACATTAGAAAAATACTGGCATTTTCCATGTTTAATATTATTCATTCATGCTGAAAAATACGAGCTTATATACCTTTATTTGAACCGAAATGTCACCGCGATTGAGGGCAGAACAACATTGATGTACTCTTTCTCTGACGTCACTTTTCGTGGAATCCCATTGAATAGTAAATTCCAAAACAGATTTACAGGGAATGTCTTCACAGGGGTTTACACGTGGATGCTATTTGATTGGGGCAATTTGCCTATAGCGAGGCCGCACCACGCATGGATTTATTAATCAGTATCAAAAAATTAGAGCATAGACAGTCAATAAACAACGCTTGCATTTACTGATGAAATTGCTTATATAGTCACGGCAGTCTCATATAGAGGAGTAGGGAACAGGTAGGACTGTTTCATATTATATTTTAGTCGATACCATCCTGTTTCACGCTGTAATTGATTTTTTCAAATGATGATCATTGAAAAGATTATATTTAAATGCGAAAGCTGCATAACGTTAACATTTATCGTAGTATAATAAAATCGTAACTATTTCGTAGTATGGAGATTAAAAAGGAATGTACAGTCAGCACCAAAAGTCGATGAACAGAATCAACTTAACAAAACACCTGTTCACAATAAAATGCCATAAGTTATAGTCGCAACTAGGAAACAAAATAACCTGTACACCACAGGTATTGTATGGTGTACAGGCTATTTTGTTTCCTAGTTGCGACTATAACTTATGGCATTTTATTGTGAACAGGTGTTTTGTTAAGTTGATTCTGTTCATCGACTTTTGGTGTTGACTGTACACTAAAACAACATACATGTAAACATATTTTCACCGTTACAAATCTTATCTACAATACACGCACAAACGTCCTTACCTTTTTCTACCCTTTGAAAGAGTATCAAAGACCCATATTTACCCCGATTCTAGCTAATTTAACTTAACTGTCATACATACCTCTGCATAACAGTCGGCAGTTATACTTACTTCTAATGTCACCCTTTAGAAGCTTAAGTCCTTTTCACATAGTATAAGCCAACCTTGAAATGATGTAGGTACCCTACAAACATTAGAATGCAAGGCACCACTGACGTTATGTGTTTTAGAATACATTCTACTACTATCATGCTCTGGAATTCATACGAATATATCAACGTCACTATCTTGCTTAGTCTTTAATCAAGTCTCTATTAAACATTTTAATGTATGAGGCCATACGGATTTACTTCCTATTTTTTGTATATGGTAAATTCTATAGAACTTTCTCTTATTATTGAACCTTACGTAACTAGATATCATGTTGCGTGTAACTTGGAGTTACGATAAGGACAATGTTTTATATTCTTAATCCCATAAATGATCAAGTCTGTAGCGGAGTTTAAGTATAATTTTCTGTCTTCCCTTTTTATGTCAATTATAACTACGGCTTAAATATATTTATTTTGGTTTTCCTCAGGTTTACCGGAACAACATCACAATGCGTGGTTTAGGAAGTCTTTTGGCGATGACCGCTTTACTCGTATCCTGTGCAGCTACTCAGGTAAGTGAGAATTTATAAGTAATTATGTCCTTTTCAATTATGAATTCTGTAAATTAGAGTTCAAAGCATGTAATATTAATATGTGAGACTTTTAACTTTTTGCAACTTCACTTGCAAAAAAATAAAGTTGATTAAATTACATATCAATTTAATAAGCTAAAAACATTCTAAATAATAATTAGTATATAATAGATAATTGTGGTACGTAACAAGTCCTACATTATTTTTAAGTAAATAAAGTACCTCTATTTAATAATATTTAATATAAATCTAAAATTTTACTTTAGGTTTTTTAATAGTTTCTTATACACTTGTTTTGAACAATACATCTCAACGTAAACAAGACAATGAAAAGCTTCTAGGTTACCATAGAGAAAGAAGTGTATTAAGTATTCTGTTTTCGACAGGAACAAGACACGAATGTCCATGGCTTCGACGACAATAGTAAGTTTAAAAACACTTTTACCTCCTCTCTTATTCAGTCTAAGTATCGTTTTTAAGTATGCACGGACGCACTTACTTCAGGTTAGAGGGTTTTATTTGTGACACGTTTTATCTACACCAATTTATCACGATTGCAACATGGTACAGTCTATGTCAAACATATATGTGAATACATTTAGTTTAGAACAAGAAATTTTATATGAAATTACTTATTAATTCAGTTGCTTAAAGTTTGTTTAAAATAAAGCATCATTCCAAATGTTAATGTTTATATCTAGTTTCAAAATTATTGTATAATTATTCTATAATATGTATACTAGCGTAAATATGTTACTTTTTAAAAACTAATAATATTTAATAATGGTAATAATTAAATCGTGTTTTTCTCATTAGTATTTTTGAGTTGTGTGTTTGACAGAGACTTTGATAGGCTGTAATGTATACAGCTAATGTAAAGTAATGTTGTAATGTAGACAACTGTAGCCTGTAATTATATTGATAGAGCGAATGTATATTCAAAACTTACTTTAATTTCTACTATTTTTTTCATGACATAATGGCATGAAAAAAAGATGTTATAATATTTAGATCATTAATTTTAACAAATCTTAATATACTACGTATTATACATTCGTTGCATCTCTACATCGACAACCCTATATATACTTTGAAGTATAGAGCACAAATATTTCAAATTAATAGTCACTTTATTAATCACGTAAGAAACGTAGATATTTTTTAATAGTTCTGAATTCACTTCTCGTTTACCAAATTTAGAACCTTTTTATAATGTTTTTTATTCAGATTTCTAAAAATGGTGATGGTATTTGCACATTTTATATCAAGAATGGTTTACGAATATTAGAGGCACCGTTTCGTGAGCACATACTTCATTTGTGACGTTTGCACTTTGTCAGATTTGGACAGTTTCCCTGCACTATCCACGAGCATCCTCATTTAGCAATCGGCATAAAATCAAGTGGCACATTAACACCGAATGTCTTCTAGTGCACTTTTTACGATCCCACCGGTAAGTGTAAATGCATTGCACTACTTAAGCCCTAAAGATCGCTTTTATCTATCATTACAGTGACTTTCCGTTTGCAGGTATGGAATCGAGGCAAGAGTATGAAGATATTCTAAGGCTTTTGAGTCAGTATCCTAAGAGGGAAGCCTACTCGAGCCTTAGTGGGATCGGAGGCAGTACTCTATTAGGGAGGACTCTTGACAGTCTCGGAGGAACATCATTGCTGGGAAGAGACCTGAGTGGTTTAGGTGGTACCTCACTTTTAGGAAGAAACCTCGACAGTTTAGGTGGAACCACCCTTCTTGGGAGAAACGTCAACGGGATTGGAGGAACCAGTCTGTTAGGCAGGAACCTGAACGGTATCGGAGGCACGTCATTGGTAGGGAGAAGTACGAATGACGTTAGAAGAAATGGCGGCTTCAAATCTAAATACCATTTCCGACCTTCCTCAGTAGGGAGTGGCTATGCTAGGAACTTGGATTCTTTGGGCGGAGGGAATTTCGTGAGGAATCTCGACTCTCTCGGCGGCGGCAATTTTGTTAAGAGGAACCTTGATCAGCTGGGAGGCCCTAACTTCGTGAAGAGGAACTTGGATGCCCTGGGCGGTGGGAACCTGGTGAGGAACCTCGATGCCTTGGGAGGAGGCAACTTCGTGAGGGAACTGGACCCTCTTGGCGGCGCGAACCTCGTTTGATTCACTCAAGGAATTCCGTAACGATAATCGGTGTACAACATATCCCTTAACTTTATTCATGTGATACTTTACAGCTAAATATTATTATAATGTTGATGCATTTAACTTAGATTTATATCTCTGTTATAAAACTTCTGTAGTAATTAAATATATTGAATTTAAGAATTGAATGCGTTCTTTTAACTCCTTTGCATCCGTCCTATCGTATTTAATATGTATTATTATGCTGTTTTTAGCGTACACTTTTTCCGAAGTATTTCGAATTATTTTTATATGCACCGCTATTCTTAACTTCCTTTTCTTATTCTATCAATACCTACCTACTCTTGGTATTATAAAATAAATATTCATTATCTATTTAATTTCTTCCTCTAATTACTAATTATTTCATTCTTCTTCTCTTTGCACTTACTTCTATATTTTCCTCATATCACCCTATTCAGTCCCTTGTCACTATAGCACCTTACTAACCCTTTCTCTTTCACTAACACTCTCTCGCATAGGTTCCAAGTCCCACGGCATAGAACATCTCAAAGAACGCTTCGTACGTCAAGCAAGGCAAGTCAGAATGGCAGCTCCGTACCTGATTGGCCATCGTGGTCTGTAAGTAAATTTTTTGTATTAATAAGAATGTAATAATAATATTTTGGACACTATTACACCAACTGAACTAACCCCTTGGCAAGTTTATTTAAGACTTGTGTTAAGAGTACTAGTCAACGTATATTTAAGAAATATATAATTTTAGATAAATACATATATAATCAACAACCACACTGGAAAGCAGAAGAAAAGCGTAGTTCTTAACTCTGCCTCCACCGGGAATCGAACCCGGGACCTCTCAATTAAAATTCAGGTGCTTAACCAATCGAACCACGGAGGTCGTCAAAATGTTTTAACATCATATAGTTGTGGGTATATAATTTCTCTACTTTCCAAGGGAATGGGGCTGAGTCTGTCGAACGCAACCTGAACGATCCTGAAAAATAATTTACTAATTATTTATTTAACAAAATTAAATTCTTATCCATATGAAAAAAGTCTTCGATTGGGTCTGTATATATCAATAATGAATAGTTATGATTTTTGCACACAAAAAAAATGTTTATCCTACTCTTTTAAAAGTTTATTGAAATAGTTTAACCATTTAGGTCTTATAAATATCGGGATTAAATAATCGAAATAAGGGATATTAGTTGAGCAGTGTTATAAAAAAGAATACAATCAACTTGAAAATTCTAAATTGAAAACAGAGAAAGTAAATGTCGTTGTAAAACAGTAAAAAGTCAACTGCGATGCTTTTATGAATTATGACTACATTCCGAAATGAAAAGATAGCAACGACCTCATAAATAAAATATGACATCTAATCGCATGCACTCTTTAAACAGATGTTTCTCATACAAATATTCACTATTTCGATAACGGAATACATGTGCGAAAACCTGTCTATTTCTAGATATGTGACTGTCAATATCGGTATACTGTATAGTTTACCACCTGTCTCGTTAGATACTGATTTTTATGTAAAAGTGTGTTTCAAGTAGCCAAAAATGTACACTCAACTTTTGACTACCTCGCAAACGTTAATGCACGTCAATGTTAATTTATTAATGTATGTATACATACATACACATTATTCCCTGATGTGACATGATTCTCTGTAGAGGGGTAGGCAGAGATAACGGATCCCCATTATTACTGTATGTATGCTAACTGTATTAATAAAACACTTTGCATTCAGCTCTTCGTCGGGAGGTAAAAATGAACCAACACCAGTCGTAGCAATTATTCGTAGCGGTAACGACATGATAGAAACGTAAGTAAAACTACTCGTACTTAACATATTATATGTGATTGTGCTTGAGTTTTTTATGTGTTTACGTAATAAAACATATCACCCGTTGCTAACAGGTGCTAATCTAAAAGTTTTGGGTCTAAAGGTACATTAAATACATATTCACGTAATTGATTACTCATATTTCGAGTTTGGAATAGAAAGAAGGCTTAAAGTTATTATATCTTTACATTAGTAGCACACCCAGAAAAACATATTTCTACAAATCCTATGTTGTTTGATTGACTCAACGTAACCTATACTCTGTTCTCTCTTATAAGTATATATCAGATGTACTTTAAAGTTCTTTTTAAAGTAGAGAAAGTAGTAGTTCTCCATATCAATTATTCCATGATGCAAGCTGCGGTTGAGTTCATTCAAGGGCGCTCGGAGCTATTTGAGTTATTTAATGCATAGCTCAGACATGTTCTCCTTAATAATAGATGGTCAGCGGATGAACTGAAATCTTCACTAACGTGACCTCATCACAGTTGGGAACTGGATGAAATTTGAACGAGTAGTGTTAGACTTAAGGTGAAGTTAGGAGATTAGAAACTTTTACCTTGATCAGAGATAATCTGATGCTATAACAATCTTATTCTTAACTGTAATAGAGTAGATTTAGTAATACTAGATAAAAATGAAATAAAATTCCGGTGGATAAATACCCAACTTGGTTTAATTTCTATGTATTTCAAATACGTACACACATATATTTTAGAATATATAATGATTAACCATAAAAATCAGCAAATTATGCAGAAAACATCTAGGCGCCAAATTCCATATTCGTAGTAAAAATTACTACGAGTAAAACTGAGTGACCGTACTGTATGTTTTTATTTTGACTCTTAATATTTTAGTGTGCTATTTATATTTTATACTTAATTATAAAAACAATCATAGTATGTACAACTTTTTTATAAAATACTACATTTTACATAAAAAATACTCATCTTAATCTCTCCTATACATATTCTAATGCACAATTCAGTACTTCGTTAATTTGTCTATTACCCTTGCAGCCCGGAGTTCGACAAGATCCTGTTTCAGAACATGCTGGCGCACTCTGGATGGCCTTACCCTTACAGGAGCAGGGAGGAGCGGAATCTCGACAGGACTTATTTTTATTCTCTGTAAGTTATACGATTTGAGCTTACAGAATGTACATAAAGCCGAAAAGAGATTTCCTCGTTCATCATAAGCATAAATAGAACATAGACATGAGACAATCATGACCTAGTCCTAGTCCATCGCACAATAGATTTCAGTGACACCTTTTCCCTTAGATGTCTTCTACAACATATCAAAAACAAATTATAATTACTACTTAGCATCCTTCTTAGTTAACAATCTACATATATATATAATCCTATTTGTTTACGAATATTATTTGCCAACTGCCGTTTAAGTTATTACACTAAGCTAAAGGTGCATTTGCGTTTAAAACTGAACTCTTGTTAACTTTGCAGCCCAGATCAAAAGCGAACTCCGCCCGAGATCAACTTCGACGAAATAGACCTGTCGCCACTACCCATCGGATCCAAGCGCTCCATGTATCGTTAAGTGTTTGCGAAAGCATAACCATACTCCTACTTATAGATATTATTGCAAAATATACTTTTGCGGCATATTCTTGATATTCAAAAATGTATATTGTAGTTTAAGTGTAATGTAGTGATATATAAATTTAGCCTCTTCACGCTTTAAAGTGTTATTTTATCGAGAGGGAGGTTTAATTCATGGAAAATCGTTCAATTTTATATATTAATAAATAAAAAATTATATATTGATGTTGTTATAGTTTGAAATTTATGTCTAGTTTCCTTTTTGAATAAATAAACTTACAAAATTTGGCGTCGTTTGTTGATTATATTCTTACATTCCTTAAAACAAAACAGCTACCGTGGCCCAGAATACAAACACATAATAATCCCATTTTAAATTAATTGAATAACATTCAAATATCACCTTTATTCCTTAGGGTTGTCAGATGTTTTAGTCTCATTGCCTGAAATCATGCAGTACATAATGTGTAGAGATAGTTAGAGAGAATACAAATTCTCAATAAAGTTAGAGATAAAAGCACTGTAATCGAGACGGTTTTTAATCTGGGAAGCTTTAAAATTATCATTCCATATAAAGTAAATCCAAACTGCTTATGTCACCGGTATATTAACGAGACAGGAATGTTGACATAAACTTTTTACCTAGTCCCTTTTCTCGTGCCTGTCCTTTCCTCTGAGAAACTGTCAAAAAACTGTCACCAACTGACACACAACGTATACACCACATACATCAAGTTCCCGTTTTAAACAAGAAATACATAAACATATGCAGCGCCCCATAATTAAAGTGTGAAGTTAATGTGTGAGCTATTAAACTCGTGAAATTAACAGCGCATCGCTCAATAAAATCCTAATCACCCAATGGCCTTTGGTTCTCTTTTACGTCATGTCTTGTCGAACAGAATAACAGTAACGACTTTTTAAAACTAGTTAAAACTCCACTTGAATATTTAAATGAACATCAAGAACATTTCCCTTTGGCTGGGTATCAAATGTTCGCGTATCGATGTTGCCGTAAACAGTTGATTGTTGCGTGCCTTTTTTTTCACGAAGAAGTTCAATGTGAAAACTTTACCCTGTTTTTTTAATACAGATAATTTCTATTGTTACAAACTCCAACGAAACTGAAAAAAGCTTCAAAAAAGAAATCTTTATTCAAACTCCTGAATTAAATGTGCTTATTTATTAATTCGTACATATTAAAATATCTGTTAACGAATCTTTGAACGATTTCACTTATTATGCTTCTTATTATATTTATAATTCATGATTAATAACTTACGCAATAAGTCCCGTTAGGTATTAATCATGAGTATAAATCGCGAATCTCTTAAAACTATATTTATAACTATTAACTAGGGCTATACAGGAGCGATTACGTAGGGGTCACCCTAACGTATGACGCACAAATAAGCGATAAACTGAAAGAGGTTTACATTAAAATGAACTATAACAGCCGAATATGTATGTGTATGTCAGTGAAGAACAAATGGGGAGCATCGATTGGGAAATATATATTGTTTTGTGATCTCTGACTTTTCGCATACGACTAATAATACACAATACTTAATTATATAGTTACATGTCAAGCCCGTTTTCCTACCTATAAACAAACACACACATATCCATATTTTTTTGCTAATTCATTTCTACCCGATTATTAATAATCAAAACAATTACAGGCCCAATTCTACTCATGCGTTTTAGCATAATTTTAGTTTAATACTACTTCAATAATAGTGTGAAGTTTGTAGTGTCAACTTTAACCATTTTATTTTATTTTTTTCTTTATTAAGCCATTCACCACTAAGGTTATGTCGGCAGCAAAAGTGTCAAATTCCGCTTTACTAATGGCAAAATATGACACTTCTGCTAAGCCACGAACAACATGACACTGTTACTGAAGTTTTATTGTACTGCTATTTAGCAAAAAGCATTAGCGGACTTAGGCTCCTGACTTTACAACCTTGCAAACCGTTCAATTTCATACATTAATTAATAAACAATACATTCTTGCAAGGCACAGGTTGTTTGATGTTCGTTAACACCGCGGAAAGGTCTCGAGAACTACATGCTTTTGAGGCCTCAACCGCAACGAGGCTCAGCTGAGCTTCAGCGCGTGCCGAGCTAACACTTTGATGGATTCAGTAATATTAACATGAGTATGTACGTGTAGAAAAAGTACAGGTGTGAGTAAGGGGAAGTGGATTAAATTGCCATGATATAGATATAGGTATGGCACAAGGAAAGAGGAACCCTAATATTCGGAGATCAATTTTATAACACCGTGTACCGTGTTAAAGTACAAGATTCAAGTTGTAACAGTTCATTGAAAAACAAGCCCCTCCAATATAACCCGAGAAAAGCAAGGTGTGAGTCAAAGAAAGAGGATTAAATTAAAAGGATATAGATTAAGTATATATATATATAGGTATCACATAAGGTACCCTAATATTCAGAGATCAATTTCATTACACTGCGTTGAAGTACAGCTTTTAAGGTGTAGCAGTTCATAGCTAAACAAGCCTATCCAAGGTTACGCGACTATACAGAAGAGTTTGGAGTACGAAGGATATGAACTCAATATTTTTGTCATTTTATTATAATACGTTCTGTATTGTAACTGTTCATCGTAGAATGGCAGCTGATTTCAATAAGCAAGTCCCATAATAGCACAGAGCATAAGAAATGCCTTTACATGAATAAACCTAGTCCCTATTTCAACAGTGTGACATGTAAGGGTCATCTCAGATTCCAGGTTGACACAATAATGTAGGGACAAAAGGTGTTGCTCGTATTAGGTTTTGGTGTTTATCTAAGTCACCTTTAAAAATGTAAATTATCGTATAACATGATGAGTAGAACGTCAGTAAGTTGCGTTTTATGTATGTAAGGAATAAGTGGGTTTAATATGGGATGACTCTATACGAATATTTTTTATAAATACTCAACGCTACACGTCCACAATTCTAAAATACATACGTGGTGATGAATTGATATATTTTAACCCTTGTGTCACCTTGATGATCACAGTCCAGGATATCTATAATACATAAAAACTTCCATATTTATAAAAGAAGGTTACGTACGCTGTGATCGATTTCACAGTGCACTGAATCGCAGATAGGATGAAGTATAGCGTCATTTGCAGGCTCACTCACGTGCGTAAGAATAAATAAAAATAAATGTTACGGAAAAAGAAAATATAGGCGGGAAGTTACCTATTCCTATGTATATGATAAATTATTATGCAATTATTCCAAACACAACTACGTCTATAATCCTTTTTCAAAAACTCTTTGTTGGGTTAACAGTAGCAGAATAATACATATAATCCTGTACTAGACGATAGCCTAGCCTTATGAACAAATATATCTTAGAAAAAGGCTCTTTGTCCCTTATTTTCAATCTAGCTAGTTACATTCTTGTTAATTTTTGACGAGCTCCGAGGCGCGATTGGTTAACCACCTGAACGGTAATCGTGAGGTCCCGGATTCGATTCCCGGTGGAGGCAGAGCTACGAACTCCGCTTTTCTTCTGCTTTCCGGTCTGGTTGTTAATTATACATTCTAAATATGGATTTATCTACATATAATAAGTATATATTTCTTAAACATACGTTGACTAGTACCTTTAACACAAGTCTTAAATGAACTTACCAAGGGGCTAGTTCCATTGGTGTAATAGTGTCCCAAATATATTATTATTATATGTATATTATTATTCCCTACAAATCCCAGATAAGCACAAGCTTTCCCCACTTCTAGAAGTGAACAGACCTGTATCCGTACGACGAAATGGTAATTAGGTCGAGTTACAAATGGCGATAATTAATAGTCATACGTAAGCATACAATTTCTGAATTAACTCAATTCGCCAAACCAGAGTACTGTATAACATGACATAAGTATACATATATAGGTATATAAGTAATAATACGTTACGATTGTTGTTTATGAGTAACGTTACATCTGGTTAGATGTAATTGTTGGTACTGGGACAATGAAGCGAATCTAAGGATAGCAGTGGCAATTAATGAATGCGTAAACCGTACGGTTCGTTAGGTGACATCGTTAGTACGTATGAGTACTGGAATTAATATACACGTCTTTATTCCCTGTATGGGCAAACGAAATAAACGGTTCTAAAGTATACTATTGGAGACAGATACGAACAAAAGTTAAGTACGACTAACGACGCGCTGTATCGATGAATTTCATATTAATTAAAAAGTCATATTACCTGGTTCTATTATTTAAATAAGTATTTGTTAGCAAAATAAACATCTACACAAGGCCAGAGGTTTCATCAGTTGCTCTGCAACTACCTGTCTGTTCAATACAATGGTTTTTGTTTATTTTTATTATTTATCTAACTAGTTGTAATCTTAAACTATTGCTTTATTCATCTCATTATATTTTACACATTAATATCCTCGTATCTTATATCTAAATTTGGCTCATGTACGTGGTATTTAACTAGTGTGCCACTCATTGCTATTACCAAACTCATTTTCATAGCTGGATTGACCAACGCAATCACATCGGAATAATGATCATCTGATGGACGTCAAACTGTAACGACCCACAAAGAGATTGCATTCATGGAACGGTAAACTAGTAAATTAGGCTACTATTAATAGGCTAAATTGTCTTTGACCTATCACATAGGCATATACTTCCATCCTATGTTTATAGAGGCTTGCTTTGTGTGTCAAAACAACATTATCGCTTTGGGAACATTGTCCCGAACTGCAAATGTTTGCATTCCACCTTGATATTCATTACCTCGTCATAGGTAATGTTATGATACAGCAATGCATAGCTAAATACATTTTAATTATTATCCTACCTTACTTGTAATTTTTAAATAAGTATGATATTTGCATGATTTTTATTAAAAAAACAAACGCGTTCACGACCACTAACCCTTGCGGGATAGTCAGAGGTTCAGGTGTCCATCTCCGCAATTGCGAAGGTAGTCATTCTATGGCCACCTCGAACCCACGTGTTGACAAAATAGTCAATACTCAATCTGACAGGTGGTAAGCCATGTCGCTATTTACATCACTGACTATTACCTATTCGGGGAACAGGTAGGTTTCCTTACGATGTTTTCCCTTACCGTAGTATTCGACGCATATCGTAAATGTATTTTTATTACGTTTACAGAAAGTATATTATTTAAAGAAAGTAATAATATCAAATTATAAAATTTATAACTTGTTATATGTAACTGGATTCATAGGATAAAGTAGTAAAAACTTTTTTAGCTCAGTGGTTTGTGTGATCAATGTAAAACATGCTTCTGAAAACCCATTTAAATTAAAAGATAGTTCTGAAAATCACAACTAACTCATAGACAGGGCTTGAAAATCACAAGAAAATTAAGAACATGGTCCTGAAAATCGCATGTGCCTTAAGGACATGGTCTTAAAAAACACAATTTACTTAAGGACATGGACCTAAAATCGCATTATACTTATCGCATTGACCTGAAAGTATACAATTTACTTACGGATGTATCCTGTAAATTTTAATTAAGGACATGATCCAGAAAATTATAACTTGGAACTTGGTCCTGAAGATCACAGTTTTTTAATACTATGCCCTGAAAAATCACAATTTATTTGACGACTTGTCCTGTAAAATTACAAATTACTTAAAACCATAGTCCTGAAAATAACTTTTATCTTAGAACATGTCCTGAAAATAACAATTTACTTCAGAACATGGTCCTGAAAATAACAATTTACTTCAGAACATGGTCCTGAAAATCACAATTTACTTCAGAACATGGTCCTGAAAATCACAATTCACTTCAGAACATGGTTCTGAAAATAACAATTTACTTCAGAACATGGTCCTGAAAATAACAATTTACCTAAGGACGATGTCCTGAAAATAACAATTTACTTAAGAACATGGTCCTGAAAATCACAATTTACTTCAGAAAATGGTCCTGAAAATAACAATTTACTTCAGAACATGGTCCTGAAAATAACAATTTACCTAAGGACGATGTCCTGAAAATAACAATTTACTTAAGAACATGGTCCTGAAAATAACAATTTACTTCAGAACGTGGTCCTGAAAATAACAATTTACTTCAGAACATGGTTCTGAAAATAACAATTTACTTCCGAACATGGTCCTGAAAATCACAATTTACTTCAGAACATGGTGCTGAAAATAACAATTTACTTCCGAACATGGTCCTGATAATAACAATTTACTTCAGAACATGGTCCTGAAAATAACAATTTACTTCAGGACATGGTCCTGAAAATAACAATTTACTTCAGAACATGGTCCTGAAAATCACAATTTACTTCAGAACATGGTCCTGATGATCACAATTTACTTCAGAACATGGTCCTGAAAATCACAATTTACTTCAGAAAATGGTCCTGAAAATAACAATTTACTTCAGAACATGGTCCTGAAAATAACAATTTACTTCAGAACATGGTCCTGAAAATAACAATTTACTTCAGAACATGGTCCTGAAAATAACAATTTACTTCAGAAAATGGTCCTGAAAATCACAATTTACTTCAGAACGTGGTCCTGAAAATAACAATTTACTTCAGAACATGGTCCTGAAAATAACAATTTACTTCCGAACATGGTCCTGAAAATCATAATTTACTTCAGAACATGGTCCTGATAATAACAATTTACTTCAGAACATGGTCCTGATAATAACAATTTACTTCAGGACATGGTCCTGAAAATCACAATTTACTTCAGAACATGGTCCTGAAAATAACAATTTACTTCCGAACATGGTCCTGAAAATAACAATTTACTTCAGAACATGGTCCTGATAATAACAATTTACTTCAGAACATGGTCCTGAAAATAACAATTTACTTAAGAACATGGTCCTGAAAATCATAATTTACTTCAGAACATGGTCCTGATAATAACAATTTACTTCAGAACATGGTCCTGATAATAACAATTTACTTCAGGACATGGTCCTGAAAATCACAATTTACTTCCGAACATGGTCCTGAAAATAACAATTTACTTCCGAACATGGTCCTGATAATAACAATTTACTTCAGAACATGGTCCTGATAATAACAATTTACTTCAGGACATGGTCCTGAAAATCACAATTTACTTCAGAACATGGTCCTGAAAATAACAATTTACTTCAGAACATGGTCCTGAAAATCACAATTTACTTCAGAACATGATCCTGAAAATTACAATTTACTTCAGAAATGGTCCTGAAAATCACAATTTACTTCAGAACATGGTCCTGAAAATCACAATTTACTTCAAAACATGGTCCTGAAAATAACAATTTACTTAAGAACATGGTCCTGAAAATCACAATTTTCTTCAGAACATGGTCCAAAAAATCACAAGTTACTTCAGAACATGGTCCTGAAAATTACAATTTACTTCAGAAATGGTCCTGAAAATCACAATTTACTTCAGAACATGGTCCTGAAAATCACAATTTACTTCAAAACATGGTCCTGAAAATAACAATTTACTTAAGAACATGGTCCTGAAAATAACAATTTACTTAAGAACATGGTCCTGAAAATCACAATTTACTTCAGAACATGGTCCTGAAAATCACAATTTACTTCAGAACATGGTCCTGAAAATCACAATTTACTTCAGAACATGGTCCTGAAAATCACAATTTACTTCAGAACATGGTCCTGAAAATAACAATTCACTTCAGAACATGGTCCTGAAAATAATAATTTACTTCAGAACATGGTCCTTAAAATAACAATTTACTTCAGAACATGGTCCTGAAAATAACAATTCACTTCAGAACATGGTCCTGAAAATAATAATTTACTTCAGGACATGGTCCTTAAAATAACAATTCACTTCAGAACATGGTCCTGAAAATCACAATTTACTTCAGAACATGGTCCTGAAAATAACAATTTACTTCAGAACATGGTCCTGAAAATAACAATTTACTTCAGAACATGGTCCTGAAAATCACAATTCACTTCAGAACATGGTCCTGAAAATCACAATTTACTTCAGAACATGGTCCTGAAAATAACAATTTACTTAAAGACGATGTCCTGAAAATCACAGTCTACTTAAGGACATTGTCCTTAAAATCATAATTTACTTAAGGACGAATTCTGCAAAATCATACATTGCTTAAGGACATGGTCCTGAAAATCACAAGGAACTTAAGTAGATGGTCCTAAAAATCGCATTTTACTTACCGCATGGTCCTGAAAGTATACAATTTAAGGATGTATCCTGCAAAACTACATTTTAATTAAGGACATGGTCCTGAAATCATAATTTACTTAGGAACTTGGTCCTGAAATTCACAGTTTTTTAATACCATGTCCTGAAAGATCACAATTTATCTAAGAACATGTCCTGAAAAATCACAATTTACTTAAGGACGTGCCCTGTAAAAATACATGTTTCTTATGGACATGGTCTTGAAAATCACAAGTAACTTAAGGATATGGTCCTGAAAAATCACAAGTAACTTAAGGACATGGTCCTGAAAAATCACAAGTAACTTAAGGACATGGTCTTGTAAATCGCATTTGACTTAAGTACATGGTCCTGAAAATCACAATTTACTTAACCACTTGGTCCTGAAAATCTCTTTTTCCTAAGGACACGTTCTAAAAACATCGCAATTTACTTCAGGACCTGGTCTTCCTGGTATGCATAGTGTTATGGGTAGCCATGGGCTATTCATAGGGCTGTGCTGGATGCAACATTGACCTATGGTAGCGAAAGTTGGGTATGGGAAAAGAAGCATGAATATAGAATCAATTCCGTTGAAATGCGTTCACTGAGAAGTATGTCAATAGTGACATTAAATGATAGAATAAAAAATAGTGTGATAAGGGAAGGTTGCGCCTTAAAAGAAAGGCTTAAAAGAATGTGGTGACTAAGATTGATAAGGGCATGCTTCCATGGTTTGGACATATTATGCGGATGAATGATAGCAGATTGACAAAAGGAATATATATGAGTGAAGTGGAAGGGCGGTTACGTAGGGGCCGGCCTAATAAGACATATAACATTCAGATAGATGCTATATTGAATAAAGGTCACGTTAGGTGTACCTATAACCGCCGAGAGTGTATAAGAAGATGTATAAATGTCAATGAAGCGAAAGTGGTCTGTCAGAATAGGGACAAATCGGGATCCGTGATCTCTGCCTACCCCTCTACAGGAAATCAGGCGTGATGTGTATGTATGTATGAATGATAGTAGATTGACAAAAGGAAAATATATTCTATCCTATCTAGCCCTATAAGACGTATGACTGTCAGATAGACGCCATATTAAAAACAGTGACGTTAGAAGTACCTGTACTCGCCGAGTGTGTATGAGGAGGTGCATGAGTGTCAATGAAGCGGGAGTGGTTTGTCAGGATCGAGACAGATGGTGATCCGTGATATCTACCGACCTCTACAGGGAATCAGGCGTGAAATGTATGTCTATGGATTAATACCCTTAACACAAGTCTTAAATGTACATACTTACCAAGGGGCTAGTTCAATTGGGGTACTAATCAATAATTTTTGATTATTCTACTCAGATGCATCGACCCCAAGATCTAAGCTACCGTAAAACTACAATTGCGCTACACTGAACTGTTAAGTTGATTGAATTCATTTACGACTAGCATTAAATTAATTTACCAATAACTGTACCTTTATAAGAGGCCAAATAAGTTGCCTGCTTTTAATTAATTTTAATTAACACTACACCTAGGATTGTAGGACACCGTTTCTAGGTCAATATTTTATGTACCTACTTAACGGGTGGGGTAAAGTAATTCAGTATTTAAGATAAATGATTCAAAAACTAAAGGTTCCGTGCTCCATTCCCTTCATAGCGTTCACAGGAGTATTAATTAATATTTAAAACAATTAAAATGTATGACATTACCGCCCGCCTCTATAATTAAGTAATATCACTTAGGGTGAGTCAATTACAAAGCGATAAAAGGATATTTATACATGTAATACTTTCTAAAATCTATATACATACATATTATATGCAATTAACAGGTACTTTTATTCGGTAAAGAAATAATTATAGAATATTCGTGAGGAGGTTTTTATTTTATGGGAAAAGCGTTGACTACTGCGACAAGGGACAATAGATATTACGTTCTATGCCGAATTTCTCTAATATTTGGCATTTACTATAAATTGTATTGTGAAAAAATGACATAAAGTGGCCGCAAACCACCTGAGCTAAGTCGCAAGGGATTTTCATCTTTAAAACCTATGTACGTATACGAAATGTGACAGAGGAGCTGTAATAACTCATTGTGCTGTCTTGTCTGAAACATAACATAGAGTACCCGCCACATAAGGTGGCAGTAGCCAAACTTGGAACTAAATTTGACGTTTCCGCCATTGCGTGTTATTTTGTATGAAAGGTAAATTTAGTATTACCAGCGTTGTGTTTTTTGCCCACTCTTTGTAATTTTTATGTTTGTTAAGGGTGATTATAATAAATTGATTTCTGGAGTTTCTTGTTAGTTCTTCTCCAAGGGTCTCCGCTGAACTTCTTCTTCTCAATCGTTACGCTCTTATCAGAGCGGTCGTGGTCTTCATGACGTGGCATCTTGAGCAGCCGAAATGGTTGGTGAACTAACCTCGGTAAAAATATGTAAAGACAATGCTCAATGCCATGTTTGAAATTGTTTTTTTACATACATACATACACATCACGCCTGATTCCCTGTAGAGGGGTAGGCAGAGATCACGGATCCCCATTTGTCCCGATCCTGACAGACCACTTTCGCTTCATTGACATTCATACATTCTCTAATACACTCTCGGCGGTTATAGGTACTCCTAACGTCACCTTTTTTCAATATAGCGTCTATCTGACTGTTACATATATGTCTTATTAGGCCGGCCCCTACGTAACCGCCCTTCCACTTCACTCATATATATTCCTTTTGTCAATATATAGTTTTTTTTAATTTAAAAATAACTTTCAAAGAGAGCTTATGATAGGGCCTATTTTGAATAAAAATATTTTGACTTTTGACTTTGGTATATTAATTTGTTTTATTTGAGTTTATAGCTCTGCAACCAAAGATCGTTACAAATGAAACCTCAATATAATGTATCGAGCCGTATGGCACAGTGAGTGCTAGTTTTGGCGTGTTTACTGGCAACACTGGATTACGCGACTGTGGCGACGCCTCCAACTGCCACCTTATGTGGCGGGTACTCTACCTAGAGATCCCGCCACATAAGGTGGCAGTTGGAGGCGTCGCCACAGTCGCGTAATTCAGTGTTACCAGTAAACACGCCAAAACTAGCACTCACTGTGCCATACGGCTCGATACATTATAGGTTTCATTTGTAACGGTCTTTGGTTGCAGAGCTATAAACTCAAATAAAACAAATTAATATATCAAAGTCAAAATATGTTTATTAAACTATTTCAAACATGATTAATAATTAACGGGACTTATCCTTCTTATTATATATTACATATATTATGTGTTCCTTCACTCTGTCCGCAATAGACCGTTTAGTGTGTTCGACGTAGGATTTCCCACAGCTGCAATCAATCTTATACACACCCTTATATCTTATATCATGAGTATAAATCGCGAATCTCTTAAAACTATTATTTCAAACATAGCACTGAGCATTGTCTTTACATATTTTTTACCGAGGTTAGATCAGCGGAGACCCTAGCTTGGAGAAGAACTAACAAGAAACTCCGGAAATCAATTTATTATAATCACCCTTAACAAACATAAAAATTACAAAGAGTGGGCAAAAAACACAACGCTGGTAATACTAAATTTACCTTTCATACAAAATAACACGCAATGGCGGTAACGTCAAATTTAGTTCCAAGTTTGGCTACTGCCCCCTTATGTGGCGGGATCTCTACATAGTTTATGAGTTTTTATGAGTTTTCAACGGTAGAATTACAATGCTAAGAGACAACCAGTGTCGGGCAAATGTTTTGACTTTCAATGAATGTACTATACTTGTACTTATGTTGAATAAAAACATTTGACTTTGACTTTTATTTTTATTTTGATAAATTTTAATAGCGACTGTGGCCCACTGAGTTATTGTTAGAGAGGTCCAACTTTTAATAAATGAAATTTAAATGTGTTTTTTATGTAGGTAGGCACATAATTTACACTTACTAACAGTGAGGGAACCTACTTATTCCTTGTAATAGGTAATAGCAAGTGTCTATAAAGGGCTATAAGGTACGTTGGGTGCTGTATCTAACGAAAGGACTTCGAGTGACACATACCTAACATGCCTTCGAAATTTCAGAAATGGGCACTCAAGCCTCTGACAACCCCGCCATAATAAAAAGCATAGAGTGTGTATACACAAGTCGTGAAGCGTATGTATGTATGTTTATTAAAAAATACCAATGAGTACATCGAGTTAGTAGTGGCAGTTATACTACATTACGCCGAACCGTCGGTAAGAATTGAATTTAAAATTCACCAGTGTCATTCCAACTAATAAGACTAAGAAAAATATACAAAATACCTATCCAGTGGTATTTATCATACGAATACGTAAACCCGGAAGTCAGTTGTTGGTTTTTTACTGCGTACGTGATGTGAATTCATTAGGATCTCATTAGGAAGCCAGTACATCGCACCCATATTGTCATAGGACCAATTTTTGCATTGGACATGAGTCTTGTAACAGAGAATATGAATATTATGATAATCCAAATATTTATTTAGCTTCCTGCATTATAAATAATGCCAATGCATATTGCCTGTACGTTTGGTGAAAAAGTCCCTGATAAATATTTATAGTGTATGAGAAGACTATTAAAATTTAATTAGTAGTTAGTTTCAGTATTTACACGGAATGACATTTTTACAACCTTTTTTTTGTTTGTGTAATCTTAATTTGACGTAAATTGCTATTAAGTAGCAAAATAAATAATACACCTTCAATAATTATAATATCAAAACTAATTATTACACTGAACTATACACAGTACAAACAAGGTCGGGTACGTAATCGGACAGAATAGATATAATCCGTAAAGCCTTGAGTATATAAAATGCGCCAGCTTATTTTACACTTTTTCCAACATCATAACATATTTGTTCTCACGCGGAGCCCAGACAGCTATATTCCACTCGAGATTACTCTTCACCAGAGCATAAAGCCACAAACTTTTCACATGCCGCATAAATTCCTGAAAGTCTTCCTACAGCAAGTAATGATCAATCTAAGATACAAGACCCGCCGGTTCAAAGTTACTTCCAAGTCGGCAACTTCCTCAACCCTAGAAAGAGGGACGTCTCCCACCTTATGCTCATGGTCTATTATCCTTCACATTCTAGAAAACGATATAGTTACCTACACATTTAGTGGTATTGAACTCAAATACTATTCAGACTGTTCAGTATCCTAAAGAAAAAACAATGAATGATGAATAAGGTGCATGGATCTGGTTGCCGCGCCTTTCCTGAGAAATTATTTTTTCTTAATTATTAGTATTTATTCACTGTAGATAGTCACAGACATATGAGAATAATAACAGTATAATATAGAATACTAGGCTATAGTGTTCCTATTTATACATGATAGTCTGATAAGTGCATAATGTTCTAAATAAAAAATAATAGTAAACAAAACAAACCTCACACACGTCTCAAATTTAAATAAAAATAAATGGATATGGAATAGCTGTTTGGAAAGGAAATAATGTGGTGCTCCCAAAAGCAATAATTAAACATATTTTTCCTCTAACTACTATACTCCACAATGGATTAGAACATTAGTTAAATGTATCTATAAGTGTCTGCATTATTTACTTTAACCTAACGCCTATATAGTTTTGCGGATCTAATTATATGGACTTGTCTTGAGTAAGGACGAAAGGATATCATTATTTTGTGTTTTCTGGGCTGAACGAACGGTTTTACTCTTCATCAAAATGGCTCAAGTAAACGGTCTGGTGGATAAGTCCAAGGAACTCCAGAAAGAAATATTAATGGAGAAGCTCCGATCCAAGAACTCTCAACTAAAGAATCTTACTGATACTTCGAAAGCTGTACGAATGGCAATATTGGTAATTATCCTGTTATTCTATAGTTGCATAACCTAGTGTACTATTCACACTTTAATACTTTCATTGTTATACTTAGACTTTGAAAGAGTTAAAGTTAATCTTTTCATTCAATATTTTATGGCTACTAAAGTACTATTTTGCTTGTAGGATAAACGATGGGCGGTAGACAGTGTCGATCGAATGATTCTGCAGAAGTGCCTAGACAGCCTCCAACACTGCATAAAAGTAAGCTCCTTGCAAAGCTTGATTGAACGACTGGCTTGCTTGTCTAGACAACTGGGGTGAGTAGAATAGCTAAACTACATAACACTATCAATATTATAATATTAGTATGTGCATACACATCATGCCTGTGTCCCTTCGGAGGGGTAGGCACAGATCACAGACCCCTGTCTATCCCGATCCTGACAAACCACTCTTGCATATATTCCACTCATACACACTAGGTGGTTATAGGTACTTCAAATGTTGTCCTTTTTCTTTAAATATCTCTTCTTATTATTAAAATGGTGTGTAAAAACAAATAGGCTCAGTGGTAGTCATCCATAAACAGTAAGCTTATGTCCAATTGACTATTAACCAAGATTAATAATTAACGGGACTTATTGCATAAGTTTATATATAATAAAATTACCTTTATTAACCCGACGTTTCGGCTACGTTGCAGTAGCCATGGTCACAGTCAGACTAATAGTCTAAACTTACGCGATAAGTCCCATTAATTATTAATCATGAGTATAAATCGCGAATCTCTTAAAACTATGACTATTAACCATTTTGCCAAATCCCCTTTTGCAATATATAATATAACATATTGTGTGAGTTGTCTATGATTTTAACTTAAGGTATTACTTTTGTTCCTAGTTTAAAATTTGTGGTGGGAACTTCTGGTGTCAATCTGTTCATATCATCGGATATGTTCTATCTCGAAATATTGGTTGAGTCTCAAGGAACAGTTAAAGATGTGAAAATACATCATGAAGGAAAAGTAAGTAAATAATTGAACTCAATAATTTTAGCTAGTATTATTAATAAGATATTTTTTTCTTATATAAATATTAAAAATATGTGACTACTAGAGTATTTTAATTCTATGTCTTACTACATTGAATTGATGCCAAAATTATTTCTATCGCTATTTTGTTGCTTGGAATTCGTTTCAGCTGTTAACAAAATGAAAACCCACCCAAAAGAAAAGAGATATTATAATGACACAACTAGGATTCAAATTGAAAAGTACATTTTAAGTATTACAAATATGAATGCCTACAATACCATTTTACAGAATTAATAGCTTTTCAAATAGGCTATGGTACAAAAATATTAATTTGATTTCAGATAGAGCAACAGAGTTGCGAAGAATTGGTCTCATGTATATCAAAGGGTGATTTTGCTGATTTCACAGCTCAACTTGAAGGACTTACAGCTGTTTACCAGCTGAATGCAGAAAAAAAGGTGAATATCAATCTGTTTTGTGTCCTTTAGGGGTAACTGGTTTTTTGTCTGCACAGAAATGTCTTTATTCTCAGGAGTACAATATACTAAAACTGTTTAAAAGAAGGGTCAATAGTAACAAAAACATACCCAAAAAATACAGGAATGACATAGCATTTGTGTGAAATGTGCTAGTCTTAGACTTAAAAAAAATACTTACTTCTTGCTGTTCTTCCTGGCATTTCGTAGGAGATGCTAAGAGACTAACATCAGATAGAATCTATTGGGTGATGGGTTACCAGTATTCATGCAAAAAAGTTACCTAGGAGATTTTTTGAGGTCTCAGAGGTTTCCTCAAACAAAAGATATACATATTAACAAGTATAGAAATATATTATTAAAATAAATGATTTACAGGTTAAGTGCAAAGCGTTTAGTGCCCTCCAGAGCTTGGAAGAAGACATGTGTACATTGAAGCAGCTGCAAAGCTATATAAAAGACCCCTGGGCCCAAGTACACAAGAGCCCTATTGGATTCCTGCAGAAGAGACGAGGAGGTATGTTAAATATATCATAACATGGTTGTAGAAGCAACTTTACTGTAGATCGAACCTAGAACCTCTGGCTAGCTTTAACTTAACTAAGTTTACAATTACGTTCTTTTCATGTTTTTTAGTTAGTTAGTAGTTTGCATATTAAGATTCAAAATTATAGAGTGATTTTTTACTACAAAAAACTTAGTTAAATTGGCAAATTTGATATGTGATATTCTTAGACATTGTGTACAGGCGCTCAAATGAATAACAAGTCATTACTTCAATAAAAAGTCACATATAAAAACTATCTATTGCAGGTCACGCAATGCGTCTCACATACTTTGTGTCTCCATACGAATTGTTAGACAAGGAGAAAGGTCTGCAACCACTGACCTCTGAGCTGCTATGTACAGGGAAACCTGCAGCCCCAGCGGATCTACCTTCGCTGGTCGCTCCTACCCATGTACCATTGGGTCACTCAGCATTAGTCCTACTAGAAGGCTCTGCGCCTAACCAATTGCAGCTTTCACCTATTATTTCTACGCAGCGATCACCAAAAGGGTAAGTTAGAAAATCTAATAGGTCCTCTCAATATGTTGCAAAGTTAATATTGATTGCGTATTTTAGTGATAGAGAGAAATCTTTCTTGCCGGGAGTAAGGCAAGAAGACTATTCACTAAATTTATTGGAATATATAATATACTCATGTACTGTAGTACTAAATAAATAATCCTTTTTGATCTAGACTGTACCACGGAGTTACAGAGTTAATTATTTTAGTCAATTTTAGCATTACTATCTCAGATGTGACGTAAACACTAAAGAAAATTAGTGACAGGGTTTTATTCAATAACGTAATTGATTCATTTTACTTCTAATTCCTTAGTGTACAAGTTAGGAAGAGTGGTAGACAATTAAATGTCTGCTTACGTCTCCTATTACTGTTTCAAATACGTAAATATACTGGATATTGTAGATGTTTTTATTAATAAACAATAAACAATTTTTTTCAGATCAAGTGGACCTGTGTATGCTCCGTTAGTGCCACAGAACAGTGCGATGCTGCCAGCGTGCTTCACACTGAAACTGTCGCAACCTATGCCCTTCTGCGCTGGCATTGCTAAACAAATCCAGGCCACTACTGAGGTAAGTTACTAATACTTATATTGTTAGAAATGAATTTGCCTAGTTATTTTGTATTGTTATTAAAACTTTCGTCTCCTATTATGTGACTAATTCAAATTATGAGTTGACTAATATTATAAGTTATAAGAACTACATATGAATTAAGAATAACTAGCGGGACTTATCGCGTAAGTTTTTATATAATAAAGTTACCTTTATTAACCCGACGTTTCGCCTACGTTGCAGCAGCTATGGTCACGGTCAGACTCTGCTTCCAGTTCCGCTAGTTATTAATCATGAGTATAAATCGCGAATCTCTTAAAAAATTGTTACATATAACTTACTACTTACGTACCTACTTAAGTAACTTACTTATAAAATATAAACAAAAGTCATACGCATTTCACGACCTTTTTGGCCAACATAGGGGTAATCAGAGGTTCTAGTGTCCATCTCCGAAATGCGGAGGTGTTAATTATATGGCCATCTCGAACCCACTTGTTGACTAGATAAGGAGTGCTCTAAATGAAAGTTGGTAAGTCATATCGCCATTGACAAACACTGACTATTACCGATTCGGGGAACAAGTAGGTTTCCACACGATGTTCTCGCTCACCGTAATCGTCATATAACATGTGACTAGAAAACCTCCTTCAATTACAATCTTTTTGTTACAGTTAGAAATAGCAGGTGAATGGGCCAAAGCAAAACCGTTCTTAGGGTTAGTGGCCCAGGAAACCTATAACAAACTGACGCCCGGCAAAGTGGTTGAGTTAAACCTGACTAAGGGACTGTTTGTGGTAAGTTTTACTGTATATGTTGTTATAAGATAGTTATGATGAGTGAGCGATTGAATGAATTGATGAGTGAAATGAAGTAAGTGATTATATATTGAATGAAAGTAATTTCAAAATGGATTTGCATTTTTCAATACAAAGTTATGTCCAATTTTCAATACCTATACCGATCGCTACTCAGTCTCTTTGTTACCAACATCTCGTAAGAACGCTCAAGAACTAAAGGCTTTTTAGTTGATTAGTACTCTAAACACAAGTCTTCATTGAACTTTATGAAATGTTGCTTAAGGTGGCGCATTCGCGAGCTTTTTTTTGTCGGAATTGGAATAGAATGTACCTGTGATACTATTGTCACACATACATAGTTTACGTAATACCAAGAACATTATCCACAAAGTGATAGGCTAAAGGGCTAGTTCAATTGCTGTTTTGGCGTGTGTTCTTGGCTAGGTGATAACTGTTACTTGGTGATAGAAGAATAACACTCCGAATGTGAAACTGTATTTATTTTCTTTAAACCGTACTTTACAAAGGTTGGTGTCCAAGTGTTTTTTAATAAAATCTAATCGCTAAGAAAAAATAATAATGCAGACATATAAGGAGCGGTGCCGAGTGCAAAAACATGATGTAATTATGTTCTAGATATTTTGTGATTAATAAGAACATAGTAGGCACACCGTAATTGTGTCCAACGATATTATTATTAATATCGTCCCTTAGCTAACAACACCGCTCAAGTCAAAAATTGGCGGTTTTTACATTTTAATGCCATTAAATGAAGCTGTCCATTGCGCGTCGAACCATAGGTTTCATGAAATAGATTTCAGCCAATCAGAAGTTTTAATTGCAAAAATAGTGACAGCTCTCAAGTCGGTTGGCGTCGCAACACCGCACAGTTTTTTTTGTCTCCTGTAACGTTGCTAAAAATGACTTAAGCGGTGTTGTAAGCTAAGGGACGATATGTATTTCCAGTCCCTCCCAGAACAAAGCCACTGCTACTTCCTGTGCGAATCGCGAGGCCTCGAAGGCTGCGTGGTGAGCAGCCTGCCCTTCACTCACTCGTCCCATGTGCCCACGCTCATCGCCACCCTCAGGCAACAGGCGCTGTTCAACACTCTCATTGCCAGCTGTGTTCGATTGCAGACCAATAAAGGTATGAAGTGTGCAATCTGTATTTATTGGGCAAAGGACCAGCAACTTATCACTATGACTTCACAATCCCAAAATGAATGCTGAAGTGACCAAGCTAATTATGTCTCCGAGGTTCTGTCCACTCCAAAAGGGATTGAAGAACGTGTGTATGTATGTCGTAACAGGTCTAGTGGCCTCATTGCATTCCTACGGCAACAGAAATTGTTAAGCACTGTCAATCTATTAATACAGACTCTAGTTAGGGTTACCACATATTCTTTGGTAATTGTCAAACGTACCGACAACAAAAACAGCTGATCGATTATTCTGCCTAAAACTACTTATATGTATTAAATATTTATCATATTTAATTTCCAGCTGTGGACCTAGAAACAGTGCTAATGTTCGAAGTGAGCGCTTTATCCTGGCAACACATCTCCATATCTCTGGAACACCCCATTGACGAAAGCATGGCAACAGTGGAGTTGGACCTGACAGAAGTGTCGGCGCCCCGGGCCACTGTCTGCACCCTGGGAGCGATGCCGCGTGAACAAATAGATGAATATATAAGCAGGGTGCTGCAGAAGAGTCACTCGATACCTGTTACTTTGAGGTTAGTAAGGGGTTTAAAAATTGGGTTTATATAATATTTTTTTTAATATGCCCAGTGTACCGTATGTTGCACTCTTTTTTGGCATGCCGTAAGGACCTAATATCGTAGATCTTAATATATGGTATAGTAATATGGATGGATGATCAACTACTATAATAATATCGTTACAACCTCAATACTCATCCTAAATTTAAACGTAGAGCTCCCTTTTCGAGACGAATCAAATATATGGACATGAGCACATGCAACATTCTATCGATATTTTAATCTGATAACGTAATCTCCAGTTACATTCATTAGTGGACCTTAAATACATTATACTTATACACAAACATCATATAACAATTCAAACTTAAATACATTTTACCTGTTATACACAAACATCATCTCATAATTCATCGCCAGATCCCTAATAAAAGTATGGGAGCGTGAGGCGGCGAAGCAATTGAACGGCGGCTACTCGGCAATGGACAAGGCAAATTTTAGTATGGGCCTGGGCGCCTTGGACCCCGGCGGTGCAGGGGACGTCAAGCAGGAGCCCGGCGGCGCTCTCAGGCCCATGTACCCCGGCAGTATGGGGCATTCGCACCAAGGTTAGTGGAGCGTGCATATAGGCATATATCACTACATAGTATAAAACAAAGTCGCTTTCTCTGTCCCTATGTCTCTTTGTATGCTTAAATCTTTGACGGATGAACGGATTTTGATGCGGTTTTTTTTAATAGATAGAGTGATTCAAGAGGAAGGTTTATATGTATAATAACATGGAGTGGAGTAGGTTATATATTTTATACCCGTGCGAAGCCGTAGCGGGTCGCTAGTGTGTGTATAAATTTAGAAAAGATCAATACTCACTAGTCCGAGGTAACAATCCTCTAGTAAGTTTTTTATAGCTATTGCCTATTGCGGTAAATAAGCGGTTTTCAAAAAAAATTTTGTTGTAAGGAAATAGAATCTTGAATATATGTATGTATGTTAACAAAATATTACCTTTGTTCCCCGACGTTTCGGCCATGTTGCAATGGCACGGGTCAACGTGTTTTTGTTTATAAAATATACGCGATAAGTCCCGTTTTCTTGTAAATGGAATAAAAATGATCCCTCAAGAATGTATTTATTATTATAGGTGTACAATGTATTTATAATTGTAGGTGGCACTTACATGTCGGAAGCGAAGCACAGTATGCTAATGGAGGGCACAGAGTTAAAGCCCCAGACAGACGATCGGAAGCAGAAGAAAAGGAAATCGGACCCTGATCCCTGGGCCGTGACGCAAAAGAGGAATAAACAAGGTAAATACATCACTACATAGTATAAAACAAAGTCGCTTTCTCTGTCCCTATGTCCCTTTGTATGCTTAAATGTTTGAAACTACACAACGGATTTTGATGCAGTTTTTTTAAATAGATAGAGTGATTCAAGAGGATGGTTTATATATATAATAACATCCATTAAATAGTGGAGTATGCTATATATTTTATTCCCGTGCGTAGCCGAAGCGGGTCGCTAGTACATAATAAAATAAAACATGGCTTCAATTAATAGATAAAAAACGTAATATTATCATTAGAATACGTACATAGACATCAATGTCAGTGGCGTGACGTGAATAATCACGGGGCTAGTGTAGCCTTAGACATTGATAGTGCACGGAGGACGCCTTTTTATTATGATGTTTGTAAAATAACATAATTTTGTAGGTTTCAAGCCTGTCACTCTATCTCATTAACCCTGACTTGCAGACGTTATGTCAGGAAGAAAGGCGCCAGACTTGGTTGGTGTGCTTTTTAATCATAAAACAATCCATGATTTATCCCAGCTAGCACCGGATATATCAAAGAAACATCACTTTAATATAATACCTCATACAACGCTTTAACTCCCTAGTGGCGGAAAGGTTGTACCTTAAAACTCCGTTTTGTTATACAATGCAACATTACTTCTACTTTCGCCTCTCGCTCGCCCGTAATTCAATTATTATTATTATTTGTCATATAACTAAGCACATCGATAAATATCCTAAACAATTTAATTACATGATTAAACCAACATTAAAGAATAAATCAATAACATGGTATTTTAATAAGACCACATCTCTATCAGGTATGTCCGACATGATGGACACAGATAGCGAAGACTCGTACCCTGACCAAGATGAGAACACAATGATCAGTAACTCTTCAAATGAGTTAGAGGAACAGGGTTCATCGGTGTCACAAAATGAGTTTCCATCTGACCAAGAGATGACCAATATGGACGCCCCGGAGGGCCAAGGGGACTCGAGGAATTCCTCTGAGGATATCTCCAATGATGGTGACGTGGAAGATATGCTCAGGTAGCTATGAATATTATATAGTAGAAGAAAGGCGTTACGAGTATGTATGAACAGTGGCAGATACATAAAGAAATAATACTAGAGAGATTTGTAAGGATCATTCGAGGTGGCGATCAATAGGGACTAGGCTTATCCTGTTAGACGGGGACGTAGAAGCGTGAATATATGTGTGTATCGGATTCATCTCTTGATATTTTGTCGTCCTCAAATATTCGTCCATTGAAATTGGTAATCCTTGAAGTCGCCGTTTACCTATCCGACATTAAGGCTTATGTGTATGGTATTCATACTTTAATAACCTAGTGATATAAACCATTATAGTTTCAGTATTTATTTAAAATTATTCTAATAACATATTTATTTGTTGCAGGAATTCTTTTCAGAAGTCTGAGCACAAAAGGCAAAAGCTGAAAAACAAAGACAACGAAATGAAAAGTAAGAGTTCCTTACTGTTGGATCTATCGGACGGTAAGTCGTTCATGCCATCTTCTGTGAGCATCACTCCAATAGGAACTGCGCCCACTCCTGCTGCAGCCACTACCAACATATCGACTATGTTAAACCTGGAGCGTAGGCCCGGCATAGAGATAATCCCCATCACAGCAAACACGCCTACCGCCCTACCCAGCTCTATCACAATAACTCCAATAACGTCATCCCAAGCAAAGTCTCTAGACGATAAAATAAGATCAGAAAAGAAACTGAGCAAATCAGGCGAAGAACGCAGCAAGGAGAAAAAGAAAAAGCGCAGACGAGAGAACCCAATGGGACCCCCAGAAAAGGTGCCCCCCAAACAAGATCCACTCACAAAACCTGTGTCTGTAAGCATTAAGCCAACTGATGGATCCCCTATTAGGTCTACGTCACCCACTTCCTTACTAAGGAAATTCAGCCCAAGTCCGACTCATGGCAGATCGATCTCAATCACAAAGTCTCCAAGTCCCGTCAGCATGAAGAGCACGGGAAAGTCTTCAGGGAGTTCTAGTCACCACAACAGCCCTCGCGATTCCCCAGTACATTGTAGCCCAAAGCATTTGCCAGGGTATTCGAGTCCAAAAAACCATAGCGTCTCGTCCCCGAAACATAGTTCGTCAGGTTCGGGCAAACCGAGTATGTCGACTTTGAAATCAGCCGCCAGTGGATCCCCTTCTGGCAAGTCTAGCGGCACGGGCTACGATCTATCAAAAAAGTCTTCAAAAGATAACTACAGCTCGGGTTCGTCGTCGCGCGATAAAGAGAAGAAGCATTCAGGGCTTTCCTTCTCGAGCTCCTCTGGAAGAAATAGTCCTAAGCTCAAAAACCCTTTGAAATTAAAACAGTTAGAAATAACGCCCATTCCAGCCGACGTTTCCGTGTCGGAACCTCTCATTTCGCCACCTAACGTTGAGATGTGCAAATCAAACGCTCCAAGCCAAGCCCGTAACAGGAAAGGCTCTCTCAGCGCTGTCATCGACAAACTAAAGTCAGCGCAACACGTCAGTCCAGATAGTGAACTTGCAGCTAGTAAATCGTCCAGTTCACAAAACAAGTTTTCGGAACAGAAAAACTCACCTAGCAGTAGTACCAAAACCAGCGACTCAAAGACCCAAGAGTATATGGTTAAACCCAGTTCCGACGGCATGAAACTCACCATTAACAAGACCCGTACTAAAGAATCCAGTTCGTCAAAGCTAAACTATAACAACTCTAGCTCGTCGAAACAGTTGTCCCCGCAGATGACTAGTCCAAGTCAAGGATCACCCAAAACACACACTGGACTAAAGCCGGGTGTACTAAGTGGTCCGGCATCGAAAAAGACTCAAGTCTTACAGTCTTCGAAATCTAGTGGAGTGAGCCCAGCAGTGACCCCTCAAAAGACTTCAGTAGGGGTCACAGACTCAAGCTCCAACAGTGGTTCAAAAGTGCCTTACAAGACAAGTTCCTCTAGTTCTTCCGGATTGAATATCCCCAAGTCTTCTTCTAAAACGGGTGTTGGCTCTCCCAAAAGCAGCAGTACAGATATCTCCAAGATCGTAAGGGACAGAGAAAGGGAGAAATCGCGTAATAAGTTGATGAGCGGAAATACAGACAAGTCTTCGTTTCTTTCCAAAACTGAACGTCACTCCAGCCCTAGTGGCAGAGATGAAGTGGACAGCGATAGATTTAAATCGTCCAAGGAAGCTAACTTCTTAGTCGAAGGTTTGATTAAGCCATTAGACACAAGCAAGTTTCAAATCCCAAAGCTTAAAAACCAAACTACTCCAGATAAAGGGAGTCCGGTTTCACAATATGACAGCCGTGCACTTGTGAACGATTTTGCCAGATCAGTTGATCAAAGCAAGTACCAATTTTCACACTACCACAGTCCTAACGCACGAACCGATGACATTCAGAAGTCTGCATATCCGCTCAACGTACCCAAACCTGTTCTAAATATGGGCATTGGAAGCCCCAAAACACTTTTGGGAAAAGACTTGGATACGTTCCCAAAAATAGCTGAAAATTTATCCAAAACTGAAAGTCCGCAGCGTAAAGACGAAGCCAAGGATTATTCTACTTCGTACCCTTTACCTTTGGACTTCAAAACAGAAGCAGCTAAAGGGTTTGCTACACCCAAAGGTAGTAGCGAGGAGCGGAAAGGCGCCGACGTAACAATGAAGCCCCCTGTCAGTGGATCGGTGCCCCGAAGTGGTGCGACCACGCCGCAGGAAGCAGCAGAAATGTTGCTCGATTTCTCTGCGTCTTCGGGCAATAAAGTGTCAGGCTTGGTGGCAGTCAGGCCGGTTTACCCCGCCTCACCTGCCTTAGCGTTACAGCTGGCGAAGTCCCCCGCTCCTTCCCCTTTAGTAGTACCATCACCACATTCGAATTCCCCTTGTATCACGGATGATGAACTTATGGATGAAGCGTTAGTGGGGCCTGGTAAATAGTGAATATTCATTCCAGTCGAACTGGCATGCTCAATTGGTTCCACTGCCACTTAAAGTTCGCAAAGAGAGTATTGATAAAATACTAAAATAATGGTGTTAAGGACTACTTATATTAAGGAATTCTTGCTAAATAAACTAAGTAGTTAGGAACTAAATTATTTTATGCTAAGTAAAAAGCAGTGAGTAAGCAAAACACAACAATTAAAGACATGTAAAAAACTCTGTATACGATCGGATCAAGTTAATTGTGAATATTCTATTTTTTCCTATCCATGAGAGTTCGCTAATTGGTAACTTAAAACTCTTTGCAAAAAGGACATTGTTACATAGACACTGCCATTTCTTTTTATATGTAGGTGTCTAGTGTTCTTTTCTCAAAAAGTTTTCTTGTAAAAATTTTTATAATTGTAAGGTTTAGTTGACTATAAAAGCGGCATAATTCTAAATGTATCCTATAGTTAGTTTTATGTCCGCAATGCTTCCTTGCAGGACAGTAAATACTTTATATACATTTAATACCTGTTAGTATTCTCTATTTGATATTTACATAGTTTTATGGTTAGTGTATAGTACATAAGGATTTTATTTTTACAGTAATAAAACGATTGATGTGTCTTCTAAAGAGTTATTGAACCTCAATAAAAAACGAATTCTTGAAACATTGTATTATAAAACATTATCACTTTTTCTGAGGACAAAAATACTTACTAATGATAAACACTATCAGTTTGAGTTAGTTAACCCCGTTTATGACCTATTAAGTCTAATACTATTTTCGTATATTTATATTATACTTATGCTGAATATTTAGAAACTTGTCATTAAAAAATACATAAACTTTCGCTAATGAATGATTGAATCCCATCGCTTTTAAAATCTCTATTTAATTTGTTTTATCTCTTATCGTAAGGTTATAAATTATTCATTGTGAAGACTAATAATTATGTAGCATTATAGAGTCCCACAAAGTGTTTTTTTCAGTTTTATATAAACCTTTTTTTTATTAGGAAGCCTTACAAATTCAAACTTTCATGAAGTTTATGATAATAGACAAAAATAAGGTGAATCGTTTTCGATCCTAAATTGGTTTTGATGTAAACTTGAATCTTTTAGTAGTAATGTTAATTTGTATTGTTGCAATGACTTTTTGAATCGAGTCCCATGGCTTTTGTTATCACTGGATTTTTAGTAAAAACTTCATCGTAGTTTATACACTTTTTATATTGTAATAAAATATTTACTTCAATGAAAAGTACGTATATTTAATTTAAATTAAATAAGTCGAAGCGTCATTACTAAGGTTTAAGAGTAACTAGGTAAATAGTTATAATAGATTATCGGTTTGATAAACTAAATGACAATGTATAAAAAACTTTTCTTGTCCTCAAATAATACATATATATATTTGATAAATAATACAAAGAAATATTTTATACAAGGATTTGTAATCTACGCTTCACAGTTCGTTGCGGAGTTGTTCGTATAAATACTCGCCTTTTAGCATCGTTTTTATTTCTGAGTCATTCATATTTTATGTATATTAAAATATTTCCTAACCTTATTACAGCTAATATTTGGATGAGATTCAATCTCACGTAACGTCAGTATCAGAATTGTAATCATGTATATGTATATCGAGACAAAATTAAACACTATTATACTGAAGCAGATTATTGTACAAAATCATATGAGAGGTGTATATATATGAGTGTATATTAAAATAAATTAATTATAGTTTTATACGCTAAAGAAATAAATAAAAAGTTTGTAGATTTGAAATGATTTTATTATTAATCCCTTATGTAAATGAATGTTGGATACAAAATAGAGAGCTATTAACATTTTGCTATGTTTATTTTACAGTACATAGCATTTATAATACACTAATAGCACTACATGGCTTCTATATACTACAGAAGCAATTAAATATAATATTCCTATAAATTCACATGCTTTACCACAATCGCTTAAATAGATATTTTGATAACATGACAAATATGATAGAAACAATATTATTTCTACAATTGTGGCGTTAACCTTTAAAGGTTAGATTTTATATAGAATATGCTATCAATAATTTAACATATATGTACATATAGGTTCTTTAGTTACATGTCCACCTTAAATGAAATGGAAGCTTCTCGAACGATGCATCGTTGAGTGTTGACATTTCATCGGTATTGTTCATCAGTCGATGTGTAAAGAGTTGCAGTCTGTTTTGGCTTCTGTAATTCGATAAACCTTCAATAACAACTGTATGTATGTATATAACAACGGTACGTGCTTCAAAATATTAAATAGCATTTGGTAACACAATAACATTGGAGACTTGATCATTTGAATAATTATGGTAGTGAATGTCACTTCTCCTTAAATGCAGATTTTGTCTATTTGCAGGAGATACATATGCGCCCTAAATATTTTTTCTAACTTAAGCCTTAATTTATGAATGCTACTTATGTGTCTCTTAATTTCTTGAATAGCTCTTTTAGGGTATATGGGGAACTTAACAGAACATTTTGATTTAAAGGTATTATTAAGTTATTCTTAACTACTATTATGAACTAAGAATGTATCAACTCAATATATGAATCATCGAAGTCAATGAATATACAATCACTAAAAGGATAACATTTAGTGTCAATAAGAAAATATTATTTATAAAATAAGTTAAAGTTTAAACACTATCTGACCTTTGAGACACTTAAAGCATAACATTTACAGATCAAGCTACAATCTAAACACTCACGTCAAGCCCAAAACACTAAAGAGGAATAGGCAGGATATATTTTATCCGATCCTAACAAATTACATCTCATACACATTCGGTAGTCATAGCTAAAAAAGTTTGTTTTAATATAATTACTTATCGATAGTTATAACACACATGTGTTACGTGTGTATAATAATTGATTTTTGGATTATCTCACAGTTTCAAGAATAGAGCATCCATAAGAAGGTTAATGGGTGTGAATGGGGTAAAAGATTTGTCAGGATCATTCAAGGAAGCATCTAGTCTGTGGCTTTACCATTGAGGAAGTTGAAGCGTGCCAATACATGTATGTAAAATATTAATAATTACCTTATTTTCCCCACGCTTTCACACAAGGCCGTGGTCCTATAGGTCTTGGTCGATCGAAGCGTCTGCCACTCTGGAATGTTCTCTGTTGTTTTCTTTCCTTGAGCCTTTTCATGGCAAACCTCGGGAGGAAGCCATGCGCCTCTGCCACATCCATCATTTCCGCTGGTTGTGCTTCAACCTCTTTCGTTTCTGATATAGGACCTCCTTGGATTTGGAATAGTATTGACAGTATGAAGGTTAGGAAGACTAAAAACTTCATGGTGTTGAATACAAATTTAACAAAATGAAAACGATATTTCTATTAGCTTTTCTTCTCTTTGTGGTATGTTAGCGATGTGCATCTGAACTCAGTGAGAGAATTTGTGACATGCCTTTATATGTTAGACTAATGACACACATGTGCTACTGTTTACTCCCTGCGGAGCTGTTTTAAGAATTGTAACGGTTTATGTTCCGTTTCCAATTATCGCCTTTTCAGTGTTCCATATTCATAGTCACGATTTTCTTCTTACAAGGCATTATGTTTTAAGGAGCTACAAATTCCCGAAAACTCAGTAAACATGATTGTTTGTGTTTATTTAGCAATGTATGCTTAACTCTCCGTTTAAAGTAATTAAGCAGCATTTACGTAGGTAGGTACACCCTCAATCCTAGGTTTACATTCAGAGATATATCAACCTTAGTATTCGTAGTGCATCAGTATAATACCTATAATATGAGAAAACGATTCAATTTTTACAGTTTCAATTCAAATTTAAATTTATCAAGGAAATGAACGTACCTATAAATGAATCAAAATATTTACAAAACTTTTACAAGTTACATTATACTATAAATTACTTCCGCAATGGTAAAAATTGCGAACAATAGCTCAGAAACCTGAATGAATTAAACTTTTCTTTTGTATATGGTTCGAGTACAATACTAAGTGAATGAGAACATGTAATCAGAAGTAACAAAAGGAAATCAAAATGCTCTAAAACTCAGGTCAACATATAAGTAATGTAGCTTTTATCACCATTGTAGAATTTTTATAATATATTTCTGTTCATGAACACTTTGCACATAATTATTAAAAATTTTGGGTCAAGGGGTTATTGGAATCTAATTTACGATGGGCTAGCTAGAGTACCCGCCACATAAGGTGGCAGTAGCCAAACTTGGAACTAAATTTGACGTTTCCGCCATTGCGTGTTATTTTGTATGAAAGGTAAATTTAGTATTACCAGCGTTGTGTTTTTTGCCCACTCTTTGTAATTTTTATGTTTGTTAAGGGTGATTATAATAAATTGATTTCTGGAGTTTCTTGTTAGTTCTTCTCCAAGGGTCTCCGCTGAACTTCTTCTTCTCAATCGTTACGCTCTTATCAGAGCGGTCGTGGTCTTCATGACGTGGCATCTTGAGCAGCCGAAATGGTTGGTGAACTAACCTCGGTAAAAATATGTAAAGACAATGCTCAGTGCCATGTTTGAAATAGTTTTTTTACATACATACATACACATCACGCCTGATTCCCTGTAGAGGGGTAGGCAGAGATCACGGATCCCCATTTGTCCCGATCCTGACAGACCACTTTCGCTTCATTGACATTCATACATTCTCTAATACACTCTCGGCGGTTATAGGTACTCCTAACGTCACCTTTTTTCAATATAGCGTCTATCTGACTGTTACATATATGTCTTATTAGGCCGGCCCCTACGTAACCGCCCTTCCACTTCACTCATATATATTCCTTTTGTCAATATATAGTTTTTTTAATTTGTACTTAGATCATAAAATAACTTTCAAAGAGAGCTTATGATAGGGCCTATTTTGAATAAAAATATTTTGACTTTTGACTTTGGTATATTAATTTGTTTTATTTGAGTTTATAGCTCTGCAACCAAAGATCGTTACAAATGAAACCTCAATATAATGTATGGAGCCGTATGGCACAGTGAGTGCTAGTTTTGGCGTGTTTACTGGCAACACTGGATTACGCGACTGTGGCGACGCCTCCAACTGCCACCTTATGTGGCGGGTACTCTACCCGTCTATTGAGACAACATGTCTACATGATCCTTTTACAACCCCAAACCATGCTCAAAGGGACCAATATACCATCAATATCTCCAATAAAAGAACGTAAATGTGAATTGAATGTATGTTTGTTTATCTATACCGCACACATATAAGAATACTATACTAGTACTATGCCACTATGCTTTGTAGTATATGCCTTTACTAACATGTCAATATAGTACCTACTTGCCAAAATAAGTGTCCTCATAATGACGTGCTTTCAGCGGTCGAACTGTCATATCTCGTCCAGTGCTGCATAAGTGCCCAATTTGGTTATCGATTTGTGTGGATGACGCCAATGTTTCTTTAATATTGATAAATGCTTTTCAGTGTTCAAGTGACCAAACAAAGATTAGTTTACTCATGTAGGCATGCTTTGTTTGATTTTGGAAGGTTGTGTGTTATAGATTGTTTTGAACGAAGTAAACACATTGGAATCGCGCATTATTCGTAAAGGAACCTATTGATGAAAATTGGTAAATAAGCAAAACTGAATAAATAAAGTTTAAAATTTTATGAAAATAAGTTTCAACCTCTGGAAACTAAATTCATTATAAAGATAAACTACGACTATAAACGGATTTTTTTATAATAATTTAAATAACTTTACATAACATATACATACTAATCTCATCCTTAATTTTGCCAGAGATAGGCGAAACCTTGCTAAAACCCTAGTACATTATCAATACTTTCCGGGTTGATACAACCTCGGAGACACAAAATCTCATTGGTTTACTTGTAGCGGTTATATTGGCGCTGTGATGACATTTATATGAGAAATTACGCGACAGGTTGCTAGCTCAAGCCCCTATAAATATATCCTCCTAGTTTCCTATGACATGCCAGGAAAACAGCAGCTAGTTATCATTATTTTACGTTTAGGACGGGACATTTTTCTAGTACCTATTTTTGCAATAGATTTGACAGTACTATTATTAGACCACGACTATAACTTTGAACATAAGAACGACATATGTGTCACATAATAAACCGTATGATTCAGTTCGAGCCAGTTCAATTCATGTGAATTTTCAGAGCAAACAAAGGTTGCACCTGTATTATTCATCTTACATACATCTTTCGAAGAAGTACGTTTCATACTTAGCTGAAATAGACTACAAGTAATTTTTCGTGACATATCTAATCTCATATTGGTTTTTCATTGTGACCCTTAATCATAATGTAATGATTTATGATATGATATAATATATATTATGATTTATATACAGCTTAGCTGCATCAAATACTGAAACAGCACCTTTTCATTACATCAAGTGCATACTCCTTATATGTATTGTGTTTTATCAAAGTGTGTATAAATAGTGTTATGTAAAAATGTACGAGTATATAAGCAATGAATAAATGTTTTTCTTTCTTTCATTTATGCTCATTAAACAAACACCCGTCTAAAATGAACTAACAATCTCCGTAACGCAAACGATTTACCACCTGAATGCTTATTGTGAAGTTGTGCGTTTCAATCCAGATGGGGGCTAAGTAAATAATCACAGTCTTCTCACGTTTTCCAGTCTGATCGTTGATTACATGTGTGATATAATTTATTTATCTCTTAATCAAATTTCTCATACGTTACTTAGTACCACTAACACAGGTGTTAAATAAACTTACCAAGGGGCTAGCTCATTTGGTGTAAGTGTCCTAAAAATTATAATATTATAAGTACTTACATCGGTTGCTCTATCTCTAGAAAGTGGACACAACACGTCACAATGACATTATGTTCAAAATAACGTACATGATTTTATTTCTAACTTAAGACTATAAACCCTGAACCCGATAGTAACCTCCACTACCATTTGATTGCGTTGTACAATGTCAAAACCAGTTTAATTTCCTTCTTGGCAAGTACCTTCGTAACTCAATCGTCCTGTTTGCCTTTAATCTCTTATCATATCCATTCCATATAAGCTCATAAAGGACACTGCACGCAAGATACGAATTAGTCACATTTATTGATCACTTTTTTACTGGGGTGCAAAATGGGTGTACCAGTTTATTTATTATGTTGTGAACAATTGGGTACCTACCTATTACCTATATTCCGTATCAACTCCATCAGACTACGATAGTTTTGGTTTAACTGACCAAAATAATAGTATATCTTTAACGATTATACCCCGCAAGAGAAAATATATGTATATATCTCATTGTATAAAATGTATAAAACAAAATCTAGTTTGGAAACTTCTTACCTTTTTAACTTCAAATTTAACAGAAAGAGCTGTTTACCAAAAACATCACATTTTATTAGAATGTTTAATAGCATGGTGATTTTTCATTAATAACACTTTTCATCAAATACATACATTTCATCGGGCATTTACATAAGGTCGGTCACAAAAAGCGGCGGTCAAATCGAATATCTGTTTGTATTAGTCGGTGACCGAATACAGCCTGCAGCCGAATGCGGTCTAACCGACTAATGTAATAATGCTATATCAAACATGCCTTTTGTATCGAAAATCGTGGCGTTATATAATCAAACCGAATGAATTAAATATGGAGTCACCAATGTTTTTGGGGATTAGAAAGAAAACACAATTTGCTATTAACGTATAGTACATTTTATAAATAAAACCTTGATGCAGTGAAAATCTGCCGCCACGGTATACGATTCAGCTAAGTTACATTACTGATCCTCTGACAGACACTTAGCATGCAATAACCATATAAAACAAGATAGATACATCCATTTTCACGGTTACTCAAGTAATTAGTATCGATCTCGAGAGCGGAATAATTGCCTGTAAAACTAAGTGCACACTCATTGACTATCAATATTACTCTTGTTTGCATTTTTCTATATGTACTTTGTTAAATTGAGATACCTACATAATATATAATAATAAAATTTGGACATTATTACACCAATTGAACTAGCCCCTTGGTGAGTACATTTAAGACTTGTATTAAGGGTACTAGTCAACGTATATTTACGAAATGTATACATATTATATATAGACATATTATAATCGACGACCAGACTGGAAAGCAGTAGAAAAGCGTCATTCTTAACTCTGCCTCCACCGGCAATCGAACCCGGGACCTCACGATTAGCCTTCGGTGTCTAACTCATCTACATTAATTACTCTTCAGTTAAGATGATTATAAGATTGTTTCTAAACGGTATATAATCTGTAGGTACCTAATAGCAATCTGATAAGCTACTGGTCAATATTTCTGAAGCAGTAGCTATGTTGACGATGTCCATGAGTTGATAAAGTTATCAGTACGAGTATATCGATTTCAATGTTTAAAAAGGAAGCTAAAAAGACGTCGCTGCATTTTGTTATATTGAAGTTTTTAGAGATAAGTTTACCTGTTTATGTGTATAGTTCTGTCTTAATTGTGTTTAGCAATCGCATATAAAATAATAAAGACTATAGGTTAATATGAATATGAAACAATTTCTCAATTTCTAGAATAGGTAGATCTGTTTGTTTCCTACATAATTAGAATAAAAATCAATTAATTATGATTAGTTCTACTTCTTTGAGGATTGTGTGCTTATGCGAATACGTAATAAGGTACGAGGATGTAGATATAAGAAATTACGTGTACAATATTCAAATGACGTATTTTCATCATTTCCGCTTATCGTCTCAGTCGAAATATTTCTATAAACATTTATGCCAATTCATCGCTTAGTAATTTTTAAAATAAATTAATCATCTCACTTCTATCTGCTGCAATCCTATACAATAATTGCTCAATAATACATATATTTTACCAAAACCTAAATCTCTTATCAAACACACGTTTTGACCGTCCATTGAAATGTTTATCAACTAAACACGTGCTTGTGATTTTGGCCAAAAAACAAACTTTCACCAGTTCTTCATTGGGCCTTAACAGGATACATTCACGTGTCATATTAGCTCGCCATTTCGTGATTAAGGTCGATGCTTTAACTTTGGAGGCTTTAGCAAGAATACATACACAACACAATGCCTCTATTCGCTTAGTACTTCAGTCAGTTGTGAAAAGGCCGCGGGCGAGCGATCGCGTACTTTCAGCCGCGAATATCGATCGTAATGATACCGCTCATAACTCAATCTTAACAACGGATATTACTATTTTAATGCCATAAGTTATAAAGTTTTTTATTATTTATAAGTTGATAAGTGCGTCATTTAGTGGACTAAATAGAAAGAAAACAATTTTGTCAATGGCTAAAGACAAGGTCAATAGGTTAGTATTAAATTAAATTATTTTAATCAACGTTGATAATGGGAGTGTCATTTTTGCAACGGCGCGAAATTTGTTTTTTTATTGTCTTAATTTATAATTTGGTGTGAAATTGCTATTTAAGCATAATAATGACGGGATATGTTTATTTAAGCGGTTGTTTAGTGTTATAAATATAAATTTAAGATACTCCCAACCGCATTTCGAAACTTTTGTGAAGATTATGCACCTAGCATGCTTTGTGTTGGATTATGCCATACCAACTGAAGCTGTCATTTTCATCGTTTCATTAATATCTATTTAATTTTTTCATCTTCATAGTTCGTCAAAAAATAAGAGAAAATAATAACACATCTGTTAGTGGCTAATCGGTCAAAACAAGTTGCCATCATTAAGACAAAACATTGATAACACGTGACAGGGTAAAGAAATAGTTATAAAAATAATTTGAAATCTACATTTTGTTTGATAACTTATTAAGGTCATCATTAGTCGAGTGTTATATTGAATAATAGTTATGATTTATATTCCAAAACATAAACTAGTGATGTATATTAAATAAATTTTAAAACTAATCCAATAATTGCGGTTAACGTATATAATATAGTTAAAACATTCACAATAAGCTACTATTATATGTATATAGTAGAAAACTTTTTCGAAGTAACAAGAAACATTATAACTAAATACAATTATCATTTAATGCCCATAAGATTTGCAATTTATGTGTTATGACTGTTTGCTAGCCCCATGCCATAAAGTAACCAACAAGATAATCAGTTATAACTAATCTTCCGGTGTGATGGTAATTTTATTCATAAGGAAACGACATATCAGCATTATCAAATGTAATACCTACGTCAGCGTAAGTTTATTTAAATAATAATTAAAGTTAGTCATCAGAAAATAGAAAAAGGAACCTTTGCAGTAATGCTATTTTTAATAAATGGTTGCCTAGCAACTTCATAAATATTGCGAAATAATGCGCCAATATTTTTCATATATCGTTTTAGCTATGGGTAAGCAACTTGCATGCATTTAACAAAAAAAACAATTCATTCTTCATATTTAATTATTTTCTTTCTTCGTATATTTAATTTCCTCTGTCGATTTAATGCTGATAGAAACAAAACAATATCTTAATATATGATAATATGTTGAATTTATAGATATCACCCACATGAATTAGTGAAACCATTATATATGTATGTTACAAGACACTAAGATTCCTTTGCTTTCTTCTTTAATCATAACTAATTACACTACTATAACAGTAATTTAGGTAAAGAGCATATTTCCTTTGACATATTTTTTCGTATAATATGACAAATGAGATAATGGTACTACCTTTCATGATAAGGTTATCAGATTAGTGTGAGCTTATGAATAAGCTTTGTAAGCTAGTATAAGATAGCAAAAAGCCCTACAAATTAATTTAGGGAGTGTCCCAAATAAAGGCTACTAAATAATATTATCATTATCCAATTATATCTATTTTTGGTCCTTTTATACTGCTAATGGTTTTCTCTAACAGACTACAACGAAAATAAAATACTCATACGCAATACTTTCTTAGCGTAAAATATTCATTACTGCGGACGGCTGCATAACCCTTGCGGAATAGTCGAAGATTCAAGCACCCATCTCCGAAACTGCAGAGTGAGTGATGCTATGGCCAATTCGAACTAACATGTTAACCAGATAGTCATAAAACGTGACAGGTGAAAAACCGTGTCGCTATACATACATACACTGCTTTTAACCTTACAATAAGTACGTTGCATCAATTTTATTTGGATAGTGTTTAAAGGAACATAAGATAATACGAAAATGCACGCCTAAAATACGGAATTATACACCAAAATAATACAGTCCCATCCCACCTTTGTTGTTCGTCTATTTTGGTGTAGATTACAGTTTTTTTGATGTGCATTGAATTATTTTCCCTTTTTTTTCTTTATTAACCTTACATAAAAATCATGACCGATACTCACAATTCTTAAAATTAATATATATCTCCTTGGTATATGAATTCGCAGAATATAGCGAATTTGCCAAGTACTAGCAAAGAAGCAAATTGATTTTAATGAGTAAAGAACGAGCGCTTGTTGAATTGATTGCTATAAACAACATAGACCTAGGCATGAGTTGAAATTACTATCACGTGGTGTACCACGATTCAATGGTTGGAAACGTGAACCGTGAAATCAATTCAATATTTGATCGAGGCTGTTTAATTTGAATGTTAGAGATCCCGCCACATAAGGTGGCAGTTGGAGGCGTCGCCACAGTCGCGTAATTCAGTGTTACCAGTAAACACGCCAAAACTAGCACTCACTGTGCCATACGGCTCGATACATTATAGGTTTCATTTGTAACGGTCTTTGGTTGCAGAGCTATAAACTCAAATAAAACAAATTAATATATCAAAGTCAAAATATGTTTATTAAACTATTTCAAACATGATTAATAATTAACGGGACTTATCCTTCTTATTATATATTACATATATTATGTGTTCCTTCACTCTGTCCGCAATAGATCGTTTAGTGTGTTCGACGTAGGATTTCCCACAGCTGCAATCAATCTTATACACACCCTTATATCTTATATCATGAGTATAAATCGCGAATCTCTTAAAACTATTATTTCAAACATGGCACTGAGCATTGTCTTTACATATTTTTTACCGAGGTTAGATCAGCGGAGACCATAGCTTGGAGAAGAACTAACAAGAAACTCCGGAAATCAATTTATTATAATCACCCTTAACAAACATAAAAATTACAAAGAGTGGGCAAAAAACACAACGCTGGTAATACTAAATTTACCTTTCATACAAAATAACACGCAATGGCGGTAACGTCAAATTTAGTTCCAAGTTTGGCTACTGCCACCTTATGTGGCGGGATCTCTATCAACGTACCTCCTAACCTTAACCTAAAGCACAGCGATAATTTAATACTATAAGTATTCAAAGGTATCGATAAAATATAAATGTGGTTCTTGTACTTTTAAGTGTATACAGAGAACATGGATCCCCATTTGTCTCGGTCCTGATAAACTTTATACGCACTCGACAGTTATATCTACTTATATGGCTATCATATGTATTTTTTAGCCGTACCCTACGTAACCGTCTTTTCACCTCATCTACATAAACCTTTCCTCGAGCTACTATTGTCAAAACTATTATAAGTTTGGTTGGTATGTCCTACAATAAAATTAATAATATAAGTTTTTTTAGAAATATGTTTCAAATGAAGCAAAAAATCGGTGTCAGGAAAAACTTTTCATGGTTTTTCTACTATAATAGAGTACCCGCCACATAAGGTGGCAGTAGCCAAACTTGGAACTAAATTTGACGTTTCCGCCATTGCGTGTTATTTTGTATGAAAGGTAAATTTAGTATTACCAGCGTTGTGTTTTTTGCCCACTCTTTGTAATTTTTATGTTTGTTAAGGGTGATTATAATAAATTGATTTCTGGAGTTTCTTGTTAGTTCTTTTCTAGGGTCTCCGCTGAACTTCTTCTTCTCAATCGTTACGCTCTTATCAGAGCGGTCGTGGTCTTCATACACTCTCGGCGGTTATAGGTACTCCTAACGTCACCTTTTTTCAATATAGCGTCTATCTGACTGTTACATATATGTCTTATTAGGCCGGCCCCTACGTAACCGCCCTTCCACTTCACTCATATATATTCCTTTTGTCAATATATAGTTTTTTAATTTGTACTTAGATCATACAATAACTTTCAAAGAGAGCTTATGATAGGGCCTATTTTGAATAAAAATATTTTGACTTTTGACTTTGAGGTATATTAATTTGTTTTATTTGAGTTTATAGCTCTGCAACCAAAGATCGTTACAAATGAAACCTCAATATAATGAATCGAGCCGTATGGCACAGTGAGTGCTAGTTTTGGCGTGTTTACTGGCAACACTGGATTACGCGACTGTGGCGACGCCTCCAACTGCCACCTTATGTGGCGGGTACTCTAAGACTGTCTGCTTGAGTAGCGACAATTTTACCAAAATCTGGACGAATGAAGCGTGTTTTCATAAAGTATAATAATAATGTAGTCATTTCTTTCTTATCCTGTTTGCTGTCAAAATTTGTCCTTGACCACTGATATTAGCTTACTTGACGTATATCACTTGCAACTTGATTTTAACTTCCCGTGCTACCTGTGACGTAAATAAAACGCTAACTAACTGCCTTTCATCCCGGCATGGAACTTTGGTTCAATGGAATCTGATGCGTGATTGTCTAGATCTTTCACTAATATCATGTGATATCCATATTAATCTCTTCGCAACCCTGATGCTAATGCATAAAGTAACTACAAAGCCATATGTCTCCGAGTTTCTATCCATACTAAAAATTAGAAGGGACGTAAACGTTTATTTATGTTTAACAGTTTAAAAACTATTACTTACAGAATACACAATTATTTACATACACATAAATATATGTGTTACTTAGCTAATACTCAAGAGGAAAACGTACGAGTGTGTTCGTATTGGTTTTAATTAAACTGTTCGTTGAGGTACTTTATTAACCTAGATGGCTATTGAATGAACAAAGTAGCAACATAAAATTTGCAGTTAAATCTCTATGGCAGATAATATAATTGATGTTGTATTATACAAGTATAAGTAACGTTGATGAATATTGTAGAGATTTTACTGATATTGTAGCTATTGTTTCATTCAATTATACGTACATAGTAAAGAATACCCATAATAGTATAGTATTCTTATATATGTAAGTATACCGAAACAATTTTCTCATAAACTTTAATATTATTACATAACTATCATTTTAGTAACTGAAACATGAAATCGTTGTCTATACTAATTAAAACTAGAATTAGTATTTCATCAACCCTGAACCACATTTTTAATCTTGTTAATCATAAATGATGCAAATTGACAGTTTATTTGCATGCTAAATGAAATTTTAACTAGCTGCCATTTCTCCCGGTATGTTGTAGAAGGCGACTAAGGGACTGAGGGTAAATTGAATCTATTGGGCGATGGTTTAGCAATGTGTCACTAATGTTCCATTATGACATCGTAAACCCAATATTTATACTAATAAGTAACCTAGGAGATGTATCTTCGATGTTCTGTCCACCCCGCAAAGGATTGGAGGATATGAATGTATGTGACGACCTCCGTAACACGATTGGTTAACCACCTGAACGCTAATCGAGAGGTACCAGGTTCGATTCCCGGTGAAGTTAGGAAACTACGTTTCTTCTGCTTTCCAGTCTGGTCGTTGATAATATAACATATGCTATACTCGTACATGTATTTATCCATCTATCATAAGTATAATATTTCTTAAATATACGTTGACTAGTACCCTTAACACAAGTCCTAAATATACTTAGAAAGGACTATCTCGATTGGTGTAATAGCGTTCTTCAATATTCTTGTTATATTGTATGTATGTACAAATACATAACACTGAGGTTCCATTCAAAAAGATCCTAACCTCGAAATTCAAATGAGTTTCTTCAAAACGAGAAATAGATCACATGGAATAAAACCGTGTTCGGAAGCGATCACGCTCCCTACATGTGAATCTCTGCTATTCTCGAGTAACATATAATTTGTATACAACAAGCAGACCGTTTAAGTCTCATTCGTAACCGTTTTGGTTTGTGTTCGTAACTCATATTACAATACCTCCAATGTTGGTCCGTTGATGATTAATCGACCAAGTGAAGATTCAGTGGGAACTAGGTGCCGTTCTTTCCATACGCATATTGCATAGCATATCGTACGATACTAAAGGATAGGGTTCAGTAGAATTTTAGATGATAGATAGCCAAAACTAATATTAAGGTCATATTGTGTTTCCAAAGTTCGGAAAACCCCGTAAAGAATAGTAGAACATACATATACATCCACGTCCTTTAAATCCTTTCGGATGGTCAGAACCTCGAAGAAATAATATTCACTAGGTTACTTTTTAGCATGAATATTGGTGACAGGTTGCTAGCCCATCGCCCAATAGATTCCATTAACCCCTAGTCCCTTAGTCGCCTCCTACGACATGCCAGGAAAAACAGCAGCTAGTTAGCATTCTTTTTACGTCCAAGCTAGCACGGGAATTGCAGAATTTGTTTGTAATATCGTCGTTGCGCCTGGACAAACCGATAAACATTATTTTAAGAAAAAACGATCTTTGTCACTGTGGAAGCTTCCTTGCTACGCCCGTCATGCCTGTGAAACCCGTTTTGTGATATATCAAAAGAAAACGAACATAGCTTTTTCCGCTATGTATCGTTTAAACAAAAATCCGCGTCCTGAAATACGTAACAGTTTTTCGTCTTGTATCAAAATTTACGATTTTGTCTTAATCGGTTCTTCCAGGAGAAACGACGATATATGTAAATAGTCTGACAATGTGTGTAGTAAGAGTGACCAATAAGGAATGGTAATTATATGCTTCGTCAGCCAGTGTCAGCATATTATAAGAGATTAGTATTTTCCCGACAGCTATTACTCGTATCAAAGTTCAACAAAAAAGCCGACCGGTTTCAACCGCATTGACTATTTGTGTAGGTCAATACGCTTTGTTAAAGTTTGTTTGAGTATTAGGGTTTTGTTAGTTGGTCTGATTCAGATTTTAGACTAGTTTGATTTGAATGCTTATAATTATTAAGTACATACTGTTGTACTTTAGAGTCATACCATGTTTATTGTTAACTTTTTAACGAGCATTTCATCAGTTTAAACTCATTGCTTGCAAGACAGGTTTCGACTCTCGACGGAAGCATCTACATTTATATACATATTTATTATGTTTAAATTTTTCGAGCATGGAAAATAAAATGCTATGAACCACCTAATCCCATAAATATCTAATAGAATCATTAAAATTTCAGGACCGTGACTTCCCTTATGCTCAAAACGATAGTTATGTTCATTATTTTTTAACTCGTAACAAAGGTTAATAATATTGACTTTCAAACATTATATTGTTCGTAACTTCAAATAACTTGTAAGCCATTGTACAGTGCATGGGGAGAAGGTTTTATTTTCATCTGATTTGATATTAGCTCACTTTGCAAATTCTAATATATATTCTAATTCTATAATTGTTATAAAAATAAACTCTGTGTAGATTGTCTAATCGCATATTTTCAAAATATGTTTTCAAAGTACAATAAAATTCATACTTTAAACCAGTGTCTTATCCGAGGATAATATGTGAAAAATCATAAGTAGCTCAAAAAGTATTAGTTTATATTAGAATTGCATAACTAGTATGATAGCAAGTCGAAATAAGCTTTTTATAGAGCCCCAAAGAGAAAGTATATCATTATAAGTATATAATAAAAGGAAGTATACGATTACACTGATAATTTTCAGAAATATCAGATTTACCTTGTCTTTTCCTTATCACTTACTACGTTTTTTTATTGAATGACTTTCATGTAAACATAATAATATAACACACTATTTGATATCTATAATCTGTACCAGTATCATTATTATATATTTTAATCAATAAAATAATGATATTGCTTTGTTTTAGAAACGAATATTTATCATTACAACAAAAAATATTAATTATCTATAATTACGATTTTATAATTACTCGTATAAACGAGAGTGAAACACATATTTCTTGGATTGAAACATACTTTTTCGACCAATGCAAATAAAAGGATGATTATGGCATTCGTGAAGTTTTATTCTTGTAGAACTAAGGCTTTAAAGAATCGCTGCCATATACCTAGGGAATGTATACAATACCCCGATCGTTCAAGGAATGTATGAAATTATGCCGCCGTAAGCATTTCAAAGTACCCTTGTACGAGGATTAATGAAATTTCGAAGAGCTATAAAGAACGCATAAAATCGTCTAGACACATTCAAAACTATATGCATAAAATATTTAAATATCTGAGATTTCGATTAAAATCGCTTATCAATCGTGTACATTATCTTTATATCAATTCTTGAGATCAATGCAATCTCATTAATCCGTCACGTTTGTAACTCCGCCTTTATCGAAAAAAATATTTCGCAACGTTTGTAAGAGTGGTGTTAAGTTGTTTATCTACACATTTACAATTAAATATGAATAGTAGGCATAAATGGATATAATTTGGATAAAATAAACAACTAACGAACTTGCTTTATCAATAAATTCGTAGTAATTATATTTATCGTAAATGATTACGAAAATATTTCGTAACTCAAAAACCATGCTTTATCATTCGTATTACGAACTGAAGTTTCTTGTATTTTCTAACCTTTGGATCTAAAGATCACCTAAGCTACGGCCACGGGGGTTATTAACCTTCGTTCACAGACTCACGTGCCGAATTGTTGCTTATTTTGCATATATTTTAAGTGATGTATGTATATTCGATTCAGGACTGTAAATCCCTTCTTTACTTATATCTTAAGTATTAGTAACACCAAATATAATATTAATATCACGTTAATATCGATAATATCACGTAGAACACCAGCTATCTGGCAAATCATAGACTAAAATTGCCCTAAGCCCGTTAGTCATACTTGTTATCACTCTACCATGTGAGTACCGTGAACGCACGGTCGAGAAGCATATTTGTAAGGTGTATATCTACTACTTACTTCATACATTATTAAATAATCATTCACACGGACGGAACGTGCCAAAACAAAATACTCATCTACCTAAATGCACGAAACGCCGCGATGGCAAATTTCCAGGGCCCTTACTCCACTAATTCATATTGGCCACAATATTACTTCAGTGTCGACATTGTGGCAGTTCAATGGCCGTAATTTGACACTTTTCGCACTCCACTAACAAATTTCGGCCACTGAAGCGCTATCGAAATACAACTAATCAAACGTGCCTCAATATTAGTTCAATAGCCTTCATTTTGGTACTCTACTATTGTTTTGACAGCTATTTTTGTCTAAGGTCAATATCTAGTGTACACTCACACACTCAGTTAGTAGTTTTAGTTTCAATTAAAAACATTAAATATTTTTTCAGTTACGTTTTTAGTTACGTTTACGTTATAAACTTAAAACTTTTAACTGCTAAATCAATATGCATTAATTGACATTGCTGCATAGCAGTGCAAACAGTTTTTTAAATTGTTGTAATCCATAGACAATAATTTCTGTACTTTGTGTGTGGCCACTAAAGTGCCATTGACTCGCTATTATGGCGCTATTCTGGCTGTCAAAATATTAGCAGAGTGCCACTTTTACGGCCGAGATGCAGATTTATCGCTATAGCCTCGCAGTTGAGTGGTTGTCAAAGTTAATTAGTGGAGTAAGGGCCCAGACAACATGGCGACCAGTTAGTATTTAATATAAATACCTATATTAAAACATTGTGTAATATTTTGATCCGAACTTTATGACGTCATTATGCGTAGTCACGGTTTTGATTTTCATCTCTAGAATTTTTTTATTGTCAATTGAATGGCAATATTATTATTTATGTAAGTGACTAGATAGAAGCCGCAAATTGAAGATGCAGGAAAATGCTTAACCACAGATTTTATGTTGATTTCAATGTTTACAGCTGTTTGAGAAATCATTATTATAGTGTACATTGAAGGTTGTGGAATCTTTTTCAGTTCTCTGATCATGGACTATCTCCATTGCAGCATCCATTGCGTGGTCCCCTGAAAATTCTTAATAAGACTCAGTATTACATGCAAGAAACAACAAAGACTTTAAACCAATAACCGGATCCATCAATAGTTTCAAAAAGTCTCAAGTCTACACAGTTATTACAAACAACGAACGAACGAATCATTAACCCTTTGATATATACATCTATTAAAATCTTCTTCTCTCTATTAAAATCTTTAATTAAAAAACGGCATTTCAAAAAAATAACATTGCTAACATTTATTTGAAAACTATATCATATAGATATTTCAGATTCATATACATATCAACTCTATAGCAACGAATAACAACTATCAACATTTTGCTATATCAGTTAATTTTATTATACCAACGAAACAAAGCAACTAACTAACGATAAAGGATTGAGCATTTTTAATTGTCCTTGATACCCATCCTTATTGGAAAACCCTGACAGAGCACGTTCACGAAATCAAGATAAATGTCCGAGCTTAGTCGGTGTAATTAATCATTTACACAATGTACATAAAATGTAATTGACATTAGATTGAATGTGATTGAGTACTTAGTGTTTGTGAACGCGGAAACGGTTTATTCAGCCTATAAATAAGTTGCATGCCTTTCAATCAACAGCGCATTAGAACTTCCGCTACTGCATTTCTAAGCGCCGGCGCCGACTTAGAAAAGACGACATAACTTAATTTAATAGGTGCATTTAGCATTATCCATATATAGTGCATACTATATGTATATCAATATTATTATTATTTACAATTTCATTCACATTGTTTAATCCCGTTCGGGGTGGACTCTTTGGAGATATTCCTAGGTCAATTTTAAGGATGAATATACTAACACGGGATATAAGTATACGAGTAATGTTAGAATAACTCAAACAATGAAATGAAAATATTCTCTTAGAATAAATCACAGAATAGAGCAACATTGTACGGATTCTTAACTAATTAAATACTTTTACTCGACTATTGCAAACCTCTAGGTGTCCTATTTAACTATATCAATCCTCTAGATACGAATGCCAAAAAAATGGGATGTTTGTTTCCTGATAAAGAAATACGAGTAGATAAGATGCTATAAGTGGGTAACGTCCTATAAGTTCTATTCGCTGGACTTTGCTCTATCACTCGAGAAGAATATGAAAACCAGATCCAATTGAATACTAAAAGAGCGAGCTTTCACTTTATCTTAAATCTTGAGAGCACAGATAACAGAATACTATACTCTAATAATAAGGTTCCTTCACACACTGACCTATTTACAAACTCTGTAGATTGAGGGCTTATGGGGTGATAGAATGAAACCGGTGACGTCATTTTTGCAGGAATGACGCGAGTCTCGTGTCAACAATATGAAGGAGGTTGATAATTAATCATATGGTTTGTAACATTTTACTAAAACAGAATACTTTGTGCTCGTCACGACACGGCTCTTTAGTTCTTATATAACTTGATGTATGTATAAATCGTATAACATACAATAATAATATAATAAAAGATAACAAAAGAGGAATAGATCAAATAGTATATTAGCTGTATGTTTTAGTTAGTTATACCTTACATTGGTTCCAGCTAATTTTAATCTGAGATCTAATATGACATTAATGTGCTTACATGCTGACATTAGGTACGATAGGAAAATAACTAAACTTTTGCTTTTTAATGCTTCGGTTGAATTCTATTCTTTTTATAAAGTTGTAATGTAGGTCACGACATCGGTCAACGTAGAATGATTGTACAAAAAGTAACAAAAATGGAAATTATGCTGGCAGGAAGCATGTTACATCGTAAACGTTTGAATAATTCCACAAGTTAAATTTAAACCACAGTATGAATCAAATGCGATAATAATACCACACATTAACTTGTTAACGTTCTCATACTAACAATGAGCATGGTCAATTTTGTAGATAATTGATACTTTACTTCGAAATAGTGAATTCAGAATGAGATATCCTGGAATGTATTCAGTAAGCTGTTATATAAATAACAATGACAGGAACATTCTTAAAGTAGCAGCTACAATACGTTATCGATATTCAATTAGGCACGAATAACCTTCATCACTCTTAATTTACGCCTCTTGACAACCCCAAAAGACGCGCGACACATTTTTTATAAATGACATCTGACTGACGTTTATACTACGTTATTTTTTATATCAATTTGCATAGCTCGTTATTCTTTTATTAGCATACACTTGGTTACCACACTACATATTAATACGATCGTAAAAGAATTGCAAAGTTGTATTTAAAATAAAGCAGCAATCTTAGCTTGTTTCACAAAACGGTTTGCCAATTTGTTTGGTGGCATCGTGCAAGCGACCGGTTTTATAGGTTTAGCTAAGGTCACAATGCATTCGAAATTGCTTTCGTAATCACCATCAACCCGTTTGAGGTTAAAAGGAAAAAGAACAAAAATATCTAGATATCTGCTAGATAGTGATTGTAATCTATCTTCTGTATGTGGGTTAAGTGGAAGACGAAAGAGTAGGGGTGAACGACGCAAAGATAAATAATGAAGTGGGATGACATAGGATACATTAACAAAATCAAATTTTGAAGTAAAAGACTTCATCTTAAATATTATGTGTTCACTGAGTAAATACGCGCTTGTTCAAATTGTTACAAATCTTTTTAACAATGATTGAAACTTTTTATTTTCATCATCGAAATGTACTTTACCTCAAATTTTACCTAGCGCGGCTTTTCAAATAGCAGGTCTTTGCTTTTAGTTAAAAAAATATTATCAGTAAAATATAATCAACACTCGTTTTGCTAACAAATAATAAATGTATCGCGCGCACTCACTCAGTAAACGTATAATAAATGGCAATACCATGTCCTTCATCCAGCATTGCGTGATGAAATAACGATATGACATCTGATATCGGACTAGTGACTACAAATTTTCCTTACTTTCTTACATTATAACCGTTAGATACAACATTCACTTTTATAGGATAGGATTCCCAGTCTGGTAGCAAACAGCAGTGTATATGTTAAAAGCATCAGAAGTGTTTCATGTTCCTAAAGTTTGTCATATGTACAAGCATACGTGACTGAGGATTAGTTTTCAAATATAAAATAACAGCCTATTATACATATATTACATACATTTCTTTCCTTCATAAATCAGGTATCCGGTGGCAACTTAGTATCTCTTTCGCTCCTTGTACGTCAAAGGGCCAAAGTTCGTGGTGATAAAGGGTCCTTACTGTTATTGCAAATTCATTGCTTGAAGCCAGTCGTGTTAAGACTAGTATAACAGAAATTATTTTAAAATTATAATTCGCTTCAGTTTAACGTTTTTTTTTGACTTGTGACAATGGTGTTAGAGTACCCGCCACATAAGGTGGCAGTAGCCAAACTTGGAACTAAATTTGACGTTTCCGCCATTGCGTGTTATTTTGTATGAAAGGTAAATTTAGTATTACCAGCGTTGTGTTTTTTGCCCACTCTTTGTAATTTTTATGTTTGTTAAGGGTGATTATAATAAATTGATTGAAGTTTCTTGTTAGTTCTTCTCCAAGGGTCTCCGCTGAACTTCTTCTTCTCAATCGTTACGCTCTTATCAGAGCGGTCGTGGTCTTCATGACGTGGCATCTTGAGCAGCCGAAATGGTTGGTGAACTAACCTCGGTAAAAATATGTAAAGACAATGCTCAGTGCCATGTTTGAAATAGTTTTTTTACATACATACATATACATCACGCCTGATTCCCTGTAGAGGGGTAGGCAGAGATCACGGATCCCCATTTGTCCCGATCCTGACAGACCACTTTCGCTTCATTGACATTCATACATTCTCTAATACACTCTCGGCGGTTATAGGTACTCCTAACGTCACCTTTTTTCAATATAGCGTCTATCTGACTGTTACATATATGTCTTATTAGGCCGGCCCCTACGTAACCGCCCTTCCACTTCACTCATATATATTCCTTTTGTCAATATATAGTTTTTTTTAATTTGTACTTAGATCATAAAATAACTTTCAAAGAGAGCTTATGATAGGGCCTATTTTGAATAAAAATATTTTGACTTTTGACTTTGGTATATTAATTTGTTTTATTTGAGTTTATAGCTCTGCAACCAAAGATCGTTACAAATGAAACCTCAATATAATGTATCGAGCCGTATGGCACAGTGAGTGCTAGTTTTGGCGTGTTTACTGGCAACACTGGATTACGCGACTGTGGCGACGCCTCCAACTGCCACCTTATGTGGCGGGTACTCTAATATTATTCGGCTTTGTGTTGTCTTACAAAAGGAGGTTGCGTATAGTTCGAGTTCAGGAGTAAGTGTTTTGTTGTCGTAGTGGAAAATTAAATGATGTAAAATATATTAATTTCGTGTATTTCTGGTTTTTTATGCTAATTTTAAAGTATTTACCAAATAAATAACTTTACTTTTACCAAAAAGTTTATAACACAAATACTCTTTTAAGTAAAACAAAAATGTTTAATAAAGTTGTAAAGTATGTTAATCTTCAATTTGTACTACTTATTCTCGTTTGCTCCAATTTCAGTTTTAATGCTTATCTTATTAAAAAAGTGTTGAATCACAAGAAAAAATATAGGATAATTAAGACGTATAGTTTACTTATGTATATTACCTACAACATCTTAATTTTGATTACATTTTCGTGCATTTTCTATAATACCGCAAAATGTGTGTATGCTAACAGTAGACAATATAAATAGATTCGCAATCGCCAATAGGAACTTGCACAAACCAATCAGTTCATTGCTAAGGATAGAATCTTGACCCCGATACTCAATACATCACGCACATTAATTTGATTGTATTGATGAAGTGAAAATGTATATAAAACATCGATATTCGAATCTTAAACAAAATTAGTAAACACATCGGCAAATGTACATAATATTTATCATTGATGAACGATATTTGAACACCAAAGAATAAAATAATTTGAGTTCGAATTATGATATACTTTAATTTGGTATGTTTGTATTCATGACAATGTTTTTTAACAGCATAGTTCAGTCACAAGTCCAAATGTACAAATTCACGAAAAGTTAATAATTTAATGAGTAGAAATTTACGTAAATAAAGTTTTATAACATAAGTATTGAATAAATTCAGAGCCATGTAACAAAGAATAACTGATTACCAATATACTAATAAAACTCACGCACGGACCTCATTTAGAATAATCAATTGCAAACAAGAGATATTAGTCTAAAAATAGAAGATGATATGCCAATTTTAATACTAGGTCCACGACATATTCTGGATAAGTATAATTACATTAATAAAAATGATAATTAAAGATAAATTATCCCTTGTTAGAGTGCGACGTATAATATAATAAATAGAATATTTGCAGCTTATCCCTGTATATCGTAAGAGGCGACAAAGGGACTAAGGATAAGTGGAATGTTTGGGCGAACGGCTAGCAACCTTTCACCCCTGCTCCATATGAAGTCACAACCCCAGTATTGATGCTAAAAGTAACCTAGTAGATATTATAAAGGGATTAAAAAACGTGAATGTACATATATACATAAATTATGAGAGAATTCTCTTTGTTAAAAGAAATATAAAATATATGACACGTCTGTATAAACGAAATTACACGATTTACGAATATTTATAACTCCGTGGAAGGAAAATAATGAAATGAAAAACAACAATTGACAATCCCGAAAGAAGAAAAACTAATTAGAATTCTATACACGTTCCAGCTAACACGGGACTACATACATACATATATTCACGCCGCTGTGTCCCCAATGTGATAGGCAGAGACTATCGATCGCCTCCTGAAACGATCCTGACAAATCTCTCTTGCTTCACTCACAACCATTAACCTTCTCATACGTGCTCTTATGTTCTTCACGTTACGTACACCCGCCTTGTTTTCACATACATACATACACATCACGCCTGATTCTCTGTAGAGGGGTAGGCAGAGATCACGGATCTCCATCTGTCCCTATCTATACATATTTTTAATTCTATCATTCAATGTCACTCCTAACATGCTTCTCAGTGACCGCATTTCGACGTTATTGATTTTACTTTCACGTAATCATATTTAGCAGTACGTATTGAATGATCTTACATACGCATGTATGACAAGTCTATCCAAAACACGTTTGTTAAAAATATCTGATAACGCTTGCCAAAATATTACATGAGAATACTATACGAATAGATATTATATATATGAGAACGTATAAAATATCGCTGGACATAAATAGAACATATACACGAGGCGTGTAAAGGTGACGTTTCTTTACGAGTACCATGTGACTATTTGGCGATGGATTGAAAAGTTGATACATCCATACATTCTAGCATCACGCTTTTATTCCAAAATAGGGCTAGACGAATATCATAAATTTCGATATTTTCCAACTACATTCAATGACCGTTTTATCTACCATATTCTTGTATCAAATCTGATTTTTTAGCTATATATCAGCCTTGATGATAAAGGATTATAAACGTGAAACATATAAAGAAAATCAATCAGTAGTGAACTCCATAGCAAGCTATACATAGAAATTGCACAACGTTTTCAAATGTGTAAACGGAGAATTTAAAACGAGACATAAATTAACATCACACCGTTTCTTTATTAAAGGATGGCTATTGTAATAAAAATAAGACCTCGTATAAGCATCGCAAATAACAATCAATATATATTATATACACATATCCTTCCTCTTTGGTATGGATGGAAACTTCTTGATTTCGTTTGAGTACATTAATCCTTGGTCACTTTGATTATAACTTTTGGAATTACAGATTTCAATTTGTACATTATACGTAGCGTAACTATTAATTTTTATTTTCCATTGATAAGTAATAAAACTTATTGAACAAAATCCATTAAAAGTTTAATAAAAATATGGTAATGACTACTTAGACTATAAACATAATCAAACTATAATCTCTTAGTCTTTTAGTAAATACTTATACATTTATAGATCCAACAGTACACATAAAAAGTCCTTATAATACCGTTTTTTCCAGTGATGGCGCCCACGAGGCTATGTTAACAGCTTCAGGCAGACCAACGATCGTAGCCACGAGCACCGATGAGCCAGAGCCTGATGAATATGAGGCGCTGCAGAGCTTCCTCCGCAGCATCAGCTCCACTGCCACACTACCTCCCTATGTCAAGGGAGAAACTTACTCTTCCACTCGGGGTGTTGTTAACCAGGTACTACCTTTATATACCTTTAATTATTATTATTATATACTTATATTTTTTTATTATTATATTATTATATACTTAAGTTAAGATTACTTTTAAGACTAATTAGGAAGAGTGTCTCTCCCGAGATACAGTCTCTGACTAGTCCGGGAGAGCACTGTCCAATGTTTGTACCTAGCTTAAGTTTTTGTTGTGCCCAGTAAACTTTATTATTATTACTAACTTCTATTTATACATATTAGATTCACGGTCTTTAATCGTGATGGACTGAACCTTGGAGATACAATATGTCCTAGGTCACTTTTGGCATGAATATTGATTGGGGTTGTAATGATATGGAACATTAGTGACAGGTTGCTAGCCCATCGCCCAATAGATTCTATTTATCCTAGTTCCTTAGTCGTAAGACATGATATGACCGGAATAATGGCAGGTAGTTAGTATTGTTTTTACGTCCCCGACTAACTCAGAACATATAATATAATAACAAACAAATTATTTTCACAATTGTTGCTGGGTAGTCATAGTTTCGCGTGTTTAACTCAGTAACTATGATAAGAAAGACTTGACTACATTATCGTTATACTATATGAAAACCTGTTTTTGCTCGTCTAGTAAGTGATTTTGGCAGAATTGACGCTACTCCAGCCATAGACAGAGCCCTATTAACATAAAAACTATTAAGAATAATAGGAATGCCACTTCCATTACAATTTAACGACAAGACAAACGCTTTCATGACTACTAACCCTTGTAGGTAGTCAGAGGTCACGACGAACTTACTGTTAACCAAATAATTTGTACCTCCTGTGACCTTTAACAGATTATTGATAAGATAAACTAACCGAGCTTAATCCAAGTGTAACAGGCTGAACTTTAGTTTACATATTTAGGCAACATAATCAGATACAACTCCATTACGGCCATTAACTTAAACAAACACACCACTAACTTAATAACTCAGATAGATCAAAGAATCACCTTTGCTACCCGACGTTTCTGCTATGTTGCAATAGCTGAAACATCGGGTAGCAAAGGTAATTCTTTGTTATAAAATATACGTGATAAGTCCTGTTTTCTTGTAAAATTAATAAAAATCGCGAGTTTCTCAAAAATATTAACCCAGCTAGACGGTTGTCATCTTCAATTGTTCTGTCAAATATCTCGCCTCTATTTCTTCCTTTATTCATATAAAAAAATAATGACAAGGTAAATGCTACGTAGTTTCTTATGTTGTAATCATAACGTAATAATCATTATTTTGTTATTATGATACTAAACTACTCCTCGTGGTCAAAATGAACTTTTATGAGATAGTAATCAAAATGACTGCTGGTTGATTATGCCCCGTTCGAGTCCTAAAGAATTCTAACAATGCATTAAGAATAATCTTATAATACATTAATAATACTTTCTTTAATCGGGGCTGAACGAACTTTGGAAACATAATATGTATGCATTAAAATCGGTGTCAACATGGCACTCTCAAAGATTAGTAACTTAAGCTCATCGCGGATTTGATTCAATTATCTATACTCCCTTAGTTGCGCAGCAGAACGGTTTCTAGGTAGCATTCGAAGTATTATCTTGGTAGTAACATCGTCCCAGAATAGTGCGGGAAAATTCCTAGTAAACAATGCAGTCAGAGAATTCCTCTCCGAAACTGCGTCGTTAGTGAATCTATAGCCACTAGAGTAAAACTCACATTTCGCCGGACAACCAGCTCCTAATGTAATATACCGTAAACCGTGTCGCCATTTACAAGCACTAAACAACACTTGTTATTGTTTATTATTATTTTGGTATCAGAACTCGTATGTATGTATAAGTTCGTAATTTGCATAAGTTGTAAGCTAGTACGTAAATCGAGGATAGACCTTGGCTGTTAACTATCTATTTACATTCAGATTGAGCCTATTCACGTGACTGCAACACGTTTCACTCGTTCACGTGTTGGAAAATAATTTAAAAAATCTCTCAACTTGTTTATACTTCCTTTTCTAAGAATAAACGTAAACTAGTAACTAAGTGGCATGGATCGTAAATTGAATGATACTTAGCTGCCGTTCTTTCCGATGTGCAGGAGGATACTATAGGGCAATATAATCTATTCGGCGATGGGCTAATAACAAAACCACTATAGCATGTACGTACATACATACATACACATCACACTCCCTGTAGAGGGCTAGGCGGTGATCACAGATCTATCCCGATCCTGAAAAACCACATTCGCTTCATTGATCATACCCAACGATAGTAAACTTAATGTGACCAAAATTTATTATTATAATGACAAACACAAACGCTTTCACTTCCATTAACCCTTGCGGAGTAATCAGAGGTTCGTAATTGCGGAGTATTAATTCTCCTTAATATCTCCGAGGTTCTGTCTACTGCTAAAGGCATAAAAGGACGTGAAAATATGTCTGTTTTGTATGTTTATGCATATTCCGTTCAATGTAGCGTAGGTAGGACATGGAAAGTAATTTCGTTGTGGGTGATAACAATAACATTTGAGGATATCAAATATTCTATTTCCGACCTTACTTTCTGAATCCCTTTAGGGATTATAACTATGATATATATATATATATATATATATATATATATATATATATATATATATATATATATATATATATATATGAAAAAATCTTATGTTATCACATAAAACGTACCATAGTTTATTACGTATATTTAAACCACGATAACTTAATTTAATAGTATATCGTAGATAATTTTTTATATACCCAGTATGAATAGTTTCTAGCATTACCCTTACATTATTTTACAACTCATATTTTTGGTTCTTCCGAAAACACTAAACTTATATTGTGATTATGAATATCGATACGGTATCGTACTTTAGAACGTCTATAATCGCCGAGTATGTATGTCGAGGTGTATAGATTTTAATAATGCGAAAGTAATTTACTATCTTCTGATATAATATTCTTATATATGTGCATCCACTTACACCTCTTTAGGGAAACAAATGTCACGAGCATGTCTTTAGCTAAAATCCTAAACATTTCGTTAAGTAACAGGTCAAGTATTTACTCAAATTACTCAAGTGAACCTTATCTTTTAAAGTGCAGTTAAGTAGAGGATAAAGTTGAAGGAACTTCAATAGAGTACTTTGTTAAGATTGACATTCATATTACTTAGGGACATGCATTGATTCTACTCGTACATTTGAACATATTATGTGCGTACAAATAAAAGTCCTAACAGGCAATTACGGGTTGGACATAAGAACCTCTGACTAACACGCACGGGTAAATGTTCTTGACGTGTATATATTCAACACAAAGCTAAATATTAATTAAGAGGATGCTCTGAAGTAGGAACAGATTCATCATTTGCCATTTATTAATTTGTAGGTTCTATTTTTAATCATGCTTTCGTCGTGTACTAAGCATGTGATAATTGATCGTGTAAGCAAATCAATTACAAGAATTATTTGGGTACCTAGTAGACCGCATTTTCAAGTACTAACTTCATATACACATCCAAACATCATGCTCTATATCCTAAAGTGTATGTGCAGAGATCTAGAATCCTAAATTTTGTGAAAAAAAAAGAGCATTTACAGTCAAACAAAATTCAAAAAATCGAAATAATATACAAAAAAACCTCGGGATACAAACACATAATATTCCAACCAGGCATGTTATTTTATTTTATATCTGCTATTCCAGATAGTCACAACCTATTGTGACAGGTATAAAACCATGTCGCCATTTACAATCACTGACTGACTGATAGACTAAATATGACTAACAATAGTCATATCATAGTGAAAAATTATTTATGTGCTATGTATCCATGATGTATGTTTGTATTATATTAATACATATACATTTCTTTCACCAGTGTCTAGTCACCTGTGCCGTGCTGATTTTGGCGACGGGCGCTGGCCACCCCATAGGGTATTCTGCCGTGGCGTTGCCCCAGCTACGCAATGATACCACCAACATGAAGATCGACGACTCTATGGGCACGTGGATTGGTCAGTCATATAACTTATATACATACTCTTTAAGACTATGGTCCCTTGCGGGGTGGTGAGAGATTCAAGAAGTGTATATAACAGGAATTTCTGGTGTTAGTGATTCTATGCCTGTCGAACTCACTTGTTAATAAGATAGTCACCACTTATTGTAACAAGTGGTAAAGCGTGTCGCCATTTTCGAGCACTCGCGTTTACCAGATAGTTAGCTTTATGCCTCATTTTATACTAGTTAAAGTGGCCTAACTTATGGAGATATAATATCTACTCTATTAAGAAATAATGTTTGTACCTTATGCAGTATTGTCTCTAACCATTTATTGCATACATAAAACTGATGATAGTCGATGATAGGTTGTTAGACCATTGCTAATACAAATTATGTAAAAATATCGTAGTTATATCTCACGATAAATACAAATGAGTTTACGAACCATGACCGGCTCACAACCTATCACATTCACTAATAGGCCGTAATCTAAATAGTGACGCATGGGATTTGAGTCATCAACGACCGACTGATACCCGTATCTCAGATTACCCCGAACTTGATTACAGTCGTGATACTCATAACATGCTAAGAACAAAAGTTTGTTGACATTAACAAATCATAACGGTCAAGCAACAAAAAGGCAATGGCGTAACAACCTTAATTTATTTTGCACATATGCTGACGTAATTGTAGACATTGTTAACCAATTTTCCATGGTAGTGAGCGAAAAATAACCTAATTTGTAATAATACCTTTTAAGTACGATTTCCATGCTATATAATAACCTATAAAAAAGATAGCATTTAGTATTAATGGACTAAGTATATTATAATATCCAAAATGTGATACAAACTCTTTTTACATTCGTATTTGTCTTATGTGTATCATAGTTTCCTAGATTGAACGAATTATACACCAGATAGCCAGCACACAAAACCAGAGAGCAGGTGAACTGTGTACAGCCAACGTTAAGTTGTTTATGGATTTTCCTCATTGTAGAATAATTACAGAAACTTACATAGAAATGTAAAACAATTTCATCGTTCCATCCTCCATTAAAATTGAATTCAAGATTAACTTTTTTCCTATTCGAAAAGAATTTTATATTGAAATTCTTTTTATTCAATAAAAACATCATAAATAACTCACCTTTTCAAATAAAAAAAAAATGCTCTCATTATTCTTTAGATAAAACCTCTAAATATGTGTAATTCTAATCAATAGTCCCGTTCTAGTCTTGAATGTTAATAGAATACAATCTGTCGTTCATTCCAACATGCTTTAGCAAGTGAGTAATATATTATCTCCCCTAATATACAACATATCTCCTAGGTTCTCCTCATCCCGAAAGAGATTAAGGAACGTGAATGTACATATATGTATCTATTATTTATCACATTACCTATTTATAGGGGATGTAGAAAAGAATGAACGGGGGAATTAAGGACAAGAATGTATTAAATATAAAATAACTTTCTCATATTACAGCCAGCATACATTCAGCCGCCACCCCCGTAGGTTCCATGATATCAGGTCCCATAATGGAGGCAATTGGCCGCAAGAGGACGCTGCAGCTCAGCACCCTGCCGTTGGTGCTAGGCTGGGTCATCATTGGGTCTGCTATCAACCACGCCGTGTTCCTGTTAGGAAGGGCCGTGTGCGGATTCGCCGTGGGTTTACTGGCTGCTCCTTCTCAGGTAAGTGGGGTTCTGAATATGATCATATAGATATTAATTTAATTAATAATTCTAATAGTCACAATATATGTTCTTGATCCGTGATAATAGGTACGTAAATTTAGGAAGCAACTAATGCGACTCGAGACTTGCTTCACTCAAAATAATATATAATGAGTAATAAGCTTGTAAACTGTCAACTAGCCATTTTAACGCTATCACAACCCAGCACGAAATATTAGACTGACTGAAATTTTTATAAAAATAGGCAAGTCTTATAACTTGTCACATTGTATGATAATTATTTCTATGAAAACGTTTGATGTGATTACACTGTCTTTCGCGGCAATATCGGCATTTATATTTCACCTGAATGAAGAAACTAGATGTACTCGTAGCATTGCTCATACGTAGGTAGTTTATTTATTACCTCACTGTATATATCTACAATCTACATTAATCCCTTTATTATCAACAGGTCTACCTAGGCGAAATATCTGAACCGAGACTTCGAGGCATCCTAATCGGAACTCCTTTCGTGGCATACTCCTTAGGAGTCCTTTACATCTACGCTGTAGGAGGCGTTTTACACTGGCGGACAGCTGCGTATTTGTGCATAGCGTTGCCAACTCTAGCTTTCGCTGCATTGTGCCTTTCACCCGAAAGTCCCACTTGGCTGGCCCAAAAAGGAAGATTTAGTGAAGCCAAGAGTGCTATGTCCACGCTGAGAGGTGGCTCTGATACTGTGAGTTTATATTATGGTCTTAGGTTGTATTTACATAGTTCTTCGGGTTTTACATACTCGAATCACTAATATACTTAACAATATGTATTTAGACACAGTTACGGATTTATAATACACAAATGTGTGAGAGTATTTCATTACGTACATTGAATACTTAAATCTCACTCTTGTTTCACTCCAGAACAGAAGAGAAAAGCCAAATAGTGATTAAACGTAAGTAAAAGAAACCAAAAAGATATTATCCACCCCGAAAAAGATATAAGAACGTGAATGTATATTATTGTACGAGTACATACTTGGTCGAGTAAATACAAATACATAATTATCTGAAATACTTACATAATATAACGTATAAAAACTCAAAAATCAACTCCATACTTAACTTTGTCCTTACATTATGAAAAGTCATGATCAAAGTACGTTAAATCGAATATGTAAATGACCGTATGAAAAAGCCATAAATTACAAGCACGTGTTATAAGAAGTCACGCATATGAATACACAAGATTTGCGATATCACATATCAAGGTCATATTTATGAGAGTCATCACATGATCAAAGGTTCGCGTAGTAAAAAATTGACTTCCAACATTGTGGCAATAAATCTCAATGCAACCTGCAGCGTTTACACGTTTCTACAACGCTGGCAAAGTGCACAAACAAACTAATTGAACTTAACTATCTAATACGTATGATCTTTGAACAAACAAACAAACACGGTATCAGTATACCATTAATAGAAATATGTGTTCTATTTTTAAATTGGCTGTGATAATTTAATGAGCATTGCACCCCTGTACTAAACAGTTTAGTTGGAAAATAAAAATAATATTACGAATCTCTAACAACAATCAGCCTTTGAATTCAATCATGCATCTTCCGTAATTGGGGACGCCAATATGGATTTTCAAACCGCAAAGTTGCTTTTTCAACTTTATTCGGTCGTACTTTTGAATACAATTTATCAACATACTAGGTAAAAAATATACTTACTCGAAGTATTTTCCTGTGTCACCTGGGACTTAAATGTAATGCTTACTGCCTTTGCCCTCGGCATATCATTGGATACGCCTAAAATACTATAGGTTAATTAAATTAAGTAGACTAGCTACCTGTCCTAAATATTTCATTCCTTAAATTTGTCTAAATATAATCTAAGATATATTAGTTTATACTATGTCTACGCGATCCATTAAATGTCGATAGAGACAGAAGAACATCAGTGTGTTCGATATAATGTATGTTTGTCACGCACTGAATTAATTTTCATATTTTAGGCCGACCGAGAACTCCACACGCTGATGTCAGCGAGGGAAAAAGAAAGGGCTCGTGGAGAGAAATCACTGCCTTTCTTCACTACGCTGTGCAAGTCACCTGTCCTGAAGCCATTGTTGCTGATCCTCGCCTTCAACATGCTGCAGATCCTGTCAGGAAGCTACATCATCATCTTCTATGCGGTTGACATCGTGGAGAGTGTGGGTGGAGCGCTGGATCCTAGTGTAAGTAGTATTTGTAAGGAATACCTAGAAAGCTAATTAAGTTCTGATAAAATCCACTATGGTATATAGCATTTATAAAGTTTAAGTCATATGCTACTATTTTTTTATTATTACTCTCAATTTATCAAAACACACGCTTCGCAAACATTAAGGTTGTCAAAAGGTTTGGGTATCCATCTCCGCAGTTGCGGAGTTAGTGATTCTATAGCCACATTTTATTCAGTTGTTTGCCGGATAGCACTGCCAGTGGAAAACTCGCTCTTCGCTAAAAGCATTTACTATTACATACAGACTGAATAATAAAACCTAAATCATCTACCTATACTGTATAAAAAATTTATTTGTAATATCTATATAATATTTCAGTTGTTTGCCGGATAGCACTGCCAGTGGAAAACTCTTACTCTAGCTCTTCGCTAAAAGCATTTACTATTACATACAGACTGAATAATAAAACCTAAATCATCTACCTATACTGTATAAAAAATTTTATTTGTAATATCTATATAATATTTCACTCTAATATATTTCCCTCCCGTTTACAGATAGCTGCAAACGTGACTGCCCTGGTGCGATTAGCAATAACAGTAATCGCGTGCATACTGCTCCTCAAGATAACAAGAAGAACATTAGTGCTAGCATCTGGTGTGGGAACGGCGATCTGCACTTTCGGTCTCGCTTACCTCATATATGCCGACCGCGCCGAAGGAATTGCCCCTGTTGCGTTAATACTAAGCTACGTTGGTTTCAATACTCTAGGGTTTTTCATCCTTCCCGGATTGATGGTTGGAGAGTTGTTGCCTACAAAAGTTAGAGGGTTATGTGGAGGCTACATTTTCTGCATATTCAACGCGGTTTTGTTTGGCTTTACGAAGGCGTACCATGACTTAGTTCACACGATAGGGGTCGCTGGTACCTTCACGTTGTTTGGCGCCTCTGCGACTTTAGCAACGGTGGTTTTGTTCCTAATGTTACCGGAAACTAAGGACAAGTCATTGTTGCAAATACAGCAGTATTATGAGAAACCAAACATACTTTGGGTGACGAGAAAGAAAATGCCAACCAATCAAAACGCTTAAGGTACAAAGCAATATTATTGCGTATATTTTCCGATTTTTCTCTGATAATAGGTGCATTGAATAAGAATTTATTGTTGTGTGATACAACAATATGTTTCAAAGTAATTAATTAATTACCTAAGAGTATTTTGTTACGTGAAACAATATACTTAAAACACTTGTATAAATACTTGGGTGAGAAAAAATCGAGTAACTTATAGAATTATAGGTTTTGTATGAAAGGTAAACAGAAGATGAATTTATAACCTGCTTATTAGCATATAAGTAATTGGACATAGTGTGAAGCCTCAGTTTTTTCTCAACTCATTGTATATTGACTATAAGGATTCTCATGTTAATTTTCTGTGATTAGTGAACTGTATGTTATAGGTTAGAGAAAGCAATGCGATATGTAAGACGATTATGTAATATGAAGTAATGCCGTAGAATAGAACCTGCAAACGTTTGAATTGAACGCTAATCGTGAAATTCCGGGTTTGATTCCATGTGAGGGCAGTTAAGTAAAACATTTTTCAGGTGTTTTCCAGTCTGGTTGTTGATTATTGTATGTATATACTTACTTTATAGTCTATATATGAATGTATAATAAGCATACCTATATCACAGATAATATAATACTATACAGCTATATTTCATAAATATACATTAACTACCCTTAATACAAGTCTTAAAAAGTACTTAATAAAGGGATAGGTTAATTTGTATCGTAATGTTGCAACTACTGTTATTATTATAGGTGATTATTAAGAATGAAAACTCTTACGTTTCAAAAGCACAAAATATATAGCTTAAAATATATTTTAAATAACAAATTTAATGTTATTTTCACGAATAAACATATGCTAAGATTATATTATCTTACAGATTTTTTATTTTCTATGTTGATTGTATAGTACCTATATAAAAAACTATTTCTTCTAAACCGAATTATGTATAGTAAGTAAATATGTAAGCTTTTTTGCAGTTTTTAAAACCTTTAATGGGATATTCTTGTGCTAATCTGTGACGTATAAAAAAAATAAGTTTTGGAAAGGATTTAATGTGCGTCGACATTTTCTCATCTCTCTTATAAAGAAAATGTTTTTGTGACGTGTATGTATGTATTAAATCTTTCATTAGTTAGGTATTACATGTTCCAATATAAGCTACAAGTGAACAAGAGCGTTTACAAATATTACTGTGATTAAATATTCTCAATATTGCCTGTGTATAGTTAAATGTTGTTTACCTGTTAATATAAATAAATATACAGATACTGTTAATAGACCAATGTATTTAAAATATATTTGAAATGACAAAAATTATGTGTTTTATTTATATTTGTCGTAATCGTCTTATTATTCTCACCTACTATCGCGTTTGTCCCCACTGAGACTGGTCGTAAATGCCCCACTGAGAATCTAAGAACAGTATAAAGATAAAAATGTACGGTAGCCATGATTACCAATGTGTGTTTTTCATTACACCAGATAATTAATTATCACCAGCTTATCCTGATAGATGATGGACATGTCTTTGTTCCAAGATATGAAGTATTTCACTCACTATGTTGAATGGTTCATGAATGCTCACAATGTCTCCATAGTTGAATAAAATAAAACAAAAAATAATTGGACTTTTTTATTATTTACACTTTATATTGTTATCAAACTTTTTACACTAACATGGTTAAAAATAATTATTGAAATAGAGCCCACCCATAACTACTACTCCACCTTAAGACATAGTAGGTATGGATTGAAACACACCTTTTCAAACATTATATTCAGTCGTTATACAAAACCTACACACATTCAAATTCTAATGTGACTCTGGTAACCGCTGGTAAAGATGGGGTCGTGAAGCGCAGCCGGGACATACGTGCAAAGTGCTAGAAACTAAATTCTCACATTCCCAACAGTAATGCTTCTTACACCTACCGCATTGGTACAGCTGGAAATTAGAATACACTTTAATACGGAATTGTGGTAAATTCGTAATAAAAATACATTTACGAAATGTGTCGAATACTACGGTGAGGGAAAACATCGTAAGGAAACTTACCTATTCCCCGAAAAGGTAATAGTTAGTGCTTGTAAATGGCGACATGGCTTACCACCTGTCACATTGAGTACTATCTGGTTAACACGTGGGTTCGAGGTGGCCATAGAATTACTACATTCGCAATTGCGCAGATGGACACCCGAACCTCTGACTACCCCGCAAAGGTTAATGGTCATGACCGCGTATGTATGTATATGTATGTGGTAAAGTGTAGTAAAACTGGAAATGTTAATAGAAAGAAAAAAAATAGAATAAAATCATACATAATATACTCGTACATTCACATATTTTCAGGTTGGATAGAACCTTGCTGTTCTTATATTGGTTAATATTATATTAATATGTTCCATATTGTGAGAAATTGCTAGCCGCTACTATTGCTACCCAATATGTTCCATTGACACCTAGTCTCGAAAGACATGTTGGATGACGGAAGTTATTTAAACAAATAGCATTCTATTTAGAACTCTAACAATCAAATTACTTTTTTAAGGGGGAACTATTATAATACATATATAATAATTATGAATGTACAAATACTCGTACATATACATTCACGTCCTTTAATCTCTTTCGGGGTGGACAGAACCTCGGAAATATATCTCCTAGGTCACTTTTATCGTCAATATTAAGGTTGTGATGTCATAATGGAATATTGGTGACAGGTTACTAGCTCAGAGCCCAATAGATTATATTTACTTTCCTTGTCCCTTAGTCGTTTCCTACGACATGCCGGGAAGAACGGCAGTTATTTAGCATTCTTTATACGTCCCAGACTAGCATACGACGAATGTATGTACATGTAAGAAGATAATTAGTACCTGTTTATCAATATCCGTGAACGGCCTTATACATCCGAAGCAGTACTGCGCCTGACCCTCATTCAATACCTCTTCAAACGGATCCACCGGGAACAGATGGTGGTACGATCTGTAAAATTGATTTTTTTTAAAAAATTGTCGAACAAAACTTTGAATAAACATCGTTATTTAGTGTATCAGCCAAATTGAGCGTTATTTTATAAAAGACAACATTTCATACTAGTTATTTTATAAATTAATTTAAATATTTGGACCATATAAGTACCCATTTTGGCTATAGTAACCATTTAATGCTAGATGCATTTATTTATCTATAACAAGTATACATATATTTCAAATGTTAAATGTACTTAGCAAGGGAATAGTTCAATTAATTTTATAATTAGTGCCTCACAATCATTATTATTAACATAAAAACACATCACTCTTATATAGCAAGAGGGGCAATCGAGAAAAGCTAATCATAGAAAAACAATCCCACCCGTAACAAATTACTTTCGTTTCACAGACAGAATAAACTAAAAAGTTAATAGCTAATTAAAAAATTAACATACATACATACACATCACGCCTGATTCCCTGTAGAGGGGTAGGCAGAGATCACGGATCCCCATTTGTCTTGATCCTGACAGACCACTTTCGCTTCATTGATATTCATACATCCTCTCATACACTCTCGGCGGTTATAGGTACTCCTAACGTCACCTTTTTTCAATATAGCGTCTATCTGACTGTTATAAGTCTTATTAGGCCGGCCCCTACGTAACCGCCCTTCCACTTCACTCATATATATTCCTTTTGTCAATCTGCTATCATTCATCCGCATAACATGTCCAAACCATCGAAGCATGCTCTTTTCAATCTTAGTCACTACATCTTCTTTCAAACCGCAACCTTCCTTTATCACACTATTTTTAACTAACTTACCTAGCCAAATGCGGCGCAGAGGCCAGCGTCAATCCGCAAGTGCGGCACTGTGCTGGCAGCGAGCAGTACTTGCTCCGGCATTGCGGACAGAAGTGCCCTTCGCCACTCACGCCCTCGCCTTCCTCTAAGTGACTAGAGGGAAAAATAAATAATTAAGTTAAGTTTCAGGAGCTATATATAACTGTCCTTGTGAAGTTAGTCCTGTCCAAGAAGGTTATAATGTAATATTTTATATGATTAAATTTAATAATTTGATAACACAAGGTAATATTTAAAATTATGAGAGTATTCATTTCCAGGAAACACTAGAGATTTCTTCTCCCCTTTAAATGACGAGTGTATAATTAACACACGCATCTATTATGTAGATATCCATAAACCCCAAAGGGTGGAGAGAACAAAGGGTTTGAAGAACTCTTTGTAACACCAGTGATAAATTACTGATAGTTGATGGAACCTATGAAATCTCTTAACCCAACAAGATAGCTGGTTACATTCCAATCACAGCCCTGATCAAAATAAAACAAATTTTAAATACTTAAATATTCATTCAAAAAGACAAACGCGTTCACGACCATTAACCCTGTGTGGGTTCAGGTTTCCATTTCTGCAATCTCGAACCCACGTGTTAATATTAATTCCCTTCCCTTAATCCCAAATGAAAAAATCCATTAAGACACTACATCTCTTTGCTACAGTCTACTACACATTTATTTCCATCATTCCCACTTACCACATACACACATTGATGGGTGCATCACCACTATTAGCGGGGTCAGTTTCCTCAACAGGCTCGCTGTGAGGGAAGCCCATTTTAATGAGGCCGGCGTCCAGGGACCTCGCTCTAGCTGGGGGCCGAGTGCTGTCTAAGAGGAGGGAGCGGTAGTGCACATCATCTAGGACTACCTACGATGATATAGAATTTATAATTAGGACATTATTACAATAGTCTAAGACTTTTTTTTTATTCTTTATTAAGCCATTCACCACTAAGGTTATGTCGGCTGGAGTACAAACAATGATGCCACGGCGTTTGAACTTCTTGTTATTCCATCGCCATGGTTACACCAACGCCGCCAGCCGCTACAACCCAAGAAAAACCTAATCGAAGCTCCAATTCTTCTCTTCCTTGTTCTTCGGTTCTTTCCTTGTTCAAAGCAAACATATTTAGCCAATTTGGCATCACAACTGACTAAATATTCAGCCCAAAATAATTATTTGTATTTTCAACTTTCACTGAGCTGCTGACTTTGTTGACGCACCATAGACGACTGTAGTCTAAGACTTGGTTTACATACAAATATTCATGCCCTAACGGGATAGGTAGTGACTATAGATCACAACGATCCAGACAATTCTCTCCTGCTTCACGCACAACCATTGCCGTTCTTGTACATGCTCTTCTGTTCTTCACGCTACGTACACCCTTGAGAAGAATGTCTCCAATTTGATCTGTATAAGTTCTATGTGACCTACCCTGTCCAACTCTACCTTCTACTTTGACTTAAGGGTTTACCCAGGAATTTCATTATTAACAGGGTAATATAAATATGTATCAACGTATATTTAAGAATTATACACATACTCAAGTACTTTAATCGCTTGTGTTTTTCAGACACGCAGCATATATTCAGGCAACTTTAGCATGGGTAAAGGGGTTCTGATGTCATTAATAACGAATATTGATTGCTACAGGTTGTTGCCCTATAACCCAAATGATTCCATTATCTCCAGTTCTGCCTATCTACAACATTCTAACTAAGCCTTAATTAGAATTTAATTATTAACATAATGTAAATATTTCTTTAGTCAAAGACTTGATTTTAATGGTATAAAGTTAAAGTAAGGCCTTGAATGCATTGTACATCATTGCAATATAGTAAATTACATAATAATACACCAATTAACTCACACCATAATCGCCTGAAGTCTCTTGGCATATTTTCTTACAAATTCTCACTTCAGCTGCCAGCCCTATTATTGAAACTCTTATTCCGTCAGCTTTAAGACTCTGTAATAAAACATAATTTCTGGTCAGATTATGGAGTATATATAATATTATTATAAACTATAATATATGCATATGCATAATATGATCTTATTCAAACAATATTTATATGGCAGTCTAGTGCATTTTACAACACAAATTTAGATATTTGTTTTTAAAAAATAATGGTTCAGAAATTAGTTAGCAACTTCAACAAAATTAAAAATATATTTAATAATTACATCACTATACTTTACCTGTATTGTAGTATTAATATCTCCAGGATCACATGTAGTGAGGGAAGCAAACAGAATCAGTAGTTCTCTAGACGCATGACCTGGTAATGGCTTTAGGACCCTGCCGGCTAGCTCTAGAGTATTCTGCAATGATGGCTCTCCTGTTAACGCTATGTCGTTTAAACTGTAAAGGAAGTTCTGTCATTAGTACATGATATTATACTATTGTTTCAAACACATACATACACATCACGCCTGATTACCTGTAGAGGGGTAGGCAGAGATCTTGGATCCCCATTTGGCCCAATCCTAACAGACCACTTTCGCTACATTGACACTCATACATCTTCTCATACACACTAGGCGGTTATAGGTACTCCTAACGTTGTTTCAAACACCTCACTTTATAAATAAATAGAGATAAACATAACTTATATGTATGCTGATATTATAATGATTTATGAAATAGATGAACAATAACATTATTAAAAAATAACATAGATGTAACTATTTTAAGGCTATATTAGTCTACGACACTATTAAAGAGGTATATGATTCGAATCGCTACAAAGCACAGAGCATTCACTCCATATGCAGTAAAATTACAACCAACTATTACAATACTTAACAACACACCTTTCAACAGCTTTCAAGTGTTTTCTAACATTGCCTGATAGTTCAGTAACTTTCTCTGCCCTCTTGTTCTTCATAGTAACCAAACCAAGCTGACTCAAAGGATTTTGATCAAAGAATTCCTCTACAAATTTAGTTAGAAGCTGTAATTAGAAAGATTATTAGTTGATTATTGTATTACTAATTTACAATATAATTTATTAGGCGAAATAAAACCTCAAGCAGTCACTCATGGGCATTGCTATTCGGGTATGGATTATACTAATATTGGTAACAGATTGCTGCCTCAAACTTCTATTTGATCTTTTCCTACAATAATACCAACTAACCAAGGAAAAGTCAAAGTATAAGATAACTGATACCACTCCATATATCTTGACATTGAATGAGTGTACTATTACTGTACTTATATTGAATAAAAATTATTTCAATTTTGAATATACCAGAGGAAAAGACATAGTTTTAACATTGTAAGCATAATTTCTAATAGATCAGGATTTTAAATATCATTTTACAGAAACATTTTATAGAAAATCTAGTGCCATAGAATACCTTCAGAGTACACATAAATCTAGTAGGTTTCAAGTCTTGTGAGTTCATAGCATCAGAACAGTCTATGGCGACTAACAGATGTCTCATCATGCCCAAGCGGACAGGCCCTTTGCGAGCCGGTGCTGCACGTTTCGCAGCTTTCTGTGCAAACTCTGCCACAAGTCCTTCAACCAAGCCATCCTCATCTTCTTTTATGGCCTCCCTGGGAAGGTATTGAAATTATAATTATATATGCTTCAAGACTTGTGTATACACACGTCGTTTTTGCAACCTTTTTACTAAAGGTAAGTTAGAGTATAAGATTATGAAATAGTAACTAGTTGGTATGGTAGCAGTGTTATAAGTTCGATATTTTTTTTAAATATGTGACTTTCAATAAATAGGGATCGTTATTATATATAGCCATAAAATATAATAAATGGGGGAAACCTTAAATAGTTTGATATTTAAGAAGGGACAAAAAATAAATAAACACAAATACTAACCATGTTTTCTCATAACCAGTTTCCCACCGATATTCTTTTAAATCCTGTTCTTCGTCAGCCATGGCCCGAACTGTACACAATTATCTCTACGAATAATATACAGGACTTTAACGAAAATTGCATATGAGCAACCTATTACTAAATTAAAATTATACCCGGTTGCCGGTGCAAACGAACTCACTTAAATCAATTCAATTAACAATTTTTTACCAATAAAAATACCTGTGCTACGATTTGCAACTTAAAAGATTATATAGTCTGGCTAACGAAAGTAGATACTGGATAATTTTGCAAACTTTTTTTATGACAACACTAAAGTGTTCCTACCATCGGATATTTACCCTACAATTTGGGGTATTTGAAGTAGAAAGTACTTAGGTACAAGTAATTACAAAAAGGCATTTTTAAAACAAACTCATTTTGAACATTTTATAAAATGAGTTTTAAAAATTCGTACGTCTGCTAAAATTGTGTTAATCGAAAATAAGTTTCGTATCTACGTGTTGGATCATTTCAAGAGCTACAGTAAGCCTTACGTTGGTCTAATAAATAGCTTAAGTAATTAGGTACACTATGTATTAACTAATTAGGTAGGGAAAAACTTAACAATTTTATTTAAAAAAAAAATAATTTGTGTCAATTTTCCCAAAAATTTGGTAAAATCAGAATTAGTGTATGGTATTCCTATTTCTGACGCCGAAGTTGGCGTGTTGTTGATGTTTCTTTATGGTTCTTTATGGTTGACTTGCGTAAAGTTAGGTTAGGTTGACGTAAAATGTCTTGATATTTTCTAATTTTAATTAAGTAAGTACATTATTCGTATATGTTATTTTTTGTTTCTTCTTTTTGTTTCTTTAATACGCTACAATGAAGTGTCGTATCCGTGTAATGTTTGGTATGGAGTTAATAAAGAGATAACAAGTTATATAAGCTACTTTTAATCACGTCATAATGCGGACAAAATTGCAAGTATCCACTAGTAAAATAAAAATAAATGTCAAAGTATCAAAGTGAGTTGTTCCGACTTTCCTTTTTATTTTAGGGTTGCAATGCTAATATATTTTAAATTTGCCGCGCTTTTTCAGTATCTACTTTCGTTAGCCAGACTGTAACTTCTTTATGCTGTATGAAAATAATTATTTCTGAAGAGAATTAATTTATTTTAAAGTTTTTGTGCTATGTTACCGAATAGTGTGGTTCGTAAACGATGCCTTATGAAAATATATATAGTGACGAGAAGAGTGAAAGTTAGGTGTTTTAGGGACTTGAAGCAGATGGATAAAAAGAGGAGTCTGAAAAGAATTTATTGAGCGGCTAGGTTGGACAGGGAGTGACGAGGAAAATATAGAAATTTCAAATTGAAAACATTTTTCAGGCAGAAGGTTAATCCATGTGAAAGAGGCAAAAGATATTAATCACGATCATTCAAGGTGTTGATCAATAAATGAGGACAATAATCTCTACCTATCCCGATGGGGAAGTTAAGTTTGGAATATATTTTAGTTTTTATTCTGCTACATAGGCAGAGTCAGATCTTAAACTATCAAGACGTCGTTAACATTCCATAAGGTAATAGAGTGAAATAAATGTTTCAAAGTTTGGTTGGTTTGGACTGAGAATATGTGTATAAATCTTATATATCGTGTATACATAGTTATAAATTTAATTTAATTGGTAATTAAAAGTACCACACGTACTAGCAATGACTACAATTTTTTATAGGCTTACATACATAACAGGGTGTCTGAAGCCAGATATTTTTTTAAAAACGTGTTATTACTTTCCCGAAGATATACGAATCAGCCCATTTCGTTGGCAATGCTACGCATAAAGAGTAATATTCAAAAAATTCAAATTCAAATGCTAAAAAAATCTCTGCACTGACTATTACATGTACCGAGGAATATATAGGTAAGTGTCCTTACGATGTTTTCTTTGAACTTTGAGACATTACCATTGTTACATATTATCATGGACATATAAATAAATATATCATGTATACATATACAATAATAAATAGAAAATAGATTTTTATTAAGTACAATTTATAAGTTTCTTAAAAATCTATTTACAATTTGTGTTTATTACTTGTATGTTATGGCACGCTTATTTAAATAAGATGGTAATTAATTTAATAGCAAGCTACAGATTGTTAGTGTATATTCTTTATAAGTAGAGTACCCGCCACATAAGGTGGCAGTAGCCAAACTTGGAACTAAATTTGACGTTTCCGCCATTGCGTGTTATTTTGTATGAAAGGTAAATTTAGTATTACCAGCGTTGTGTTTTTTGCCCACTCTTTGTAATTTTTATGTTTGTTAAGGGTGATTATAATAAATTGATTTCCGGAGTTTCTTGTCAGTTCTTCTCCATGCTAGGGTCTCCGTTGAACTAACCTCGGTAAAAAATATGTAAAGACAATGCTCAGTGCCATGTTTGAAATAATAGTTTTAAGAGATTCGCGATTTATACTCATTATAGGTATAAGATATAAGGATGTGTATAAGATTGATTGCAGCTGTGGGAAATCCTACGTCGGAGAGACTAAACGGTCTATTGCGGACAGAGTGAAGGAACACATAATATATGTAATATATAATAAGAAGGATAAGTCCCGTCAATTATTAATCATGTTTGAAATAGTTTAATAAACATATTTTGACTTTGATATATTAATTTGTTTTATTTAAGTTTATAGCTCTGCAACCAAAGACCGTTACAAATGAAACCTATAATGTATCGAGCCGTATGGCACAGTGAGTGCTAGTTTTGGCGTGTTTACTGGTAACACTGAATTACGCGACTGTGGCGACGCCCCCAACTGCCAATTTATATGGCGGGATCTCTAATGTAACCACATTTTTAATATTATTGTGTATTTTATAACACTAAGACACAATGCTGTATGTTAAGTTCATTAGGAATTATGTTTGCTGCAAACGAAAAACAAATATTTTAAATAGTTTTTCTCCTGTAATAAAACGAATAATGCAAATTTCATATTTACAGTTAAATTACTATTTTCTTCATTAGCGGATGTTTCTAATTTATTCAATTATATCTGAGTTAAATCTTTGTTAATATGCTAATCCTTCCAATGAGGGACAATGTCGGTAAAAAATGTCGGCATTAAAACGTTGTCGGCAAAATATGACGCATTTCTAACACTTAGAGTCTGACAAGACTTTCAATAAAATTTTGCTGTTACGCTATTGGGTGACTGATGTATCAGAGGATGCTGATTGGTCAAATTAACGGCTGTGCAAAAGTTGTCAGACTCGTGTCGGTCTAAAATAGCAAGCGTCATAATTCAATAGAAGCACGCTGTTTATCCTTTTTTTCGTGTATGCATTCAAATAATTTATCGGGTATCAGCGGACGTGTGATCTTGTCTCGATTGTGTAGTTGTCTGTGATTATATTATCAAAAAAATAATTGACATTGTTTTGGTATGTGCAAATTTAAAAGTATCTGTGGATTGATAAGTTTTGTGACTTCATCAAATAACTTTATTGTGACTTGGATCATGATGATATGTAAAACCTACTTTTGTCATAAATATGAACGTCAATTATTTCTCTTCTCAGAATTTGTTAGTTACTTAATTATCGTTTAAACATTTCTTTCACATCGTATATTATTAATAAGACAAAGATCTTAGATTGTCCTTGTAATGTTAATATCTGGGCTTCACCGATTTCTATACTTATAACATAATGGCGGGAACCCGGCATCGTTCAAATTATTTTAGGTTAGCTTTGTCTAAGATATTTAAAATAAACACTCCTGTTTCACGATAATTCTGTTTTTTAAGGATTATCTGACGTTATGACCATGGAAGTATCAGAGGAAAGTGGTACTTTAAATCAGCCTGAAGAAATAGAGCTTGCTGTAGGCAACCCTGAAGAACTTGAGAAGAAACCTGAAGTTCTAAAAGGTAAAGTACCATTTGAATATCACTAATCATTTGTAACTATTCGCTTGAGTATAAACACATGAATTCCTATTCCAGTAAACATTGTAATGTGTGGTAAAATAAAGAATGAAGCTTACTTTTTGGTTTTACTAATAAGTATGTTTCTAATTGTTAGTACTTGATTGTTAAGAAAGAAACACAGTCACTCAAATATTTACTTCCAAACAAGATATAATTCAGATAAGTTAGGAAGTTAGGATTCCTGTAAATGTTGTTTATTTTTAGAAACAAAATGTTTACATTTTAGATGCTAACGAGCAGATGGCAGCATTGGATGTGCTGGTGTGTGGTCAATGCCATGCAGCATTCCATTTTATAGATGAATTTAAGGAACATAAAGAAGGTGGCAACTGCAGTGGGAAATCACCTGTCCGGGATAGTGTAAGTATAATTCATTTTGGAGACTTAGCAACATCTACTCAATACTAGTCAACAGATGTTTTTTTTTGATTTGAATATATTTTTGTAATGCATTTTACATTAGTTATAACAATTATTTTACACAGAACTGTTTGATATATTATAAGATCCTTATTCCACATTTCTGTGTTGCCTACTGGACAGTCATCACTATCATACTAATGATGATAGGATATTTGAAATTGACACATGTGATGTGAAAGATAATTGTGTGAACAAGTGTTGATACAGCAAATATCTACAATTTTACTCACTTGTTTTATTTTTAGAATGAAACCAAAGCTCAAGTATGGGCTTTTCTTCTTTGGAAATGCTCCTCAGCTAGAGATGCTACTACCACAAACAACGAAAACAGCTGGAAACTATATCAGCAATGGTGCCGCATGCCAGAGGCGCAGCGCAAGTCATGGATTGAGGCTGGAACTAATGTGCAGGCACTGTCCAAATATGCACATGCTAAAGTGGTAAGAGCTATTATTTATATTTTTTGTTTACTGTAGTTCCTCATTAAGGATAAAAGGCTTGTAGCAACTACTTCTATTTTGGTCTGTCATTTGCCAACAACTCAAGCATAAGTGTAGTAAAATAGGATTTTTTATAAAGCTCTATACAAAAGTATGCCTCAGAATGGATGGAATCTATTATGACCAAGCTGTTTATTGACAAACTGTAGGAAGGAAATAATTAGAGAGATATGAATATACTTAAATTAATAGACAAAATAAGCTCTATTGTATGCCATTCTTTCCATGAACTTTTTAATAGATACCACATTCAGCTATTCACAAAATATTCAGTACCAAATTTCAAGTGGGGTGCAGATTACAATTATACTCAATTTTATTTCATAGATGGAAGTGAAGACTGATGATCAGTTGGTGCCAGTGCAGTCAACACCTGAGAGGAAAAGAGGAAGGCCACGTAAGAAGGTAAGCTTAATATACTAATATCAATAGCTCATAACTATGTAATGGGATCGGATTGGGTTGATCTCAGAACAGCGAGGAACACTGAAAGATGCATGTTATAGATTGATGTAATTCTTAAATAGTAGGAAAAAAAAGGTTGATGTAGATGTTTACAACATAGATATAATAGAATGATCTTCACTAATTGTATAATGAGGTATAAGTGATTAATCAAAACTAGGAATTTAATTATTATTCATATCAAAGGAAAGATTTGATTATTATTACACATTTGTATAGGAATTTATTTAGTAAGACAATATCTTTAAAATGGAATGATATTATTCACTTATTGAGATGAAATTGATAGGTAATACAAGAAGACCAAGAAGTGGGTCTGTCCGGGGATGACAGTGAAGGAACCGCCAAACAAAAGAAGCTTTACAATGCCAACATTAAGGCTAAGGTAAACATGCACTCAATATATGCTAGTATTTCACACACTGATATTTTATGATCAGAATGGATATTCAATTTATGTGAATTAGTTTTGTCTTTTTTTGAAATTCTTTAGTCTAATTTAGTTGCTTATTATTGTGTGAAATGGCTGAGTGCTATGAATGCTTATATGCTGTCATTCTTTTGTAGTGCCTTGTAGTTATATTAGGTAGTTAGATCAATTTGCCTTCAACTATAAAACAAGCAACTTTTAGTTTATTTATTATTATGAGTACAATGGATGATAGCTTTTCTATAATATTGTTTTGGTAGTACATTATGTTGGTTCATGATAATAGATAGTGTTTATTCTAATATTTAATGCTATGCATGATGTTTCTGCTGACATATTTGTTTTGATAGGTATTTAAACTTCACAAAAGTATATTTATTTATTTATAGGTATATAATATAATGCATTCTATATACATATAGTGATTTCGGTTCAAATGTCAAAGAACCAAGATATATATATAATTTTAAAATATTTATTTACTTCTAATTCCTTTTACAATATACGAACATTTATTTTAGCAGATTGAAGCCGATAGAGACTCAGTCCGTACGGCCCAAGAGCGAGTGCCACCGGAAGAACGTATTGCAAGACGAACGGAAGAAGGTAGCAATCCGTCTGAAGGAGGTGAATTTGTGGTGGAGAAGATCTTGGCCAAACGGTTCAACCCTCGCATCAAGCAGTACGAGTACCTGCTCAAGTGGGAAGGATATCCGCAGTAAGAACTTTTATTATATAGAATTAGATTCCTTAGAATTGTAGTTCTAGTTTTGTCATGGAACTGTTGAACAAGTTTAACATATTTTATATAATATAATATAAAACTACACTAGTGTGTATAAACAGAGCATTGTGATGTTTTTTTGGCTATGCAAAATGTACCAGCAAGGCTACTTAATATTCCCGCTATATGCATACTTTAAAATATTCTATATCCGCTATTCTTGTTATACTTAACATATTAAATAAAGATTCAGTGTTTCTTTATGAATTCCCTTTAACTTAACCATCTGTATAGCAGAAAGTTCTTCAAACTAAATCAATATATCCCTTCTTCAATAATACCCTATAATCTATATTATAATCTTCAACACCTAGGCCTTACTATCTATAATCATATTAAATCTTACACCATTACTTTTAGTGAGCAAAACACTTGGGAACCAGTAGAGAACATGGAAACCTGCAAGCATCTGTTAGAAGCTTTTGAGAAACAACTAGCCAGGCAAAAGGAGTTGAAGGCGCTGAGAGCTCTGCAGCAGCAACAACAGCAGGAGCAACAGAACGCTGTTACGGTGAGACAATAATAATAATATTTCAGACTTTTATATTATTGTGTTGAGGGTACTAGTCAACGTATATTTAAGAAATATATACTTATTATATATAGATAAATACATATATAGTTTATATAATGAACGACCAGACTGGAAAGCAGAAGAAAAGCGTAGTTCTTAACTCTGCCCCTACCGGGAATCGAACCAGGCAACTCACGACTAGCGTTCGGGTGGTTAACCAGACGCGCCACGGAGGTCGTCAAATAAATGGTATGATTATAAAAGATTATGTGTTAGGATTGTATGTACTTTGTGAGTTGTTGGAGGAATTTGAGAGGATAATGTACATTGTTTATTGTAAGACATGGTCTACAATACCATTTCTTACTTGAGCTTTTGTTGTTTCCATTAATGTATTTTAATGCTCACTTTGTGTCCTTGTATTACCGTTTCTATCATTTTACATACTGATTATGATATGCTTGCCAGGTAAAATGCTACGCCACATTTACTATTTGCTACTATTGCTAGAATAATGACAATGTCTGTTAAACATTATTAATTATTGTTATTATTTCAGATGAAGAAAGTTCCAGGTTCAGCAACTAAAGTGGTCAGCCAAATCAAAAGGAATGATACGCCAACATTAACACCATCAGGGTAAGTCTTTTTTAGATCACATTGTCAGTTCTACGTGATAATCTCAAAGAGGCAGCTCAAATGGATTTTAATGATTAACATTAATATAAGATAAGCTCAATTTAATAATGAATAACGTAGAATATAATTTTTATTTTTGGCAATCATTCATTTATTGTATTCACCTAATCACAAGTTCATTTAGCAAGTATCTGACCATTAATTCTTAACCCTGTATCATGTCTGATTTGATATGCTTTCACAACCACTAAACATTTCGATTGCAGAGATATAAATCTGAACCTCTGACCACCCCACTAGGGTCAATGGCCGTGAACAAATACATATGATTATGTTTTTATAGCTATTTTAACAATATCTTTATAGCCGCCTCCCCCGATCGAGCAAAGCGCGCGCCTTAGACCAAGTGAAAGCGTGGTGTGGTGCTGGAGACGATGAGCCCGCGTCCAAACGCATCAAGAGGGAATCCAGCGATGAGGACTTCTCGGATTCTGGGTCTTACAAAGGTAAACAACAATTACTATAAACATACATACATATCACGTCTGATTCCATGTAGAGGGGTAGGCACAGATCACGGGTCTCCATCCTTGCCGATCTTGACAAATCATTATCGCTACATTGACTCTGCGCTACTTCTAACATCACCATTTTTCAATATTAAATAACATTTAATAAAATTAACTGGACGTAAATAAAGGAAGAACTTAGTTTTATCATTAAATGTACTACTATTAAATACATTAAAAATAGAGGGATGCGTAATATTTGGTATGTAAGCTGAATGACTAGATGGATAAAAGGAAATTCTCCAAAAGTAATTGGCCCTATCAATCACTATGATTGAAATTATTGTCATAAAATATTTTATATGTTTGGACACTACGAAATATGCCATTTGGAGATGGAATGTATAGAAAAAGATCTTATTAATGTATCGTCTGACATCACAAAATACACAATTCGAAAATTAGCTCATATATTTGCAACTCACAGAGTGCATGTATAGTTTTAGAACACATTTAAATGAATCCATACATTGTTGCAGAGGAACTGAAGATATCAAAAGTGGGTGGTGCCAAGCTGAATGGCGATCAGTCCAAGGTGAACATTGATCCGAACTTGGTGAAGTCGCTGGGGCTCAGTGGCAAGGGCATGCCCAACGTCAAAGGAGTGATCAAAGTGGACCCCAAGCATATGCCTAACCTATCCACAGGTATGTTGAAAAGAAAGTATTTTATATAAAAATAGAGTCTAATAATATTAATAAAAAAGTCTATTACTTTATGTATTTATTGTAACATAAATACATATTTTGTTTTAGTCTGTACAGCTGTAATATCTTATATAGTTAATAAAATACTAATTCGACAGCTATGTCAATCGTATCAATGCCTAACATTATTTTGAAATAACAGAAACTTATCTAAATTATGTATTTCTTAGGTGTGTACATAATGTCGAAGAGTTCTGGCATAATGAAAATTGATTCACCAGGAAAATTGGGACCTGGTCTAAATATTGACCAAGATGTCATACGCAAACAAATATTGGCTGCTAAACAGGTGAGAATATTACATGTAAACAACTAGCCTATTATATCATATAATCGCCTTTATAACATATTATAATAGCCTTTATATGCACCCTGTTCATGGAATGAACAAAATATAGAAATAGTAAGTCTTTTACATTTATCTGTTTTCTGTTATGGGTGTAAATCATTTGAAAATGACTAGAATTCTGCTGAAGAAAGTACGTTTTGTGTCGTATTATTATTGTGTAGTGATCAAATATATTAAATAAAAGTACAATTATTATTCTAGAAAAAAATAGAAGAGAACAGGAAGGCACAGCAGCTCTTAAACAAATCGCCAGTGCAACAGGTAATTATAAATGTATACAGGTAATTATACTACATACATAGATATCCCGATACAGACACACGCACAATATCCCTTCTGAGTAACTATATAAAAGTTTACAGAATATGATAGATACTACGTGTCATATGACGGTGCAATTATATATATCATCGTCATTTCTAAATGTGATTGTACACAGAACCATGAATATTGGAGTTGTAATGCTATATGGAAAATTGGTTAGGTTAGATTCAAAAAAGTACATTGACTCCTAGTCCATAATTGCTTCCTACGCCATACCGGGGGGAACGGCAACTAGTTAACATTATTTTTACGTCCCATATAAGCCGGGACTGAGTAAGTTTAACAAAAAACCTTTTATTACCTTTACTGTATTATTGTAGGTGAAGAAAACAATAACAGCAAACGGACAACAAGTTACAGAGAAGACAATTATAACGCCATCAGGACAAAAGATTATCCAGCGGACAATTCAGAGACCGAGTCAGAGCGATGTCAAATCTCCTGTTAGCATACTCAATAAGAAGCTATCACAGGTTAGTACTAATGTCTATAAACAACTGTTATGGTATCATTGTCATCATTATTTTGCTAAAATAAAAAAATAACTGTGGATAGATACCATCTAGTTGTTGATTATATTATATTCATATGCATTTGTCTATATATAATAAGTATAGATTTCTTAAATATATGTTGAATTGTTACCTTAACACAAGTCTTAAAGGTATAATAATCGTAATGTATAATATACATTCTGCATAATCATTTAATGCAGCTTGTTACCCAAAAAAAACTTAATATAGATAATAGTATGTGCTAAATTATTCTATAGAAATTTAAAGAATATATTTAAATTATAGGGTTCCGACCAGAGTCTCTTGAAGAGAGGAACATCGACGCCTAGAGGGCGTGGCGTTAGAGGAGTGCCTCTGTCCACGTCGGCAGGGAACATTATCAAGATACGGGAGAAGCCAATTGTTGACTTTGAGGTGAGTTGCAATTTATTACTCTTAAACTATAATTAATTTGTAATGTTATGTTTGTATTTCATAGCAGATCGTATAAATACTAGTAAATAGCTGGACATAAATTAATAATATACATTGAGTAACCATAAATTTTTTTTATAGACAACCAAATCAATGAAATGAAATGCTTTTTTATTTAAAATAGGGATCATAAAATCACTTATTGAAAGTAAAAAAAATTCTATATGCACAAGAACTGAAATAGACTTATTTTTATGCCCAGGCCACGAATATATACGTTAATACAGTTTATTTTTATTTCAATCTCTATCCTACCCTTTTAAGATAGACGGGTGTGAGTGTGTTTATGTATAACAGTCAAACCACGCCGTGTTTTCTAAACTTGAAAAAAAAACCTTAAAATTACATATTTCTTCAGAATTTCTCTTTTTAACAACTTACATACATGCTATTCTACCTCTATACCACTAACTATTCAATTACAGTCCGACGCCTCATCAGACAGTTCCGACGGCCTAGAAGACCCATTCCCCAAGGACTTGGGTCCGATCCCTTCGCCAAGTCCCGAGCGGGAACTGACCCTGTGTCCCTTCTCGGGTAAAAGACTGGCCAGGGCAGAGGGTGAGCCTACGCCGCCACCGACGCCGTCGCCGCCGCCAACGCCGCCGCCGCAACCGGTCACCAGTGCCCCGGTACTTATGAAGGTAATAAATAAAAACAAAAAACAAACAAAACAAACGCATTCACGACCATTAACCCTTGCGGGGTAGTCAGAGGTTCAGGTGTCCATCTCCGCAATTGCGAAGGTAGTAATTCTATGGCCACCTCGAACCCACGTGTTAACCAGATAGTCAGTACTCAATGTGACAGGTGGTCAGCCATGTCGCCATTTACAAGCACTAACTATTACCTGTTCGACGAATATAATAATAATAATAAGCTTTATTCATAGAAACACATTGACATACACAGACAGGACATTAAAAAAAGAGAAGTTTATACAAGGAATATTTGGTAATATCTGTAATATTTGGTGAGGGATAATATTGAGAGGAAACCTGCCTTGATAGGTAGAATGAGAATCTGTTTGTGGTAAAAAATAGGTGAAAAGGGGGTTTTGGATGGTATAGCAGTCAGTTAATGTTGAATACTGTCAAAAAGGGTTTTCGGTTACGATTGCGTATGTATTTGAATGTCTACACTCATAAACATGATATTAACAAACATGTTAAAAATAAATGACATATATGTAATACCAATTGTAACCATTTTCTTAAGTTGTTTTATAAATTAAAACTTTGATTTGTGAAATAAAGAAATATTGTCGTCTCAGTGTACCTACACCCTTACGCCTTACCATGGGGTCCCATCCCATACAAATTTTTTCGACCAAAACTTGAAGCATCAATAGGTGGCGCTATAAGTCATCAAAGACCGATAAAAAAATTATTATTGAAAAATATTGCGATTTTTAGCTATATTCATACATAATTCACCATAATATGTGATAATATGAATTTATGTACTTACTAGTGAGAAATAGAAAGCGCGGATATCAATTTCATAAATAATAAAGTAAGTAAAATTTATTTAATCCTGCATCTAGTCAATACTTGTAGAAGCAACATTTTCATATTCGAAAGCAGATGTCGCTGTGTATTGGCGGTTAGTATAACTACCCTATCAATAAATGTATTCAGTACAAAATTACATAATAATGTTTTCAAAAACATCTAAAATACAAACTGAATACCAGTGTCACAGACTTTATAGGCAGGCAATCGTACGAAAAATGTAAATGTCTCGATTCCCATTACAGATTTCTTTTGATCCTGATAAACTACTATTATACGGCCAATTATTAGTTTATGTGTTATGTAATGTCAATAATGTTTTTGCTAAAATATTGGGTAGGTATTTTTAATCGCGCTTATGAAAAATTATGATGTGTAGTTGTGATCATAAATATAGGATTCTACGGTTGTGATTCATACACCGGTTCTCGTTCTATCACCGAAGTTAAGCAACGCGGACGTGGGAAGTAATTGGATGGGTGACCATTTAAATTGGCTCACGTACTGTTGTTTTGGTGAGGGAACCTGGTTTGGTTATGTAAAGACTTAGTTAAACACATATTACATTGGTTATTGATAATCAGGTAACGATTGGGTTTCGATTGACTTAAGATTGCAAAAAAACTTAGTTGCCACTCAACATCTGACTACCCAGAAAAGGATGTGAATGCATATTTTGCATATAGGTTTTTTGTGTTCGTCTGTCGGGTGACGACGGGGATCGGCGATCAATCGGGGTCGGCGGCGGCAACATAATGTGAACACAGTATTATGTACCTATTCAGGATTATAACAGAGATCCCGCGCACTCGTAGATTGGGTAGGCATAGTTTACGAGGAAGCATGGAGCGAAGCGGCGCACCGCGGCAGCCCCCGCCGCCCTCGCCGAGAGCGCTGCAAGTCGCTCTCTGCTCTATTACGGCACTAATAAAAGTAAATAATAGGGTATCTCTGAGAATCAGCGTTCCGACGGTTACGGTTAACAACCGAAAATATATCTGTTACTAAGCCAAACAGATATCGATTTAACACGTAAAGAAATATAACCGATATATATATATAGCGGTTATTCGTAATTAAAGTTCATTTTGGCATGTTTTTGGACTGTAAAAAATAGTAATCATTTTATGATGATCCAAAATAAACTTTATTACAAATGCAGAAAAAATATTTTTCCATTTGCACATTTCAATAAAAATGCAATAGGTATGCATTTTGTATTTCATTTTGGCATGTTTTTGTACTGTAAACAACTGTCAATATCTAATCATATTATGATGATGCAAAAATTAGACATTATTGAAATAGAATTTTAAAACTAATTAAAAATTTTTTATGCATTTGCAATATGTAAAATTTAAAATGCAGTATTTTATAATTCTTTTTCATTTGTTTGGCGTGGTCACTATGTATGTATATTGCGATATTGCGTTAAAATTAATCGACTTATTTAATCGAATATATAGAGAATGATTAAAATGTGCATTGCTAGATCTACATATACAAGTACATATATAAAACATTAATATAAAATTAACTACTGAAATATAATGATAATATATTTTTATATAGGTTGCGAAGGTAATTTATTGTGGCACAGTGGAAGGAAGATTATTATTGAGTTAATGAGATCAAATTGAGACAATCCTTTCTAGGCGGGTGTAGGTAGCGTGAAGAACAGAAGAGCATGTATGAAAATGTTTATGGGTAGTGAGTGAAGCAAGAGCAAACAGGCGTAAATATACATATTATGTACCTATGTAACGAATAATAATAATAGTCTAAGTAATACTTAAGTTTTTATTTAATCTAAACAATTTCCTCTAAATTAGAAGCGCTGAAAAGCGGCTGTAGCCCAGTGGGTAAGACCTCGGACTTCGTATAAGAAAGGTCCTAGGTTCGAATCCTGACTCTGGCATGTACCAATGAATGAAATTTAAATATGTGTTTTTCATTTACGTACAAATTTACAGGTCGCTAACGGTGAGGGAAAACATCGTGAGGAAACATGCCTATTTCTCAGAATAGGTAATAGTCCAGTGCCTATATGCGGCGATACGGTTCCCTACCCATCACGTTGGGTGCTGTCTATCTAGTGATACGCGGGCTTCGAATGACCCATACCTAACATGCCTTCGAAATTTCGGAGAAGGGCATTCAAGCCTCTGACTACCCCGCCATAATAAAAACGGGAGTGTGTATACACAAGCCGTGAAGCGTAGGTATGTTTTATGTTTTTTTCTTTCTATCGGTACACTATTTCGTTTCAAAATCAATTCTATATATATGTATATTTCGAAGGCATATTCGATAAAAAGAAATTTTATTATTATTATATTTAATCACTAGCATACACTTCACAGTGAAAACCTTTACTAATCTTCTCCAAAATGTGAAATATAACGAGGTCGGATTTTACTTTTTAGTTTCTACCTTGCTAGGTACTACGCACACAAACACAAGTAACGCAAACTCGCGCGATAAGGCGCGGCGCCTGTCTGTGGTCGAGGTAGGCGCGCGCGTCGCTTGATTTTGATCTATAAATGAATAGGTAGGTACCTTACATTCATGGGAGAAATGGGGCTACGTGATTACTGCCACCCCTCTAGGGGGAAGCGGGCGTGACGCGTATGTACGTAATTCTATTTCATAAATATGTATACGTATGTTCACTGCTAAGACAGTACCTACTTTTACCGGTCTGCATCCCTCAGTCGCCTGTCAAACTGTATTGGTGAAACACGGGTTAATTATGCATTTAAATTCTATAATATATGTATTGTAGGTATTCCAGAATACTCATTAGGATTAGGTATTTATTTAGGTGAACTCTTTGACCAAATGTAACTGCCTATAGTAATCTAATAAACTCAATCTAATAATATAGTGCAAAGCAAATTAAACTGTCTTAACTCTAGTAATACTAGAAATAACCTCAATCCAAGAGTCGCCTTTTACACCTACAGGGGGGATGGGAGTGTCAAACTATATTGGTTAAACACGGATTAATAGGACTTAATCAGCAGTCCGATTTCTCCTCGTGGATGTTGTAAGAGTGGAATAAGGGCTCTAAAGTGATTTTTATCTATTTTGGGTGATGGGTTGGCATCCCGTCACCCGAGACAGTATTATATTATCTGTGTCCGTGACTTGATTGATATTGATGCTGGCATACCACTTTATTAAATTTACATACCTAGTTAATTTTATAGAAACACCTTAGTGTTTCTATAAAATTACCGAATGACCCATACCTAACATGCCTTCGAAATTTCGGAGATGGACATTCAAGCCTCTGACTACCCCGCCATAATAAAAAAGGGAGTGTGTATAGACAAGTCGTGAAGCGTATGTATGTTATGTTATGTAAACACCTTAGAATATTTATATAAACTCAAACACCTTAGTATTTAATTATCTGTGACCATATGAACCGAAAATAAACCATAAAATGAGCAAACAGTATTAGACATGCTGTATTTGTAATTTTATTCATACATATATTAGAAGTGCTGAGAAAAGAGGATGTAAGGAGTACCTATGTGATGTAATTGGCAACCATGTATGCAAAGGTGTTAAAGAGGCGAGCGAACGTGGCATGCCAGGATCAGGAGAAATGGGGCAACGTAATCTCTGTCACCCCTCTAAGGGGAAGCGGGCGTGACGCGTATGTATTATATGTAATTCTAATTCATGACTTAATATTATGTATGTGTACGTATATGCGCTCATGACCATTAATAACATTGTCCCTAGTCCTCCTTGTCGCCTCTTACAACTTGATGGAAAAAAACCTGTATATATTTTAATATCTGTGAGGACCTGTGACGAAGCACAGAAGGCTGAATTGTGAGTACCTATTAAAGAGTCCGTGAATCGTGATCGAGGCACATCGAGGTAAAATCGTCTGACGACGGATACTTGCTCGCTAGAAATAGACTCTGCGGTGAATTTTACATACCTACTTTATTTTATAGAAACACCTTATGAATCTAAAGACCTTATGAAATAAACCATAAATTGCCATACCATCATACCTACTCGTATGTCATTCAAATTTTTTAAGGAAGGCACCTATACATAGGTGGCGGGGTAAGCCGAGTGGATTAGCGCCTTAACTCTCTGGGTGATCCAGGTTCGAATCCCGGCGGCACCAATGTTTATTTCTAATTTCTAATAAATATGTGCCTTGCGTCCACACTCTGGTCCGTCCTAGCCGTAAAACGTGTTAGGTGGGACCAATTAAAACAGAGATAAAAAATAATGAAAAAATTATCGGCGAGTATCATATACCCTACTCAAATTTAAATGGAGCTATTTCACTTAATTTAGCTAGCTAATCGCTCTAGTATGGACAAATACAAAAGTGACCTCTATTATTGAGAAGATGCACGATTTCTGCACGATTTCATGCATTCGATGTCACGCCATCTGTTTTTTCAATTTCGCTTCAAAAATAAGCGGAGTAAAATAAGAAGTTAGCACTTACCAAAAAAATTTGTATGGGATGGGGTATCTGTACTGTATAGTATTATATTATCTGTGGCCTTACTCATAAACCTTTCTTACAACTAGTATACTACGTAATTTGTTAATGGTTTTAAAGTAATGTTAATTTTTGGGAAACAGGTGGAAATGTCGCCTGGCGGCACAACGGGAATGCTGGTGCAAGGTGATGGAGGGGCTCAACCATCACTTCCGGTCTCACTGAAGATGAACCTGTAAGTATTTTAAGTCGTTTTAGGAAACGCAAAACGATTTATGTATATATAATACTTATTTTTACAGTTTATTATATTAAGAAAAACTAATAAAACAAGTGGTCTGCCTACCCCTCTACAGGGAATCAGGCGTAATGTGTATGTATGTATGTAATAAAACAAAAGAAAATAAAAATCTTACCTTCTTAAATGATTAAAGTATTTGATAGCATGTTTTTAGTTTGAATACAACGAATTGTATCGCATTTATGCTTTAATAATCATAAATAATTAAGATATATTTTCAGCAACAAGAGGTCAAGATGCACGCTACAGCTGCAGTGAAACAATTGCTTGAAGGAGGCGTCGGCATTACGGATGAGGGTGAGGAAGTGAACCTGCTACAGTCTGAAGACGGCGGACCTATTATGATCAGGGGCGAAGACGGTGTATTGTACCAGGTATTGTACTGATACTTTTATTAGGGTTATTGATGTTTAATTTATACAGATGATTTTTAATAATAAATATTTTTAGAACATACCTTTACCTAGATCCTTTCTTAGAATGTCCAGAACTTCAGAGACATACTATCTCATAAGTCAACTTTAGTATTAATTGTAGAATATTGATGACAGGCTGCTAGGTCAACATTTACTAATTACTTCGACATGGTGGAAAGAAAGGCAACTAATTAGCATTCTACACACGGCCCAGGCTAGCATGGGAAGGATCAAAAATGGTTT